>WNNJ02001570.1:0-370076 GCA_012934845.2 Pomphorhynchus laevis | reverse complement strand
ACAGACCCGAGAAGAGAGTGGAGCGATGGTTTTGGAGGTGCCCGGAAGAGGCCCCCAGGCGTTGAGAATCTCAGGAACTGAGACATCCCTACTCCTGAAGTCTCCCCAAGGCGGGATTGGTTGCGGTGATTGCGTGGCTCCATAATTATGTAGGGCTAGTGACTCTTCCAAAACTTTATCCAGACCGATACTGCCTATCCAACCAGAAGCTCTCTCCTTCCAAGAGACAGACTTCTCTTTCTTGAATATCTTCCAGAAGGAAGACCGGGCTGGATTAAGGGAAGCAATGCTAGCCCTATCCTTACCCAGCTGGAACCTATATCTAGTGCTCCAGTATTCTTTCGAGAGAACCTGACGCGCAGAAGCAGAGAGATTGGGTGAATGAAGCAGGTGTGCAAGGGTCTTGAGTTTTGTCGGAGTGGGGCAATAAATTCTACCTTTATAGGTAATTGATAAAATCCCGGTAGCTTGCGAAGAGAGGTAGGTATTAAATTCGGTCAGACTCTCATTCCCTATTCGGGGGAAGCGGCTGATAGCTGCCTGGAAGACTGCCACTCTGATTGGATCAAAGCAGAATCTCCGGCGAAGCAGCGTATCCTCCTCAATCCGCCAACGAATAAGGTCATGAGAGGTGGTCAGATGTTGACGCGACTGTTCAGTACAGAAGGGCTTAAGCAGCCACCTCTCATGAATCAGTAGAAGGTCGAGGAGTGAGTTTGTTGTTGAGCAATGAAAGGTGGGGGATGGTGGTTTGTGAATGAAGTACCGGTTCCTGGCTCTGCGGTGTGCAGCATTAATCCAACGACCAGTTCTGTCGTTGAAATCGCCTAGTATCATGTCGTAGCCGCTGTCAAGGATATTATCCAGGATGTCCCGATTCTTGTGAATCTCCCCTGGACGAATATAGACATTGGCCAGACTGAAGCGTTTACCGTTCTTACAGAGTGAAACTACCAAACAAGACAGGGCTGGACAAGAATAATTTAATAGGAGGGACGATCTTAAGGAGCATTTAACTAGGGTCAAGAGTCCTTGAGATGAAGAGGAGTGAGGCGGGGTTATATAAGGAGTAAAGTCTGAACAGATGTGCTTAGGGATAAATCGAGTAATGTCCTCGGGTCGACGGATAGACCGCGTCTCCTGAAGGACTATAACATCAGCATCTAGGCCTGAGAGAAGTCTAAGGGCAGAAGCTCCTCCCGAATTCCACTGAACGATGTTCAGCGAAAAAGGGTCACCGTTACCAGACATTGTGTTTAATCGGTTCACCCGGGATTACCACGCCCTCAGGACGTACTAGAAGTGGAGGGGTTTCCCCCAACACCACTAGACATCCTTTGGACCGGCACTTCCCCGGAGGGAATAGTATCTTCATTTTCCCTGGAAGTGAGCTTCCCTCTCATCATCTTCCCCACCTTGACAGGTGCAACCACCTTGACAGAGGATGATCTCTTCTTCGATACAGGTGTAGAGGTCGAAGTCGTTGTAGATCCTATACAGCTATTAAAGAAGGAAGAAAAATATAGGGATTGCTGCAAAAGTTGCTCCCTTATTTCTGTTAATTCCTTGGCCATTGTGCTTTGAATTGTTTTAATTATTTCGCCATCTGACATCATCCTGTCAGGAATCGCCGCAGCAGAAAATGATTTCTGTTGAAAAGTTTTCGGTTTAAATAAATCTCGGTATTCTCTGAAAATCCTACATTTGCGTGAAAAAGATGGATGAGGGCCCCCGCAGTTTATGCAGAAGGCCGAGTGTTCGCACCGGGAAGAATTCAACAAGGCCTGGCAATCATCGTCACCACATATTCCGCAGACCTTGGTTCCACTGCAGGAGGACTGCCAGTGACCCCATTGGTGGCAGACGTTACAGTGGGGATATATCATATTGTCTTCAACCAGAATTTCAAAGGAAAGATTGTAACCAAGGAAAGGGTTGGATTTAGAATTACTTAGCGTCAAGGCATTTTCGGAAGTAGTATTTGCGAAAGCAATTGGAATAATTCTTCCACTATTACTATGAATTCTTCTTGCAGAAGAGAGATTAAATTTCTTTTTTAGAAGTTCCAAATCCTCATCTTCAAGAGCATCTGGAAAATTGTTGATCTTTACGGAAGAGAAAATTTCTTTCGATTCGAGTCGCCCAATCTTGAAGAGATTCTCACTAAAATAGGTCTTATATTCTTCCAACATACCGGAAGAGATAAATGACACTTTGAGAGTGTTCTCATAAGTGCGAACTCTATTGAACAGTATACGATTATTGTATTTGTCTACAAAACCTCTCAAAAACTTCTTAAATAAATCCTCAGTTTTTGTGGGAGTCAAGGATGTAATGATTAACAGATTCCTTTCTTTAGGTATAGGAGAGAGAAGTTTCCCATTAACAAAACTATCAAATAAATCATTACTAACCTTTTTTGCAGTCTCATTGTTCGAACTTACCCCACCAATCTTAGAAATAACATCTTTTTTTCCAAAATCAGACGTTTTTTCATTCATTTTGCTTGAGCTGTTTACTTTCTTTGATCCTCCGGTAGCGCTACACATTTTTTTTCCAGCTTTTACATTTTTGTCTTTGTGCAAAATTTTCTGTCATTTGCGATTGTATATTTTGTTCAATTGCGCAAAACTTTGCTAGTAAGAAGTAAAGTAATTGCTGGCTAATTTCTAAAATGGCTAATTAGTTTTGTATGCCACTTCGTCTTTGTTGAATATACTGAATAGCTGTGCACACTGTTGATCTTTTTCTCTTTTTTACAAGTGCACAATTTAACTGTCAATTTTTACTAATCAGTAAATCACTTTTTTGTCAAATCAGATAATTAGCTGAGTCTTTTTATTTTGTAATTTGATTTGCCAAATTTGGATAGGTATCTTGTGTTATGTCTAATTACAAAAATAAATATTTTTATCTTAAGATTTTCTATAATTCAAATTTGGGTATGGAAACACATTTTAAACACTATTTAACCCAGTATTTTCACCTACTACGTTGACTCAGTTAGCTGATATATTTTTTTCTACTGACATGATAGTACTAAAGCTGTCCTAGCAGTTCATGCACATAATATGTTTCTTGCCGTCTGCTAGTCCTCCTCTTCATCCAGCAGTAGGAGTGATCTGGAACTTATGAGTTATAGTGATGACGAAACGGTATCAAATACTGTTTAAGTCGTTCTTTCGCGTCTGGCTTGAAAGATTGTTTACATAATTCACGCTTAATGGTATCACTATTGTGTAAGATGATAAATTAGCCTCTATAAAAGATAACTGCGCTGGCATTTGCCAGTGCTTTTGCTAATGATGCTTTTTTTGTGAAACTTGTTGCTGGTTTAGCACTCTATGATAGTACAAGAGGTGTTCTAGTAACTTATGCACATCACTTGTATCTTGCCGTCTGCTTGTCCTCCTCTGCATCCACCAGCGGGCGGGATCTGGTACTTTTGAGTCATAGTGATGACGAAACGGTATCAAATACTTTTATCATTATTCTTTTTCGTATGGCGTAAAAGATTGTTTACAGAATTAAAGCAGAATGGTATAACTTTAATTTGAGATAAGAAACTAGCCGATACAAAAGATACATGCGCAAGCGTTTGCCAGTGATTTTGCTAATGATGCTTTTTTTGTGAAGTTTGTTGCTGGTTTAGCAATCTATGATAGTAAAGATGTGTTCTAGTAACTTATGTACATCACTTGTATCCTGCCGTCTGCTTGTCCTCCTCTGCATCCACCAGCGGGCGGGATCTGGCACCTTTGAGTCATAGTGATGACGAAACGGTATCAAATACTGATACCGTTCAGAGTACCGTATAGAGTATCATTATAAAAAAGAGTATAGTAGTATATTTGCCTTGACCAATTTCCAGATTTTAGTTTTTGCACTTTGTCGAACTTTTTAATTTATCCCTTTTGCAAAATTTTCTGTCATTTGCGATTGTATATTTTGTTCGATTGCGCACAACTTTGCTAGTACCAAGTTAAGTAATTGTTTGCTAATTTCTGCAGTGGAGGCATCTGGCACTGATGAGTCAGTGATAACGAAATCTTTAAAATGCTGTTATCGTCATTCGCGTATGGCTTAAAAGATTTTTTACATAATTCAGGCGGAATGTTATCACCCTCGTTTGTAATATAATGTAATTCTTTGTTATATAGTATGTTTTTCTTGACTAATTTCGAGATTTCAGTTTTTGCACTTTGTCTGTCATTTGCGATTGTATCTTTTGTTCGATTGTGCACAACTTTGCTAGTAACAAGTTAAGTAATTGTTTGCTAATTTCTAAAATGGCTAATGAGTTTTGTACGCAACCTAATCTTTGTTGAATGTACTGAATATTTATGCACATTGTTGATCTTTTTCTCCCTTTTTACAAGTGCACAATTTAATTGTCAATTTTTACTGACCAGTAAATCCTCTTTATGTCAAATCAGATAATTTACTGAATCTATTTATTTTGTAATTTGACTTGTCAAATTTGGATATGTATTTTGTGTGTTATGTCTAATTACAAAAATATATATTTTAATCTTAAGATTTCCTATCCTTTTCGACTTGTCCCAATTTTACAAGTCAAATTTGGATATTTATTTTGTGTTATGTCTAGACATATTCGGGTATGTAATTACATTTTAAACAGTATTTAACCCGGTATTTTGACCTAGTACGTTAACTCAGTTATCTGATATAATGTTTTCTACTGACATGTTTGTATTGACCGGTCGATTGTTTACACGGTAATATTGCCTGTCAGAAATACTGAAACTATGTGTTATTAATACAGCATTATTCTTTAAGTTTTGAAGCAAGTTTGATTATATTTTGGTTTATTTTATTCTTTCTTATAAATTATCTTGAAAAAGGGAGTAATTTGCCTATCATGCGTTAAGAAGCTTACACTTAGAAATGTAAAGTACTTCATGTAATCACGTTTAAAAGACCGAATAATGTATGTTACTAAACATGTCTCATATGTATTAGTCATTTTTTATACATTGACTAATAAATAATACACAATGATTCAGAATTATGATTTGAGGTCAACAAATGTAAAATCTTTTAAAATCGTAATTCTGAATGTATTTTTGCTATCGTCATTAATCATTAACTTAAGTATTACCGTGCGCATTAAGTGTTTGACTTTGGATGCGGATGCACAATACCTGATTAATGTAAATGCAATCTGTGGGTCGGGGTATTTTCCAGTTTTTCCAGATCATGCAGCAGCGATGGGAGTATTTTAGTATTCAAATTTCCTTAGCAGTAATCACAAAAACCTAGGACTTAAACAGTTGAATTAATTCTTCAAGTCAACCTTGATACAAATCCAATCATCGTATTGGCGCTCGTTAGGACCATTTTTCACATTATGTGAAAAATGGTCCTTTTTTTACATATGAAAAACAGGGGTAAAAAAAATTAAATAAAATTTTTATTAGTCAAGTTTCCAATGAAAATTTAGAGCAATATGCTTGAGATAATCTATACTTGGAAGCAACTTGTAGGAAGCCAAAAGGGATTTCACGGGATCTTCGGGTATTTTTATATCTTCATGAAGAAGTAGTAAAATCTTGTTATTACGACCCTATCCTTATCTTTAACTCCACTATCAAAAAATAAAAACTTCTTATTATCTGTAGTAGTTTAGAGCTCCAAAGGAATGTCGTAATCTTTTACTGTTGTAAAGTTGTTTTTCCTTCTTTCATCTGTTACATAGCTATTAAGTTTCTTCAAATTTAGAGGAACCTTTATAGTTTGATTATCCTTTATAACATTTAGGACTACATTCCTCGATGATTCGTTTGAATTTAAAGCCCTGGTCCTTATTTTTTCTTTGAGAAGTGTTCGATGATATTTAACTTCATCTCTTAGATGGTTATGAACACCTACTACATCCCACAATACATTCCCAATATCCGTCTTCAATATTGAGTTACACCCTCGCTTAATGCAGCGCCAATGCTTCTTGCCCAACTCGGTCTTTGTGTAATTGTAGAAATAGCCTTCATAAGCTATTTTATCACCTCCTCTATTGCTCTTTATTATTTTTCCACTGAGATTTATTTTCATTTTAGGGGTAAAAAATTTATGTGAAAAAAGGAACATTTTTCACATAATGTGAAAAATGGACCCAGCCATTGGCGCTGAACGTGATGTAGCTGACGTATCTGCTGTATAATTTCTTCCATTCTGTTTGGAACCGCGACGCAGAGCTGTTTGGGTTGAAGTGCCTCAGCAAATAGTGAACATAGTCTAATACATATGCAGTTGGTACACAAGTGGCGCAACTTAACACCAACAGGAATAGAACAAATCCTATCAGCGGGCTTATTCAAAACTAGAAGTTTGGCGCCTGCCAGAACATATATGAGGTCAGGTGGCAACAATCCTGCGATCCAAATCCAATCATCGTATTGGCTCTCGTGCTGACGTATCTACTGTAATCGATCGCTTTGGTGGTGTTAAGTTTGGTGACAGAATTATTCGGACAATACACAAACCGGCGTTTCTTTGAAAATTTCGAAATACATATATTCTCGTTACCTTTCCTGAACAAGTCCATGCAAAAAGATATGTGTAAAAAACGCGATTCCCATATTGTTCACGTGTTGTCTCAGCCTGTAATCACGATTTTAGGAATCTCTAAAGGCGAACCCAGTCATGTATAGACTGTAAGGGAGTATCTCGCAGTCTATTCATTCAGACAAATACTTTCCTCTTATGGAAAACATCCAATCGCGAATCCAGACGAGTTGCTGATCGGTTCCGGTAGAGTTGTGTCTTTCGCAAAATAGGAATACACCAATTGAATTCAGTATCGACCGATTGTAGGCGATCGGAATACGGCAGTCAACTAAAGCCAGGGCATCGCCTTGTAATAGGACCGGCGACACGAAGACGACACGAATTATTCAGTCGAAATGTCTCATTACAAACATCACATATGGCTGTATCAGCCATTTGTAGTTTCGAAATTTTCATTTGTGTGGTTAGTTCTTGTGATAAGAAAAAGCTTGCTTGATTGTCGTTCATTCGTTGCTTGATTAATTGTTGTTTATTGATTTATTAGATAATCCGTGGACTTGTTAAATGAATAGACGAAACCAGAATTTACTGAATTCCGCTGCCTTGTAAGTTTTAATAAACAAAGGATTCAAATTAGTCGAATGCTTAACTGAATGTTTGAATGTTTAATTATTGATTGTAAGTTGTAATAACCAAAAGATTTAAATACGATTTAAAAATTTGCAGTCGAAACAAAAATTTAAAATCAAAAAGAAAACGAAATTACAGTCAAAAACCAAATTTTGTTGAATAAACATAGAGCTGAATTAAATCATTTGTTTGTCTTGCTCCATCCACCCTTGTATATATACCATGTGAATACAATGAATGCCGCCAGAAAAAATAAAGTAATTGTCGTCATAATAAACATCGACTCGATTCTAAAATATAAATATTGTGACTAATTCATTTTTATTTATATACTTACTTATTGCAATTCCAAATGGAAAATACATTAATGCGAACAAAAGGTATGTGTCGGTGTAGCCATATAAAAAGTCTGGGCTTATGCCATCTAACACGTTGTGATCCAGGTGTACCACTTCTGCTATAAAATCCTTTAAAATTATTCGCTCTTTTATTAAGCATGACAAACGATTGTTTGCTAAATTGTAAACAATATCAAAATATGTAGCACTTATATATATTTAAAAGCTAATGCTATAAAAAACAGTCAACTTACATTAAAGATTGAATATAATTATGTTGTTCTTAAAAAGAGTATAGTAGTATATTTGCCTTGAACAATTTCCAGATTTTAGTTTTTGCACTTTGTCCAGCTTTTACATTTTTGTCTTTGTGCAAAATTTTCTGTCATTTGCGATTGTATATTTTGTTCAATTGCGCAAAACTTTGCTAGTAATAAGTAAAGTAATTGTTGGCTAATTTCAATTAGTTTTGTATGCCACTTTGTCTTTGTTGAATGTACTGAATAGCTATGCACACTGTTGATCTTTTTCTCTTTTTTACAAGTGCACAATTTAACTGTCAATATTTACTTCCCTACCGTCCTACGACACCGATCAAGTGGTTGATCAGTGTCGAGAGCCGGTAGAGAAGAGAACCATGGTCTACTGATACATATCCTGCAAATGTTCTGCTCGCAATCCGTAGCAACCTGCAGAAGTAGAAGACGAGAACGACGAAATCCCGACCCGAAGGGTTTCCGCATCAGCTGACACGCGAGAAGACAAAGGCAATGGCGCGGAATCTGGGACTTCGCTGGACAGCGGATGTAGCTGAATTAGATTTTCCTGTTTAGAAAGTGAAGAATTACATAGGCAGCTAAGGGTCAATCGAAGCATGACCTCCATAATTCTCGCTTTAGCACAATCGATCGCTTTGG
Organism: Pomphorhynchus laevis; assembly: GCA_012934845.2. Taxonomy (NCBI): domain Eukaryota; kingdom Metazoa; phylum Acanthocephala; class Palaeacanthocephala; order Echinorhynchida; family Pomphorhynchidae; genus Pomphorhynchus; species Pomphorhynchus laevis. The sequence goes on along the minus strand of WNNJ02001570.1, from coordinate 361,663 downwards.
TGGTGTTAAGTTTGGTGACAGAATTATTCGGACAATACACAAACCGGCGTTTTTATTGAAAATTTCGAAATACATTTATTCTCGTTACCTTTCCTGAACAAGTCCATGCAAAAAGATATGTGTGAAACAACGCGATTCCCACATTGTTCACATGTAGTCTCAGCCTGTAAATACGATTTTAGGAAACTCTAAAGGCGAACCCAGTCATAGATAGACTGTGAGGAAGTATCTCGATGAATTAGACTAGAGAAAATATTTGCTCCTCGACGACGCAAACTCCATGGAATGCACTTTACAGTATTGATTGGACCAACACACCATGCGTAGCTGATCGTTCGACGCTCTACTCGGACAAATACTTTACTCTTATAGAAAAACTCCAATCGCGATTCCAGACGAGTTGCTGATCGGTTCCGGTAGAGTCGTGTCTTTCGCAAGATATGAATACACCAATTGACTTCAGTATTGACCGATTGTAGGCGATCGGAATACGGCAGTCTACTAAAGCCAGGGCATCGCCTTGTAATAGGACCAGGGACACGAAGACGAAACGAATTATTCAGTTGAAATGTCCTATGACAAACATCACAGATGGCTGTATCAGCCATTTTTAGTTTCGAAACTTCCTTTGTGTGGTTAGTTCTTGTGATAAGAAAAAGCTTGCTTGATTGTTGTCCATTCGTTGCTTGAATGATTGTCGTTTATTGATTTATTAGATAATCCGTGGACTTGTTAAATGAATAGACGAAACCAGAATTTACTGAATTCCGCTGCCTTGTAAGTTTTAATAAACAAAGGATTTAAAATAGTCGAATGCTTAACTGAATGTTTGAATGTTTAATTATTGATTGTAAGTTGTAATAACCAAAAGATTTAAACCCGATTTAAAAATTTGCAGTCGAAACAAAAATTTAAAATCAAAAAGAAAACAAAATTACAGTCAAAAACCAAATTTTGTTGAATAAACATAGAACTGAATTAAATCATTTGTTTGTCTTGCTCCATCCACGCTTGTACATATACCATGTGAATACAATGAATGCCGCCAGAAATAATAAAGTTATTGTCGTCATAATAAACATCAACTTGATCCTAAATTATAAATATTGTGACTAATTCATTTTTATTTATATACTTACTGATTGCAATTCCAAATGGAAAATACATTAATGCAACCAAAAGGTATGTGTTGGTGTCGCCACATTAAAAGTCTGTGCTTATGCCATCAAACACGGTGTGATCCACGTGTACCACTTCTTCTATAAAATCCTTTAAAATTATTCGCTCTTTTATTAAACATGACAAACGATTGTTTGCTAAATTGTAAAAAATATCAAAATATGTAGCACTTGTATATATTTAAAAGCTAATGCTATAAAAAACAGACCACTTACATTAAGGATTGAATATAATTATGTTGTTCTTAAAAAGAGTATAGTAGTATATTTGCCTTGAACAATTTCCAGATTTTAGTTTTTGCACTTTGTCCAGCTTTTACATTTTTGTCTTTGTGCAAAATTTTTTGTCATTTGCGATTGTATATTTTGTTCAATTGCGCAAAACTTTGCTAGTAAGAAGTAAAGTAATTGCTGGCTAATTTCTAAAATGGCTAATTAGTTTTGTATGCCACTTCGTCTTTGTTGAATATACTGAATAGCTGTGCACACTGTTGATCTTTTTCTCTTTTTTACAAGTGCACAATTTAACTGTCAATTTTTACTAATCAGTAAATCACTTTTTTGTCAAATCAGATAATTAGCTGAGTCTTTTTATTTTGTAATTTGATTTGCCAAATTTGGATAGGTATCTTGTGTTATGTCTAATTACAAAAATAAATATTTTTATCTTAAGATTTTCTATAATTCAAATTTGGGTATGGAAACACATTTTAAACACTATTTAACCCAGTATTTTCACCTACTACGTTGACTCAGTTAGCTGATATATTTTTTTCTACTGACATGATAGTACTAAAGCTGTCCTAGCAGTTCATGCACATAATATGTTTCTTGCCGTCTGCTAGTCCTCCTCTTCATCCAGCAGTAGGAGTGATCTGGAACTTATGAGTTATAGTGATGACGAAACGGTATCAAATACTGTTTAAGTCGTTCTTTCGCGTCTGGCTTGAAAGATTGTTTACATAATTCACGCTTAATGGTATCACTATTGTGTAAGATGATAAATTAGCCTCTATAAAAGATAACTGCGCTGGCATTTGCCAGTGCTTTTGCTAATGATGCTTTTTTTGTGAAACTTGTTGCTGGTTTAGCACTCTATGATAGTACAAGAGGTGTTCTAGTAACTTATGCACATCACTTGTATCTTGCCGTCTGCTTGTCCTCCTCTGCATCCACCAGCGGGCGGGATCTGGTACTTTTGAGTCATAGTGATGACGAAACGGTATCAAATACTTTTATCGTTATTCTTTTTCGTATGGCGTAAAAGATTGTTTACAGAATTAAAGCAGAATGGTATAACTTTAATTTGAGATAAGAAACTAGCCGATACAAAAGATACATGCGCTAGTGTTTGCCAGTAACTTTGCTAATGATGCTTTTTTTGTGAAGTTTGTTGCTGGTTTAGCAATCTATGATAGTAAAGATGTGTTCTAGTAACTTATGTACATCACTTGTATCCTGCCGTCTGCTTGTCCTCCTCTGCATCCACCAGCGGGCGGGATCTGGCACCTTTGAGTCATAGTGATGACGAAACGGTATCAAATACTGATACCGTATAGAGTATCATTATAAAAAAGAGTGTAGTAGTATATTTGCCTTCACCAATTTCCAGATTTTAGTTTTTGCACTTTGTCAAACTTTTTAATTTTTGCCTTTTGCAAAATTTTCTGTCATTTGCGATTGTATATTTTGTTCGATTGCGAACAACTTTGCCAGTACCAAGTTAAGTAATTGTTTGCTAATTTCAGCAGTGGAGGAATCTGGCACTGATGAGTCAGTGATAACGAAATCTTTAAAATGCTGTTATCGTCATTCGCGTATGGCTTAAAAGATTTTTTACATAATTCAGGCGGAATGTTATCACCCTCTTTTGTAATGTAATGTAATTCTTTGTAATATAGTATGTTTTTCTTGACTAATTTCAAGATTTCAGTTTTTGCACTTTGTCTGTCATTTGCGATTGTATCTTTTGTTCGATCGTGCACAACTTTGCTAGTAACAAGTTAAGTGAGACTTGAAGAAGATGAAGGCAAAATATTACCAGAAGAAGATTACAATGCAAATAGTCAATCCCTGATTTTTGAAGATGATCCCGATATTCTGTTTTAGGTCATTTTATAGTTAAGTTATTGTTTGCTAATTTCTAAAATGGCTAATTAGTTTTGTACGCCACCTTGTCTTTGTTGAATGTACTGAATATTTTTGCACATTGTTGATCTTTTTCTCCCTTTTTTACAAGTGCACAATTTAATTGTCAATTTTTACTGACCAGTAAATCCTCTTTATGTCAAATCAGATAATTTACTGAGTCTATTTATTTTGAAATTTGACTTGTCAAATTTGGATATGTATTTTGTGTGTTATGTCTAATTACAAAAATAGATATTTTAATCTTAAGATTTCCTATCCTTTTCGACTTGTCCCAATTTTACAAGTCAAATTTGGATATTTATTTTGTGTTATGTCTAAACATATTCGGGTATGTAAATACATTTTAAACAGTATTTAACCCGGTATTTTAACCTAGTACGTTAACTCAGTTATCTGATATAATGTTTTCTACTGACATGTTTGTATTGACCGGTCGATTGTTTACACGGTAATATTGCCTGTCAGAAATACTGAAACTATGTATTATTAATACAGCATTATTCTTCAAGTTTTGAAGCAAGTTTGATTATATTTTGGTTTATTTTATTCTTTCTTATAAATTATCTTGAAAAAGGGAGTAATTTGCCTACCAAGCGTTCAGAAGTATACTAAAGCCAGGGACGCCTTTTAATAGGACCGGGGACACGAAGATGACCTGAATTATTCAGTCGAAATGTCTCATGACGATCATCACAGATGGCTGTAATAGCCATTTGTAGTTTTGATATTCACTTTGTGTGGTTAGTTCTTGTGATAAGAAAAAGCTTGCTTGATTGTCGTTCATTCGTTGCTTGATTAATTGTCTTTAGTTTATTTATAAGATAGGCCGTGGACTTGTTAAATGAATATACGAAACCAGAATTTACTGAATTCCGCTGCCTTGTAAGTTTTAATAAACAAAGGATTTAAGATAGTCGAATGCTTAACTGAATGTTTGAATGTTTAATTATTGATTGTAAGTTGTAATAACCAAAAGATTTAAACCCGATTTAAAAATTTCCAGTCGAAACAAAAATTTAAAATCAAAAAGAAAACAAAATTACAGTCAAAAACCAAATTTTGTTGAATAAACATAGAGCTGAATTAAATCATTTGTTTGTCTTGCTCCATCCACGCTTGTACATATGTTATGTGAATACAATGAATGCCGCCAGAAATAATAAAGTTATTGTCGTCATAATAAACATCAACTTGATCCTAAATTATAAATATTGTGACTAATTCATTTTTATTTATATACTTACTGATTGCAATTCCAAATGGAAAATACATTAATGCAACCAAAAGGTATGTGTTGGTGTCGCCACATTAAAAGTCTGTGCTTATGCCATCAAACACGGTGTGATCCACGTGTACCACTTCTTCTATAAAATCCTTTAAAATTATTCGCTCTTTTATTAAACATGACAAACGATTGCTTGCTAAATTGTAAAAAAATATCAAAATATGTAGCACTTGTATATATTTAAAAGCTAATGCTATAAAAAACAGACCACTTACATTAAGGATTGAATATAATTATGTTGTTCTTAAAAAGAGTATAGTAGTATATTTGCGTTGAACAATTTCCAGATTTTAGTTTTTGCACTTTGTCAAACTTTTTAATTTTTGTCTGTGTGCAAAATTTTCTGTCATTTGCGATTGTATATTTTGTTCAATTGCGCAAAACTTTGCTAGTAACAAGTAAAGTAATTGCTGGCTAATTTCTAAAATGGCTAATTAGTTTCGTATGCCACTTCGTCTTTGTTGAATATACTGAATAGCTGTGCACACTGTTGATCTTTTTCTCTTTTTTACAAGTGCACAATTTAACTGTCAATATTTACTTCCCTACCGTCCTACGACACCGATCAAGTGGTTGATCAGTGTCGAGAGCCGGTAGAGAAGAGAACCATGGTCTACTGATACATATCCTGCAAATGTTCTGCTCGCAATCCGAAGCAATCTACAGAAGTAGAAGACGAGAACGACGAAATCCCGACCCTAACGGTTTCCGCATCAGCTGACATGCGAGAAGACAAAGGCAATGGCGCGGAATCTGGGACTTCGCTGGACAGCGGATGTAGCTGAATTAGCTTTTCCTGTTTAGAAAGTGAAGTATTACATAGGCAGCTAAGGGTCAAGCAAAGCATGACCTCAATAATTCTCGCTTTAGCCCAATCGATCGCTTTGGTGGTGTTAAGTTTGGTGACAGAATTATTCGGACAATACACAAACCGGCGTTTATTTGAAAATTTCGAAATACATTTATTCTCGTTACCTTTCCTGAACAAGTCCATGCAAAAAGATATGTGTGAAACAACGCGATTACCACATTGTTCACGTGTTGTTTCAGCCTGTAAACACGATTTTAGGAAGCTCTAAAGGCGAACCCAGTCATGGATAGACTGTGAGGAAGTATCTCGATGAATTAGACTAGAGAAAATATTTGCTCCTCGACGACGCAAACTCCATTGTATGCACTTGACAGTATTGATTGGACCATCCACACTATGCGTAGCTGATCGTTCGACGCTCCATTCGGACAAATACTTTACTCTAATGGAAAAACTCTAATCGCGATTCCAGACGAGTTGCTGATCGGTTCCGGTAGAGTTGTGTCTTTCGCAAGATATGAATACACCAATTGACTTCAGTATTGACCGATTGTAGGCGATCGGAATACGGCAGCTTACTAAAGCCAGGGCATCACCTTGTAATAGGACCGGGGACACGAAGACGATCTGAATTATTCAATCGAAATGTCTCATGACAAGCATCACAGATGGCTGTATCAGCCATTTGTAGTTTTTAAATTCCCTTTGTGTGGTTAGTTCTTGTGATAAGAAAAAGCTTGCTTGATTGTCGTTCATTCGTTGCTTGATTAATTGTTGTTTATTGATTTATTAGATAATCCGTGGACTTGTTAAATAAATAGACGAAACCAGAATTTACTGAATTCCGCTGCCTTGTAAGTTTTAATAAACAAAGGATTCAAATTAGTCGAATGCTTAACTGAATGTTTGAATGTTTAATTATTGATTGTAAGTTGTAATAACCAAAAGATTTAAACCCGATTTAAAAATTTGCAGTCGAAACAAAAATTTAAAATCAAAAAGAAAACAAAATTACAGTCAAAAACCAAATTTTGTTGAATAAACATAGAGCTGAATTAAATCATTTGTTTGTCTTGCTCCATCCACGCTTGTACATATACCATGTGAATACAATGAATGCCGCCAGAAATAATAAAGTTATTGTCGTCATAATAAACATTAACTCGATTCTAAAATATAAATATTGTGACTAATTCATTTTTATTTATATACTTACTGATTGCAATTCCAAATGGAAAATACATTAATGCGAACAAAAGGTATGTGTCGGTGTAGCCATATAAAAAGTCTGGGCTTATGCCATCTAACACGTTGTGATCCAGGTGTACCACTTCTGCTATAAAATCCTTTAAAATTATTCGCTCTTTTATTAAACATGACAAACGATTGTTTCCTAAATTGTAAACAATATCAAAATATGTAGCACTTAAATATATTTAAAAGCTAATGCTATAAAAAACAGACAACTTACATTAAGGATTGAATATAATTATGTTGTTCTTAAAAAGAGTATAGTAGTATATTTGCCTTGACCAATTTCCAGATTTTAGTTTTTGCACTTTGTCAAACTTTTTAATTTTTGTCTTTGTGCAAAATTTTCTGTCATTTGCGATTGTATATTTTGTTCAATTGCGCAAAACTTTGCTAGTAACAAGTAAAGTAATTGTTGGCTAATTTCAATTAGTTATTGTATGCCACTTTGTCTTTGTTGAATGTACTGAATAACTTTGCACACTGTTGATCTTTTTCTCTTTTTACAAGTGCAATTTAACTGTCAATATTTACTTCTCTACCGCCCTACGACACCGATCAAGTGGTTGATCAGTGTCGAGAGCCGGTAGAGAAGAGAACCATGGTCTACTGATACATATCCTGCAAATGTTCTGCTCGCAATCCGTAGCAACCTGCAGAAGTAGAAGACGAGAACGACGAAATCCCGACCCGAACGGTTTCCGCATCAGCTGACATGCGAGAAGACAAAGGCAATGGCGCGGAATCTGGGACTTCGCTGGACAGCGGATGTAGCTGAATTAGCTTTTCCTGTTTAGAAATTGAAGTATTACATAGGCAGCTAAGGGTCAAGCAAAGCATTAGTCAATAATTCTCGCTTTAGCCCAATCGATCGCTTTGGTGATGTAAAGTTTGGTGACAGAATTATTCGGACAATACACAAACCGGCGTTTATTTGAAAATTTCGAAATACATTTATTCTCGTTACCTTTCCTGAACAAGTCCATGCAAAAAGATATGTGTGAAACAACGCGATTACCACATTGTTCACGTGTTGTTTCAGCCTGTAAACACGATTTTAGGAAGCTCTAAAGGCGAACCCAGTCATGGATAGACTGTGAGGAAGTATCTCGATGAATTAGACTAGAGAAAATATTTGCTCCTCGATGACGCAAACTCCATTGTATGCACTTGACAGTATTGATTGGACCATCCACACTATGCGTAGCTGATCGTTCGACGCTCCATTCGGACAAATACTTTACTCTAATGGAAAAACTCTAATCGCGATTCCAGACGAGTTGCTGATCGGTTTCGGAGAGTTGTGTCTTTTGCAAGATATGAATACACCAATTGACTTCAGTATTGACCGATTGTAGGCGATCGGAATACGGCAGCTTACTAAAGCCAGGGCATCACCTTGTAATAGGACCGGGGACACGAAGACGATCTGAATTATTCAATCGAAATGTCTCATGACAAGCATCACAGATGGCTGTATCAGCCATTTGTAGTTTTTAAATTCCCTTTGTGTGGTTAGTTCTTCTGATAAGAAAAAGCTTGCTTGATTGTCGTTCATTCGTTGCTTGATTAATTGTCGTTTATTGATTTATTTAGATAATCCGTGGCTTGTTAAATAAATAGACGAAACCAGAATTTACTGAATTCCGCTGCCTTGTAAGTTTTAATAAACAAAGGATTCAAATTAGTCGAATGCTTAACTGAATGTTTGAATGTTTAATTATTGATTGTAAGTTGTAATAACCAAAAGAATTAAACCCGATTTAGAAATTTGCGGTTGAAACAAAAATTTAAAATCCAAAAGAAAACAAAATTACAGTCAAAAACCAAATTTTGTTGAATAAACATGCAGCTGAATTAAATCATTTGTTTGTTTTGCTCCATCCACGCTTGTACATATACCATGTGAATACAATAAATGCCGCCAGAAATAATAAAGTTATTGTCGTCATAATAAACATCAACTCGATTCTAAAATAAAAATATTGTGACTAATTCATTTTTATTTATATACTTACTGATTGAAATTCCAAATGGAAAATACATTAATGCAACCAAAAGGTATGTGTCGTTGTAGCCATATAAAAAGTCTGTGCTTATGCCATCAAACACGGTGTGATCCAGGTGTACCACTTCTGCTATAAACTCCTTTAAATTTATTCGCTCTTCTATTAAACATGACAAACGATTGTTTCCTAAATTGTAAAAAATATCAAAATATTTGCACCTTTATATATTTAAAATCTAATGCTATAAAAAACAGTCAACTTACATTAATAATTGAATATAATTATGTTGGTCTTAAAAAGAGTATAGTAGTATATTTGCCTTGACCAATTTCCAGATTTTAGTTTTTGCACTTTGTCAAACTTTTTAATTTTTGTCTTTGTGCAAAATTTTCTGTCATTTGCGATTGTATATTTTGTTCAATTGCGCCAAACGTTGCTAGTTACAAGTAAAGTAATTGCTGCCTAATTTCAATTAGTTTTGTATGCCACTTTGTCTATGTAGAATGTACTGAATGGCTATGAACATTGTTGATCTTTTTCTCTTTTTTACAAGTGCACAATTTAACTGTCAATATTTACTTCTCTACCGCCCTACGACACCGATCAAGTGTTTGATCAGTGTCGTATGCCGTTTGAGAAGAGAACCATGGCCTACTGAAACATATCATTAAAATGTTCTGCTCGAAATCCGAAGCAACATGGAGAAGTTGAAGAAGTGCACGAGGAAATCCTGACCCGAACGGTTTCCGCATCAGCTCACATGCGAGAAGACAAAGGCAATGGCGGGGAATCTAGAACTTCGCTGGACAGCGGATGTAGCTGAATTAGCTTTTCCTGTTTAGAAAGTGAAGAATTACATAGCCAGCTAAGGGTCAAGCGAAGCATGACCTCCATAATTCTCGCTTTAGCCCAATCGTTCGCTTTGGTGGTGTTAAGTTTGGTGACAGAATTATTCGGACAATACACAAACCGGCGTTTATTTGAAAATTTCGAAATACATTTATTCTCGTTACCTTTCCTGAACAAGTCCATGCAAAAAGATATGTGTGAAACAACGCGATTACCACATTGTTCACGTGTTGTTTCAGCCTGTAAACACGATTTTAGGAAGCTCTAAAGGCGAACCCAGTCATGGATAGACTGTGAGGAAGTATCTCGATGAATTAGACTAGAAAAAATATTTGCTCCTCGACGACGCAAACTCCATTGTATGCCCTTGACAGTATTGATTGGACCATCCACACTATGCGTAGCTGATCGTTCGACGCTCCATTCGGACAAATACTTTACTCTAATGGAAAAACTCTAATCGCGATTCCAGACGAGTTGCTGATCGGTTTCGGAGAGTGTGTCTTTGCAAGATATGAATACACCAATTGACTTCAGTATTGACCGATTGTAGGCGATCGGAATACGGCAGCTTACTAAAGCCAGGGCATCACCTTGTAATAGGACCGGGGACACGAAGATGATCTGAATTATTCAATCGAAATGTCTCATGACAAGCATCACAGATGGCTGTATCAGCCATTTGTAGTTTTTAAATTCCCTTTGTGTGGTTAGTTCTTCTGATAAGAAAAAGCTTGCTTGATCGTCCTTCATTCGTTGCTTGATTAATTGTCGTTTATTGATTTATTTAGATAATCCGTGGCTTGTTTAATAAATAGACGAAACCAGAATTTACTGAATTCCGCTGCCTTGAAAGTTTTAATAAACAAATGATTCAAACTAGTCGAATGCTTAGCTGAATGTTTGAATGTTTAATTATTGATTGTAAGTTGTAATAACCAGAAGATTTTGGTCTACTGATACATATCCTGCAAATGTTCTGCTCGCAATCCGAAACAACCTACAGAAGTAGAAGACGAGAACGACGAAATCCCGACCCGAACGGTTTCCGCATCAGCTGACATGCGAGAAGACAAAGGCAATGGCGCGGAATCTGGGACTTCGCTGGACAGCGGATGTAGCTGAATTAGCTTTTCCTGTTTAGAAAGTGAAGTATTACATAGGCAGCTAAGGGTCAAGCAAAGCATGACCTCAATAATTCTCGCTTTAGCTCAATCGATCGCTTTGGTGTGTTAAGTTTGTTGACAGAATTATTCGGACAATACACAAACCGGCGTTTATTTGAAAATTTCGAAATACATTTATTCTCGTTACCTTTCCTGAACAAGTCCATGCAAAAAGATATGTGTGAAACAACGCGATTACCACATTGTTCACGTGTTGTTTCAGCCTGTAAACACGATTTTAGGAAGCTCTAAAGGCGAACCCAGTCATGGATAGACTGTGAGGAAGTATCTCGATGAAATAGACTAGAGAAAATATTTGCTCCTCGACGACGCAAACTCCATTGTATGCACTTGACAGTATTGATTGGACCATTTACACCATGCGCAGCTGATCGTTTGACGCTCTATTCTGACAAATACTTTACTCTATTAAAAAAACTCCAATCGCGATTCCAGACGAGTTGCTGATCTGTTCCGGAGAGTTGTGTCTTTTGCAAGATATGAATACACCAATTGACTTCAGTATTGACCGATTGTAGGCGATCGGAATACGGCAGCTTACTAAAGCCAGGGCATCACCTTGTAATAGGACCGGGGACACGAAGACGATCTGAATTATTCAATCGAAATGTCTCATGACAAGCATCACAGATGGCTGTATCAGCCATTTGTAGTTTTTAAATTCCCTTTGTGTGGTTAGTTCTTGTGATAAGAAAAAGCTTGCTTGATTGTCGTTCATTCGTTGCTTGATTAATTGTCGTTTATTGATTTATTAGATAATCCGTGGCTTGTTAAATAAATAGACGAAACCAGAATTTACTGAATTCCGCTGCCTTGTAAGTTTTAATAAACAAAGGATTTAAACTAGTCGAATGCTTAGCTGAATGTTTGAATGTTTAATTATTGATTGTAAGTTGTAATAACCAAAAGATTTAAACCCGATTTAAAAATTTGCAGTCGAAACAAAAATTTAAAATCAAAAAGAAAACAAAATTACAGTCAAAAACCAAATTTTGTTGAATAAACATAGAGCTGAATTGAATCATTTGTTTGTCTTGCTCAATCCACGCTTGTACATATACCATGTGAATACAATGAATGCCGCCAGAAATAATAAAGTTATTGTCGTCATAATAAACATTAACTCGATTCTAAAATAAAAATATTGTGACTAATTCATTTTTATTTATATACTTACTGATTGAAATTCCAAATGGAAAATACATTAATGCAACCAAAAGGTATGTGTCGTTGTAGCCATATAAAAAGTCTGTGCTTATGCCATCAAACACGGTGTGATCCAGGTGTACCACTTCTGCTATAAAATCCTTTAAAATTATTCGCTCTTTTATTAAACATGACAAACGATTGTTTCCTAAATTGTAAACAATATCAAAATATGTAGCACTTAAATATATTTAAAAGCTAATGCTATAAAAAACAGACAACTTACATTAAGTATTGAATATAATTATGTTGTTCTTAAAAAGAGTTTAGTAGTATATTTGCGTCGACCAATTTCCAGATTTTAGTTTTTGCAATTTGTCAAACTTTTTAATTTTTGTCTTTGTGCAAAATTTTCCGTCATTTGCGATTGTATATTTTGTTCAATTGGCAAAAGTTTGCTAGTAAGAAGTAAAGTAATTGTTTGCTAATTTCAATTAGTTATTGTATGCCACTTTGTCTTTGTTGAATGTACTGAATAACTTTGCACACTGTTGATCTTTTTCTCTTTTTACAAGTGCAATTTAACTGTCAATATTTACTTCTCTACCGCCCTACGACACCGATCAAGTGTTTGATCAGTGTCGTATGCCGTTTGAGAAGAGAACCATGGTCTACTGAAACATATCATTCAAATGTTCTGCTCGAAATCCGAAGCAACCTGGAGAAGTTGAAGAAGTGCACGAGGAAATCCTGACCCGAACGGTTTCCGCATCAGCTGACATGCGAGAATACAAAGGCAATGGCGGGGAATCTAGAACTTCGCTGGACAGCGGATGTAGCTGAATTAGCTTTTCCTGTTTAGAAAGTGAAGAATTACATAGCCAGCTAAGGGTCAATCGAAGCATGACCTCCATAATTCTCGCTTTAGCCCAATCGATCGCTTTGGTGGTGTTAAGTTTGGTGACAGAATTATTCGGACAATACACAAACCGGCGTTTATTTGAAAATTTCGAAATACATTTATTCTCGTTACCTTTCCTGAACAAGTCCATGCAAAAAGATATGTGTGAAACAACGCGATTTCCGATTGTTCACGTGTTGTCTCTGCCTGTAAACACGATTTTAGGAAGCTCTAAAGGCGAACCCAGTCATGGATAGACTGTGAGGTAGTATCCCGATGAATTAGACTAGAGAAAACATTTGCTCCTCGACGACGCAAACTGTATGGAATGCACTCGACAGTATTGATTGGACCATCTACACCATGCGGTGCTTATCGTTCGACGCTCCATTCGGACAAATACTTTACTCTGATGCAAAAACTATAATCGTTATTCTAGACGAGTTGCTGATCGGTTCCGGTAGAGTTGTGTCTTTCGCAAGATATGAATACACCAATTGACTTCAGTATTGACCGATTGTAGGCGATCGGAATACGGCAGTTTGCTAAAGCCAGGGCATTGCCTTGTAATAGGACCGGGGACACGAAGACGACCTGAATTATTCAGTCGAAATGTCTCATGACAAACATCACAGATGGCTGTATCAGCCATTTGTAGTTTTGATATTCCCTTTGTGTGTTTAGTTCTTGTGATAAGAAAAAGCTTGCTTGATTGTCGTTCATTCGTTGCTTGATTAATTGTCGTTTATTGATTTATTAGATAATCCGTGGACTTGTTAAATGAATAGACGAAACCAGAATTTACTGAATTTCGCTGCCTTGTAAGTTTTGATAAACATAGGATTCAAACTAGTCGAATGCTCTCTATGTGGGTGTATACTTATTAATAATACAATTCCTATATGGTTTGGTATATTGCATACATGCTTTTGATCTATTTCTCTTTTCCATAAGTTTATAGTTTTCGATTTCTTTCTGTATTTCTTTTGCAAGTTCCCTTAATTAAAACTCGCCCTCCACCATACACTTTTTAAGTTTCGAATCGTATTTGTATTCTTACTTATTAGGGGTATTTTTTATATAGTGACCTGTTTCGTTTCCAGATAAATTCCAATATATCTCCTATACTTATCTGTGACTTATTTACGTCCGAGTCGAGGTATTTCCTGATGTCCAAATTAAATTCGACTATGTCCTTTAATGATGGAGCAAACTTTTCTTTATCTATTATATTTTCAGAAATTGTTTATTTGATATAATGATGTCCACAGTCGTGTATATTCAAGTCAACATTCTTTTCTCATATAATCGACAGATCTGTATTTTTCCTGCTATACCAAGCCATGTCAATAATCGATTATTTTTTCGTGGCCTTATTAAAGAAAGTGGGGATCTTTGGACAAACCGGAATAAATTCGCTCCTTCATAATTTTCCCATTCTTAAACCCTCCCTATCATTTGTATCTCCGAATAGTATATCAATGTCTTGAAGGCTAATGTGTGTTAAACCCCGAGTAAGTTCTTTCCTCGATTGTTTATCACTCCAGAATTTGTTTTGAATGTATATATTTCCTATCATCCTTCTAGATTTAAATAAAATCGAGCATACAATCACACTCGCCCAAGGTTCGTTTAAGGTATTCTTTCTTCGGGAATAGATTTTTCCTAGTTATTAGGGCTTATCCCCTTTCTGTTGAAATCTTATTACAAAATAAACTATGTGAATATAGAAAAATTGCGTCTGCAACGTCATTCTCAATATTACCTCTTACTTTTTGTAGGCCTATAATGTCGTCTTTCTCAATGTTATTCAATGGACAAATATTTTTGCTAGAAATCATGTTCCAACTTGCAATCGTCATTTTATTTTCTTCAGTACTTCTCATTTTATAATAAAACCCTTTGCAGTGTTCTTGATTATTAAGTTAGTATCCTTGTCCGTATTCCAATTACTCTGGTTTCCTTTTTTGGACATATTCCGTTATGTTACTCGTTTGTCTACATGCCTCCCATATTCTTTACTCCAATTGATCGACTTTATTTCACTCTTATTCTTATTTTGCCCCGATTTGTATTCTATTTCAATTGATGACTCATCTTCGATCTCCATTTCTTCATCTCCCTTCTTATTAGCAATTTCACCTTGCAACTGTCTCATCAGATCTTCATTGTTTTGCTGCATTCGCGCAATTGTCTGTGCTTGCTGACGAACCATTACCTATGCCCTTGCACATCCTTACCATATGACATTTAGCTCCTTCACAGAATTCACCTATGCCCTTGCATAGGTGAATATAACCATTCCCTATGCCCTTGCACATCCTTACCATATGACATTTAGCTCCTTCACAGAATTCACCTATCTCTTCTTTTCCTACGTAATCAGGGATCATTTTCAATAGACCCTTTAATCTTTGGTGACATATCTTGCACTTCAATTTTATATTCCCTCAACATTCCTATATATTTCTCTTTCCACTCTAAACATGTGAATGATAAAATCGTATGGAAAATGCGATCTCTTATATATCTAAATACTATTTGCTTCTTTGTAAGCTTTCTTTGCCATTGAATGTGGTAACCTCCATACATCATGTTCTTCGCTGTTCTCAAATTTTCATTTTATAATATATTTTTCTTTCTCAATTAGGTATAATAATTTAATTTGTTGATTAATTAGATTATTACACTTACTTGGTATCAGCCCAGTTGCTTGGGTTCCGAGACACTGCTGCTGAATTGCTTGTGTTCCAATACCTTGCTGCTGGAAAATCTTGCAACAATAAGATTTAGGCATCTGGTTCATTTGATTACTTTCACGATTGTATGCCTCTAGTCCCTCTATCTGGGACATTCTCGTGATTTTTGTCTTCAAATCTACCTCTTGTTTCAAAGTTCTCTTAACTTTTTTAACTTTGTTGACTGCTAATTGCCAAATCCGTGTGTGTTTAAGCTGTTACTGCGCTGTAATTGTTTTTTTTGCTGTGTACATTACAAACCGATCAATGTTTTATAGTAACAAATTTAAACAACATGCGGCACAATCCGCAGCTGAATTGCTCACGAAACTTGACACCATTGTGAGCTTTTGAGCTGTTACTTTCACACTGTTGTAAATCGCTCCACTATGGCGCCACATATGTATTCACAATTACCATGTGAATACAATGAATGCCGCCAGAAATAATAAAGTTATTGTCGTCATAATAAACATTAACTCGATTCTAAAATATAAATATTGTGACTAATTCATTTTTATTTATATACTTACTGATTGCAATTCCAAATGGAAAATAGATATGCGACCAAAAGGTATGTGTTGGTGTAGCCATATTTTAAGTCCAGTCCTTATGCCATCTAACACGTTGTGATCCAGGTGTACCACTTCTGCTATAAAATCCTTTAAAATTATTCGCTCTTTTATTAAGCATGACAAACGATTGTTTGCTAAATTGTAAACAATATCAAAATATGTAGCACTTATATATATTTAAAAGCTAATGCTATAAAAAAACAGTCAACTTACATTTAGGATTAAATATAATTATGTTGTTCTTTAAAAGAGTATAGTTGTATATTTGCCTTGACCAATTTCCAGATTTTAGTTTTTGCACTTTGTCAAATTTTTGCACTTTGTCAATACTTTTATTTATATATTGCTGATCAAAAAATGCAGAGCGATTAAGCGCATATTGTAGAAATGCAGTTATGTTAGAAAATCCAATCGTTCATGTGCAACAGTACAGGTGTGTCGGAGCTATCAAAGCTTTCAAAAAAAACGCAAATAATACTGCTACAACTGCAGCGAAGAAGATGAAATCATCGAACAATTTTTCTCCCTTCGACGATGTAAGCACGTACATCCATCCTGCTGACTACGGAGTAAGTACTACTTCCAAAGAAAACTCATTGCAGGTTAGTGAAGTTTCAATAGAGCATGCTAACTGGGAGAAGCGCTTGCTAATTTCCCCCCTTTCAAAAAGAAATCCAATTTGGTGTCCCTAATATCAATTGTTCCGATTGCTAAACAGAACGCAGAGTTTCTGCGGGAGTTCGTTAATGTTTTTAAGAATCGAGTTATTTTAAACTTATCTAAAATTCAAGATAACAGCTATCAAATCTCCTTTACGGCCTCCTGCTATGCCGAAGAATTCATCACATTCGCTCACGGATTTCTGGCTCATAAGGCCACAATAAAATATCTGCCTTATTTTTAAGCTTTAAATAATATGAATCTGTTTACAACAAATAAATCTTTTTTTAGGAAAACGATTTATGTAGTTTGAGCTCTTCACAAACTCTTCAGTTCCGCCACGAGCGGCTTGTGTCCAAGCTCGCCACATCCTCCCCGCCGGCGTCTACCTGGCTTGTCTCCTTTGCCGTATTTGCAGCTGATTCGGTTGGCGCGTCCAATGCTTGCAACGGAACCCCACATGATTCGCTTTCGACTGATGATAGTCGAGTTAATATACCAGCGATATCATTGTATGGTTCAGTATTGAACATACGACGCTTCGGTGTTTCCATTATCGTCTGTGGGGCATCAGATAGTGGGTGGTTGCGTCCATTCAACGACGCTAGGATTGCCCGAGCATTTCCGCGCATGAGGGCCAACGATGCTCTTTGGAATAGGTGATCTACCGTTTTATGATATTCGATCCCAGTTGTGGCGGATATCTGTCTTGCTATCGATCGCATGAGACGTTCGCCTTGGTCGTTCCAGCCCCCATACGTCTCTACTACTGCCGGTATAAATTGATAACCAGCGGACTCCATACGTGCTCTATACTTCCTCTCCTTGACATTGACTGCATACATTGTCGCTGCATAGCCTGGCGTTATCGATGCGTTTGCTATGTACGCTGATTGTTGTGGATGTGTTACAGCGAAATCAACTGCACGAGGAGGGTCCCCATGAATCAAAACGTCTGCAGGTCGTTCACGAAGGTCTGGTATAAGGTTCCTTACCTCCAAAGCGACATGCATTCCTGCAGATTGAGCGGCATGAAAGACCACATCGCGAATTCCGTTGTGTCGCAGTCCCGGGTAACCCCCATATTGGCAGGTCAGCGCATGTAGGCCGACTGAATCAGCGGGGAGAAAGCATCGCCCACACCGATCTCCAGGTGAAAATAGAGGCGCACCAAGCCAAAATCGAGTTAAGGCGCAAAACTGCGAAGGGGGAATGTCCATTCCGAGCGCTTTATTTGGGATTACTTGTAACCAGGAACTGGCGTGAGGGCGTGACACAGCCAGCAATCGAGCTCTGTTGAAGTGGTGAACGTCCGTAAGCATTTGCTCGTGAATTTTATTATCGCGGCCAGCAATCGAGCTCTGTTGAAGTGGTGAACGTCCGTAAGCATTTGCTCGTGAACTTTATTATCGAGGAGCATTGATAGCTTGTGTTGACTGTCAGATTGCCGTATTGGCGGTGATTCATGTAGTGAAGATAATCTCTCGATAAAGTCAGATAGTCCTGGGAAAGTATTGACAGAAAGTCCCCATTCGGCACATACCCTTTGTACACTGGCAATGTACGCACAAGGTGCATGCTTCACAGTTTCGCGGATCCCGAAGCCACCCAACCTTAAAGGAAGCGTAATTTGGGTTCGCATCTGAGGGTTTAGCTGGACAGACGTCATCTCGCTAAAAGCGGAAATGGTCGAATCATCAAAACTTTTGTAAAACGTGTTGCCATAGTCAGGATCAATCGTTCTCATCAGGTGGTTTATTTTCGGGGCACTGGCGCAATGTCGCAGTAGTAAGTAAGCGACCTGTGTATCAGGAATGGTGGTTATCAAATCAATTTGACTTCTTAATTTTGGCAAATTTACTCTCATCAGCTGATCATTAACGAAATCTTGGCACCCTATAGGTGTGCCGAGCAAGCAAAAATTTTTACTTTCATTAAGTATTGGTTGAGATGCACATGCCTCTGAGAAAGTTTGCAAGGCTACGGCAGAGCCTATAATCTCGGTTTTTTGCCAGTTAAGGTCCAAACGGAGTAGTGCAAACTCTCTTTCTAGGTAAGCCAGCGCATCATCTACTGCTGTGGGATGCCCTCCGATTATGCCGTCATCCAAATACCAGCGGTTTAAATGTATTCCATGTAAGCAACCAACCGAAGTGATGCAATCATGAATTGCCAATGAAAATAGAGACGGTCCTAAGGGATCTCCTTGTTGTACGCCTTGGCATGATCGAAGGGGCTCCAAATTTCCGAATCGAAGCAATGATGGCTCGGAGTAGCAGTATCTCAACCACGACATTAATTGCGGGACAGATCGTTGAATTACACTGAATATGGCATGTCGGCTGATAGAATTGAAAGCATTCCTGAGATCGACCTTAGCCCACACCCAGTCATCCTTATCGCGTCGTCGAGTGTGTTCATCTCTCACAATGTGTATTATGCTATCAACCCCGTTTTTAGTTGCTACACCGAGCTGAGTTGGTTGCAACACTGACAAAAAGACTGCTGAGTTTACGACATGCACATTTTGAGCAGAGTCGTCTAAGCGTTTCCCCGGCCGCGATAGGACGCACTCCATCGGGTTCTTTCACAAGTGCAATCAGATTCGCACCACATAAGTATCTGGCCACAGATTCATGTCCTCCCCCACCCAAAAGGGTGTTCACAAGGGACGTAATTCGCTGCAAAAACGATCCAGACAAATCTGATGTTAGTAAATCTTGTAAATGCTCTGGGCGAAGTCCTAGGCAGCTGGACGCTGACGTCGAGGGAAATGAGAAAATGGCTGCCCTCACGAGACTGCAATCCACAATCAAAGAATTGACTTGAAAGCATGCATCAAGGCAAGTATCCGATTGTAAACGATAAATCCCGTTTTGTGGGTGTAGATTAAGCAGTTTTTCACGAACTGTCTCATTGACCGGGGCCAATCCATTATAACAGTCTTTTCATCGCTTTTCTATAGTTGCCACGTCGAGCAAGAGCCACAGCTGAGTTAGTAGGGACATCTGCGGCGCGCGAAGCTTCGTAAGGTTTGGCGAGACTGGCAATAAGTTGCTCCAAAGGTGTGGAGGTGTACCGGCACAAGCTTTCTTTCATGTGACTTGCATTATTGCGCTGTGCACGCTGTGATGAGGACCTCTCGATATGAGTTGCAAAACATATCTTTGGGAACAATAGTAGACGTACCCATGACTCCTCTGTATTCAAAGAAAGTGCGTCCTTTATTAAATCTGACATTATTTGTGCTGCCATTCCGCGTATTCGTGTAGGCAAACGAACTACAGTGCCTGATTGTCTTCTCCATCCCTGATGTAGACAATCGGTAGCAAGAGTATCCGGTGTTGAAGCTCCAATTGTATGCTCAGGCTCAACGCACTGTTCATTTTGAGCCAAACATGCGCGGCAAATCCACTTGGGAATTATTGCAGCTTGCTTCTTGGTCAGGCCAACACAAGATAAGTGGTGCCACGTAGAACATGTATCACATTCTATCAGGACCTTACGCCGATTTATCTTCATGCATATTGGGCATCTGCTCGTATCCGCTACGTTCGCATTTTCTTGCAAATGGCTACAGCCATTCGCCTTGAGTGTGCTGCAGTCGTGCGATAATTCCATAGCTGACGCGAATGTTTCCAAACTTGCGCGGTCTGTGACTGCGTTGTATTTTGATACTGTGTTGTTTTTGTAAGAGTTTTAATAACCAAGACTTTAATGAATAAATTGTATTTACTTTAGATCTCAAACTTTTTAAGCCTCAGCATCTATCAAGGACTTTTCAATCGGTATCTGAATCGGTATACCATCTTATATATACAACAATGCAGGCCTATATGATTTCGCCATAGCATCCGGTTATACGTATGCTAGCTAGGGTGGAATCGTCATCATGGTTTCTTGCCCTGTCACTGTAATCATTGTCGAAGTCTTCATCGGGTTTTCTACACAAGATATCATATGCTTCCTTATGGTTCCCCATCTTATACATCTCAAGTGCCTCTACTTCTACTTCTGTATAGAACAGAGCCTGATTTTGAGTACTAGGAGTGTTTTTATCATCTTCTATATCTATGTTAAATTCATCGTTCTCACTTGGAACTGCTTGAGTCATATATATCTTATGCTCTTAAGCAGGCGGGTTCAAAGCATACATTGTATCTGAGAGAATATCAATTATATCTTTCTTAGCCCTCAGGATTGCATCTTCATACTTTATTACAGCTCTCCTATTTTTGTGCGTCTATAATGCATGACCTGATATATTAAAGTATCATGATGAGTTTTCATAATTTCTATAAAGTCATCAGGAACATTCTGGATATCTCTGCTCATCTCCGGAAAGTCTATTAATTTTGGAACACCGATCCTGGATGCATAGATATATTTCTTGATGGTTTCCCATACATTGTCGCACATTCCAGAAAAACTGCCAGTGTTTTTAATGGTGGTGGCACTCATCTTGTATAACATACTTCTCAGCAGCATATACTCGTTAGATTCTGCTGTACCGGCTTTTGCTCTTTTGAGATATCTAGAAGCTGCAAAAGAATGGACCCTGCTAATGGCTGATGCCCCTATCTGGGCAGTTAAAGGGTATAGCAAAATACTAGGATACTTCCCCAGAGCCATGTATAGATATGCACCAACTGCATATTTCTTTTCATCATCATTGTCCTGTACTCCAAATGACAGAGCGCGATAATATTTTCCTGCTATATTTGTGCCAATACCTTGTTCTGAATAAGAATCATTGAGGTACCTTTTATGTGTATCATCAAGTGCATCATAAATTCTGTTATAGATATCAACTGGAGCCTTTAAATTCTCTTCGGCAGCTAATATGCAGTCTCTCCACCTACCCTCCAAAAGAATGCTTGTGTATTTATGGTTAAAGCTATTGAAAACCACCTGAGCAACTGCACTGATAATTGCACCTCTGTTGCCGAGTCTTTGTGCATGATTCCTAATCTCTGAATACATGAACTTATTTTCATCACTCTCATAAATTTCAGGATGAAATATCTTAGGTCGCATTTTTATAGCAGGACGAATAGAAACTGCACTGACTAATCTCCCACCGACTTCTTTAGGAGGGATACCCACACCGAAAGTAGTGGCTAACATGCCGGTCCTTTTTGTCCCATCGCTGGAAACTACCATATTTTTCATTGCAGCTAAAAATAGTTCATGGATGGTAACATTAGTATACCCACTTATACGTTCAAGGAGTGAGTTGAACTGTCCCATTTTTTCTTCACTGATGTAGAAAGATGCAGATGTGCTAATAGGTGTTGAGTCCTTTCAAAAAGTATAATGTAGATCTGGGAATCCTTCATAGTAACACCCGAATTCTACCAAAAGGGTTGCTCTATGGCTGACAATGTAATTCATATAATCGGTTGATGTGTGGGCTGATTCAAAAATTTGCTCTAATCTAGGGGCCGTTATCTCGACACATGCGAGACAATTGGGATATACACACGCATAATGTGATCTCCTAACTTTTAAATACCCAATACGTTTTGAAGATGCACTGCTGTCATAAGTCCAGTATGTGGTGGGATAAAACTGATCACTAAATGAGCCGTACAGAGCTTTGACAAAATCCCAAAGTGCACTGGCATTCCTTCCGGTAGCCATCACATAGGAGCAAACAGCAGCTGCCTCAATCATCGATCTATCGCACTGGTTTTTACATCTTCCAAGAGCAGGATCATTTATGACCGCACCGCGGCTTCTTCCATGTACAACACGTGTTAATTTTGCAGAGCTATCGTACAGGCTATTTGTGTATAATTCATCTCCTATGGGTTTAGGAGCCTTAAAGTGTAGTGAAAACAGAGCACCGTCGGGTTCTAGGACCCTACATGTACATGTCATCGGGTCAGGGATAATATGATTGTGGACTACGACATTCAAAAATTCATAATATTTCATTCTGAGATCATATGCAAACCTCATTGCTGAGCTCTCCTTAAACATTGTGACGTTCTCTGCGCTCGGAACACATAAAGGAAGATCTGCTATAAAGCGTATGTGTTCGCGGTCAAGTCTCCGATGCTTCCTAAGTAGTTTTTTTCTCTTATTATATGATAAGAGGTTAACAATGAGTTCGTTTTTTCTAACTCTATCGATAACTGTATTGATTAAAGCTCCAGGTAAGACACTACCTACTGCACAAAGAATCGAGGAATCAGCTTCGCAAAGGCGGACGGCATCCCAGACAGCATCATTATATGCAGATGATCCTTTGATATTAAGTAAGTCTGCAAAAATCCTGCTCTTTGCTCTTTTCTTTAACATGTCATGAATTGTTGCTTGTGCAACATCAGCGGGTTCAGTTATATCAGAGTATCTAACTGTAGTAGGTGTTGCGAGAAAGGTTTCACAATTTGGGATAGCAAAAGGGCGGGCACATGCTGCAACAATTACAGATATGAGCTCTTCCTTTGCAACATCGGTGCATAAAAGATGGATTATATTTTTCATAAGCCCTAAATATGCAGTCAGGTTATCAGGACATTCACTACACATCATTTGACTCAAATTAGGATATCCACCACCGCCCATACCTGCAGGTAAATATAAACAACCACACAAGGCAGTTGAGGTTCTGGTACTCAGAGGGGGATAGGTTAGGAACATGAGTCTATTACTTAAACAGATGGCTAAGGTGTAAGCAACAATTGGATCACAGCCTCTGGAGCTGGCATTACGTGCATTCTCAGCTATTGTTCTACATTGGAGAACTGTTCCACCGAAAGTTTTCTGATGTTCTCTATCTAATTTTGAATAAACCTTCACGGCTGTAAGGACCTCATGTGATCTGCTAAAGAATATATTCAAGAAAACAAAATTCTGTGTACTGACAATTGTTTTATCACGGTCGATAGTTAAACCTAATAATTTATAAATCCTGATTATATGGTTATAGAAAGCTCTGGCTGTTTCTGCTTTCTCACTGGGTGAGCGTGATGCTGAGAAAGGTAAGCAGATGACTCTGTCGTCTATCATAGCCATTGCAATGGCGCTTTCTTCGGGTTGGATAATACCTACGCGTTTCCCTTCTTTGATACAGAAATAGGCTACATGAAGGTGTAGCAGAGTATCCATTGTGCCTGTAAAACCTTGGAACATTCCGGTATCAACATTAGCATACTTCACCCATCCGCGTTTGTTGACCATTACTTCAATTTTATCTCAGAAGTTTATAATATTGTAGGGTTTGGGAAATGTAGTGGTATGTAGAATGTACTTGTGGTGATCGAAGAAAAAGCGCCGGTTAGCATTAGGACTCCATCCGCTGACATCTAAGGAGATCACAACAGCACCTCCTTTGCTCTGTACTGCTGTCAAAACTCGATTAATAGTTCTATTAACTGTGTCAGAGCTCTTTCTCATTGTGCACGCATCATACAAAGATGCTAAGGGGACAGCAGCCCCATCAAACTCGGCAGTCACTTCACGTAAAATGTCATTGGCACTATATGTTTCGCGAGTCTTTGGTGTCCGGCTTTGTGTTTTCGCTTTTAGCAGCGATCACCAGTGGCATATCTACGCGTACGATTCCAGTTCTGATCATAGTTCTAATGTCAGAGGGAGTATACTTTAAACCTAAGATTGGTGCATATTTGATAGCATATAGAAGCTCATTCATAACGGTACGTCCTAAAGAATGTTGGGCAGAAACTGAAATATAGCAGTTCGTGTCAGGCAATATATGAGTCACATCCCCGACATCCCAGAACCAATTCTCAATCTTATAGTCAAATTGGAAGAAATCCTGTATCCATACTTTACCGACTAGTTCGTCAGGTAAAGTGTTAACTCTCCCTTCACATATATCATGGTGTACCTTAGAACCGATAAATTTAATTCCAGGCTCTTCGTGAAGTGCAACTGCGTCTCCATATTTACTGCAAGCTACAATAACATCAATTGCTTTAGTGTAGTCCATAAATCTAGCCCATATGGCATCACAAACTTTATTGCTATTCTTTAGAGCACTTATGGTCTTCGTGAATAGTTTATCAGCATCACAATCAGGAGCGGGAAAACAAACAAACTTTGTAGACATTTCGATGACCGCATGATTAGGGACATCTTTGAAAAGATTATTGATCTCAGCATAATTTCCTCCCATATCCAATAAATCACTATTAAGTGCATAATCTCTGGAAAACCAACCTGTTTTCTGCCAATTCAGGCTACCGTTAAAATCAACAATATCATTCCGGATATTTACTCCGATGATATTAAAACACTTGAATCAGTTTATAAACTTACAAATATCCGTTTTATCAATGAAAGGGAGACACCCCCTTCCATTGATTTTGCAACGACATCCAAGGAGAATGCATTATTCCTCAAGAAATCAGGATGCAACCCATTTCTGGTTACAACTTGCGTTTTACGGTAATTCAGGTTAATAATCTAACGTACCCTCACTGCAACAGTTGCCACTCATGTTTAATACTGAAACTCCTCTTACTACTTAGCGAAATCCTGTGGAGTTTGTGGTCCAACCGATGAAAAACACACCCAACCATGCAGTAAAGTAGCCTGCTGCAAGAAGTGTGGCCAACAACATCCGGCATGGTCTCGGAAATGTAAGGTATTTAAAGTCTATCAAAAGAGACATCTGGGCCCTTCGAGCAAGAAATTCTCATTAGATTACAAGATTCCAGCAGTTCAAACTCCTCCTGATGCTAATTCCTATTCAGCACTGAAAATAGAGCTGTGCGATTTAAGGACAAGATTTTTCGGTCTTGAGACGCTGATAACAAACGCACTTATGATGCTTCAATTACCCGACACATCCCAGCCAGCGCCCTATATCAGAAAATCACCGATAAGACGTTCATCTACGAACTCAGTCGCCCCCTTGAGAGTCCACGAACAGGGAAAGGCATGGAAATTACTGCCTGAAACAAAGAAGGGCAATGAAGATAACGCTTGTGGGCAAGTGTCGCAAACTTGTTCGACTGGGTGTGGGTAGGGCAACCTTCTCACCTTCGGTTCTAGCTTAACACAATGCAAAGTAATCAAGAACCCTTTTCACTGAATATCTTTCAGTGGAACTCAGGAGGTGCTTCTGCCCTTAGACTTTTATCTGGTAAGGATGCATATGTTATAGTCTTTCAGGAGACGCGGTCTATCCGTCTCCCCCAGGACATTGCTGGATTTATCCCTAAGCACATCTACACCCACTATACTCCGTACATAACCCAACCTCACTCATTTTCATCTCAAGGTCTTTTAACCCTAGTTAAATGCTCGTTAAGATCCTCCATCCTGTTAAACTACTCTTGTCCAGCCCTGTCTTGCTTAGCTATATCCATCTATAAGAACGGGAAGCGCATCGGTATTGCCAATATCTACATCCGTCAAGGGGAGATTAACAAGAACCGTGACCACTTGGATCGTATTTTGGGTAGTGGCTATGACATGTTACTTGGTGACTTCAACGACAGAACTGGTCGTTGGATTAATGCAGCACTTCGCAGAACAAGGAACGACTATCTTATTCACAAACCACCATCATCTACCTTTAATTGCTCAACAAAAAATTCCCTCGATATATTACTGCTTCATAAGATGTGGTTGTTGAAACCCATCTGCACGGAGCTGTCGCATTAACAACTGACCACCTCTCATGACCTAATTTGCTGGCGGATAGAGGTGTTTAAGTTGCTTCGAAAAAGGTTTCACTATGATCCTATCAGAGTGGCGTTCTTCCAGGCTGCTACCCAACTCTTGTTCAGAATGGGAAATGAGAGTTTGTCCGAATTCAATTCGTCCGAATTCAATTCGTACCTCTCTTCGCAAGTTACCGCGTTGCTTTCAACTACCTATAAAGGTCGTATATACAATCCCATTACAACAAAAATCAAGGTCCTAGCTAATACGCTACATCTTCCTAATCTCTATGTGCCCGCCAGACAGGCCCTCTTGAATTAATACTGGAGGACTAGATATAGGTTCCAGCTGGGAAAGGATAAAGCGTGCATTGCTCATTTTAACCCGTCTCAGTCTTTCTTTTGAAAGATATCCGAGAAGGATAAGTTCGTATGTAAGAAATATAGGGCATTCGACTGGATTGGTAGTATAGCCCTTAATAAAGTTTTAGAGGAGTCGCTATCCCTACATAATTATGGTTCCATTTAATCACCCCAACTAATCCCGCCTTGGTGTAACCTCAGTAGTAGGGCCTAATCTGTTACAGATATCCGTAACTCCTGATGGCCACTTCCGGGCACCTCCAAATTCCATGCGCCACTCTACATTCGGATCTGTCAGCTTTTGACAGACAGTCAGAGAAATGAAGTCGCTATCACAATGCTATTAGCCAACACGTCCAACATTGCTGGCATAAATATCAGCCGTCGCGTATTTTTACCAAAACAGAAATCGATTACATGTCCTAAAGATCTGCGCCCCATTTCGATGCAAAAGATACGCTAAAGTTCGCTCGGCCATTCAGCATTAGGTGAAGTGCATCAGTTTTGTCGGGATAATAGCCATCAACTTGCTGTGGCTGTTTTCTTTGACTTTTCTGCTGCATTTGACCGTATCTCCATTCCCTTTGTTATCTCCTCTCTCAGGTCTCTCGGTTGCCTGTGAGAATTGTTAACAAGGTGGATATTTTGGTGTACACCAAGCGTTTCTACTATGTAGATGATCCTGATGCGCGTCACTTCTACACTATTACGGATGTGCCTCAAGGATACCCACTTTCTTTAATCTTATATCTTGCTGCATACATTGCACTATTCAAGAATTTTAAACGTGATTAACATCTAGTTGTATACGCTGATGATACCACATTCCTGTTCTCTGGATGCAGGTGCAAAGATGTTGTCTCGGACATCAGCCGTTTCTTTGTAAGATTAAAAGATCAGTTACCCATATCCAATCTTATTTTAAATTCCTTTAAATTGCAGGTCGTTGTTTTTCATGGCGCCCCTGCGACAAAGAAAAAATTAAAGAGACTAGCACTCTCAGCTCGATCTTCCATATTGACTAATCAACCACTACCTACCTTCACAATTCGAGTAAAATACCTGGTGTTCATCGTTACGGTGAATTGGTCGGTGAAAGCTGATCTGGATAGACTCAAACGTATCCAGAAAATAGCTAGATAGGCGTTGAAACAGGCTTAGGATATGTCATTGATTGGGAAAACCAAAGTGCGCCTTTGGAGTACTTAAGCTATCTCGGGATTAGTCTTCTTTTCGAAAGGAGTCCCCCAGAGCAAAGACTAAGGTTTCTCAAGCTCCTCATCTCGCGATTATTGAACAAAAACGGCCTCGATTGGACTCTTCGGGGGTGAAAGAATCCGGGTGGTACAGTCGGAGAGCGGCGTGTTGGATTGGTTGGATGGCTCAGATCCCGCTGGAACTGCGGCCGTGATACATGAAGACGACTGACTGCCTTTTGATTCTCTATTTTCTCAGAATGTTTTATTTTAAGTAACGTTTTTAAAAACATCTTTTTAAACATCGTTTTTGAACTAACATCTTTCTATAGAAAGATGTTAGTTTTTTAAGAAAATCTTTATTACTCTTTTACGCTTTATTTACAAGTGCACAATTTAATTGTCCATTACTACTAACCAATAAAACACTTTTATGTCAAATCAGATAATTAACTGATTCTTTTTTTTTGAAATTTGACTTGTCAAATTTGGATAGGTATTTTGTGTTATGTCTAATTACAAAAATAAATATTTTTATCTTCAGATTTTCTTTAATTCAAATTTGGATATAGAAATACAAGTACGTTGATTCAGTTAACTGATATAATTTTTTCTACTGACATGATAGTACTAGAGCTGTCATAGTACCTCATGCACATAATTTTTTCTTGCCTGTTTGCTAGCCCTCTTCTTCATCCAGCAGTAGGAGTGATCTGGAACTTATGAGTTATAGTGATGACGAAACGGTATCAAATACTGTTTTAGTCGTTCTTTCGCTTCTGGCTTGAATGATTGTTTACATAATTCACGCCGAATGGTATCACTCTCGTTTAAGATGATAAGTTTGTCGATATAGAAGATACCTGCGCTGGCATTTGCCAGTGCTCTTGCTAATGATCCTTTTTTAGTGACCGTTTACTGCTGGTTTAGCACTCTATGATGGTACTATAGGTGTTCTAGTAACTTATGCACATCACTTGTATCTTGTCGTCTGCTATTTCTCTTCTGCATTCAGCAGTGGGAGGGATCTTGCACTGATGAGCCGTAAGGATGACCAACTGGTATCCAATACTGTTCACGTCGCTCATTCGCGTTTGGCCTAAAACATTTTTTTTTCAATCGGAATAACTTTAGTATAACTTTAGTTTGAAATAAGAAGTTAGCCGGTATAAAAGATACCTGTCTTGGCATTTGCTAGTGTTTTTGCTAATGATCGTATTTGTTGAAGCTTGTTGCTGGTTTATCACTCTATGATGGTACTAGAGGTGTTATAGTAACTTATGCACATGACTTGTTTCTTGTCGTCTGATTGTCCTCCTCTGCATCCATCACTGAGAGAGAACCTGACACTGATAAGTCATATGAATTACTAACCGGTATCCAATACTTTAATTTTTTATATTGTCATGTTAGTATTGACCGGTGGACTTTGTATTCCGGATAATATTACCTCTGTCAGAAATACTGATAATATGTATTATTGATACATCATAATTCTTCTTGTTTTCAAGCAAGTTTGATGAATTATATTTTGGATTGTTTTATTCTGTTTCTTATAAATTATTTTGAAAAAGTGAGTAATTTGCCTACCAAGCGTTAAGCAGCTTACACTTGATTCATGTAATAACGTTTGAAGTCCTAGTAATGTATGTTACCATAAATATCTCTTATTTATTTGTAAATTTTTATAAATTGACTTATAAATAATAGACGATGCTTCAGAATCAGGATTAGAGGTCATCAAATATATAATATTTTCAAATTCTTATCCTGGATAAATTTTTGCTTTCGTAATTAATCAGTAACTTAAGTATTACAATAATTTATAATCAAAATTTAAAATAAAAAAGAAAACAAAATTACAGTCAAAAACCAAATTTTGTTGAATAAACATAAAGTTGAATAAAATCATTTATTTGTCTTGCTCCATCGACACTTGTACATATAACATGTGAATACAATGAATGAGGTTAGAAATACAAAAGTTATTGTGGCCATAATAAACATCAACTCGATTCTAAAATATAAATATCGTGATTAATTCATTTTTATTTATATACTTACTGATTGTAATTCCAAATGGAAAATACATTAATGCGAGCAAAAGGTATGTGTTGGTGTAGCCATATAAAAACTCTGGGCTTATGCCATCTAACACGTTGTGATCCAGGTGTACCACTTCTGCTATAAAATCCTTTAAAATTATTCGCTCTTTTATTAAGCATGACAAACGATTGTTTGCTAAATTGTAAACAATATCAAAATATGTAGCACTTATATATATTTAAAAGCTAATGCTATAAAAAACAGTCAACTTACATTAAGGATTGAATATAATTATGTTGTTCTCAAAAGAGTATAGTAGTATATTTGCCTTGACCAATTTCCAGATTTTAGTTTTTGCACTTTGTCAAACTTTTTAATTTTTGTCTTTGTGCAAAATTTTCTGTCATTTGCGATTGTATATTTCGTTCAATTGAGCAAAACTTTGCTAGTAACAAGTAAAGTAATTGTTGGCTATTTTCTAAAATAGCTAATTAGTTTTGTATGCCACTTTGTCTTTATTGAATGTACTGAATAGATATGCACATTGTTGATCTTTTTCTCTTTTTTAAAAGTGCACACTTTAACTGTCAATTTTTACTAACCAGTAAATCACTTTTATGACCAAATAAGATAATTAACTGAGTCTTTTTATTTTGTAATTTGACTTGTCAGATTTGGATAGGTATTTTGTGTTATGTCTAATTACAAAAATAAATATTTTAATCTTAAGATTTTCTATAATTCAAATTTGTGTTATAAAATGGTGACCCATTAAGCCCATTGCTTTTTTCTTAAGAAAAAAGCAATGAAGAAAGTGTAATACCACAAAGGTTGAGTAGAGTATCAAATAATTGCTTTTTTCTTAGGAAAAAAGCAATGGGCTTAATGGGTCACGTTGCAGCACTCCTCTATCAGTAACAAATGACTCGGACAACCTTAGACCATCGAATATACGTAGAAAACTCGGCTGTAACACGGCAAGAAGAAGATTAAGAAAACGCCCATTAATATGAATTCTTGTATTGAGTTTAATCAATAAAAGATTGCGATTGACCGAGTCAAATGCCTTTTGAAAATCAATAAAAATCGCATAGAGAGAGCTGTGCTGATTGAAGCAGTCCTAAACTCGGTTTCTAAAATTCTAATAGCATCAGTAGCCGATTTATTTTTCTAAACCCAAATTGTTCGTTTTGAAGGTATGATCCTCTACAGTAAGTTAAACGGGTAGACATGACCAATGTTAGAAGCTTATAGCAGTGATTTAAGAGGACAATACCTCTGTACGAATTAGTATCATTTGCTGAACCTTTACCTTTATAAAGTATTTTGATAACTCCCGTTCGCCAGGAATCTGGGATAGTTGCACCATGTAATAATGAGTTGAAGAGAAATGTCCAATAATTCACTAAAATAGAGAACGTTGACTGAATATGTTCTGCACAAAAATTATCGGGACCAGACGCTTTATTAGTTTTCATTGTTTGCACAGCCGTCTCTATTTCTCGATGAGAAAAACTGTGATTCAATGGGTCATTATCAATTGAAGAAAGTGTAATACCACAAAGGTTGAGTGGAGTATCAAATAATGGAGAGTGTTTAAGCGTCTTACAAAAATGAGATACCCATGCACTTTAAGGGATCTGAGATGTACATGAATTATTTCGACGTAATAATATCCACTGAGCCTTTTCCGCTAGATAGATCCGCTTTTGTTCCTCTGCATGTAATTTAGTTTTTCTCCACATAACATTTAGATGGGTGTAGAATTGACGAAGCACAACGTATTCTCGGCGCACTGAAATATCAAAACAAAAACGCTTACTTAAGAATATCATATCCCGTTGTATGGTCCGCATCCAGAGTGGCCTTTGAGTACCCTGCCTAACTTTGTTCAAACAATTACGATGACCACAAGCAGCTAATAAAGTTGAAATTAGGGTGGACGTACTCTCCTCAAAATTCCCTGTGAATAAAAGTGTAATCGCACGAATAATATTGTTATTTTGGATAGCTGGATATCGTATAATTCTACTTTGTTTACGGATATACTGAGTTTCTCTTTTTGGAGATACGCAATCAAAAAGACATGACACCGGCTTGTGTTTCCGAACTAAAGACCATATACTTGCCAATTCCAAATGTGTATCCCTGACAGAAACGTTTGAAAAAATAAAATCAATACAGCTTCTACCGTTCCATGATTCATAGGACCATTTTTCGTTAGGAATATGGAGCTTGAGTTGTATAAACTCGAAGTAAGAAATTAGTTGCTCAAGTTTATCCGAGATAGGTAGAGAGTATCGGGCATTGAAATCTCCCGCGATGACTATATGCTTAGATATCGGGACTCCATCTAATATCTGTGAAATGTCGTCAATGATATCTGCTGCCGTAAGTGACGGCTTAAAATACGAAGCAACCAGAAAAGCACAGGGAGTATCAACCCCAATAGAGTTGAAAGAATGTTTACAAACCCAGCTTTCGACTGTAGGTTTGAATGCAAGAATTATCCCTCCATACGGACGACCTCGATTACCGATTATAGCAGGAAGATCAAAAGTATAGAATCCCGGTAATGAACATTTTGTCGTTACCAAGGTTTCTAACAGAACAAGAACATCAAAATTTTCTAACCATTCAATAATTCCATCATTAATTAGCGTCTGCAGTCCTTCAACATTAAACAGTAAAAGTCTCATGGATCCTGTATACTTAGCGTTAAGTATACGAGGAGCTACAGTCGCTTGTAGTCATATACTTGGAGGAGTGGAAATTTCCTGATTATCCTGTGATGTGGCAACATCAAGAACAGAAAGATCACTATTCCTTGGTTGGGTATTCAATAAAGACAGATCAGTGCTATCAAATTTGCGAATTACCCTACTGTTTCGGATAACATACTGTATTGTCAGATTTGCTAAACGTTTCTCTCTTAGTTGATCTCTTAGGACTTTATGGTCCTCTCTTTCTGGAGGAGATAGATCAGTATTAACAAACACATTCTGGAACCGGCACTATATCTTAAATGATGATGCCTATCTAGAATACAACGAACTGTGGCTTCATTTAATGTAACAAAAAACCAGACAGGAAGAATATCTTTGCGAGTTGTCGAGAAACGGCGGGTTTTAATTTTGCAGTCTGGTGTTATTTGGACACCTGCCTCGTTCAAAATGTCTTTGACATCCTGTTCATCATTTGATGAATCTACTAATTCTTTTATTATAACATTTAAAGCTCTCATACTTAGCTGATCACATGTTATCATGATTTCTAGGGGTGTTGACGATGACATATTGATACGAGAAGTTGCAAGAACTGTTCTAGCTACCTCTTTGCGAACTACACTAGCAAAAGTATGACCAGAAACATTATAAGCTGTACTGTAGTTGCTCATCTGCGTTCTATCTACCCGGGTTTTATCACACCTAGTAGATTCTTCCAAATTCGACAACTTTGTACTAAGGGACGATATTGATAACGTAGCATCGTTTAGAGATAGCTCAAGTGTAGCTATACGACTAGCTGAGCATATTTCACATAAGAATTCTTTGTGAAAAAAGTCTCGAGAAATACGACGGGGTACCTTTACTACGGTATACAAAGAGCAACTTGAATTGGTACATTTCAATTCAAGTGTTACATACTCTCCACTAGTAGCACTATCTTGAGATAGAGAGACAGCACAATGAGGTACAACGAAACGCGGTTGCTCTGGTAAAACTGAGTTATATTTACGCATCTAGAACCCGGAAGACAATCTATACATACCTTACCCGATTTCACACATTTACATCCTTTACAAACCGCATTATGGCCATTGCACGAACAACAGTGAAACAGAAGATGTGCTTGTCATAAGTTGGTCAACTTTGTAAGATATTCTTCTTTATTCTTCTTTACTCGGCTTTCACAATGATTTATCCTTGATTAGAAGATACGCTTTGTACTTGATTGAATTGCTTGAATTGTTACTCGTATATTGTGTCCTTTCGTACACCAATCAATAATATAAACAGTTTGTATCCCGAGCGAAAGTTTGTAAGTAGTTAATAGGGATAACAGGATAATTTTAACTCTATAAAATTTTTTAAATACAACACATCTTATTAAAAGTTTTAGTTATTGTCATTAGTTCTTTATTTGTATTCATTCAAATGATAGGGATTGCCTCTTGTGGAGCGACTACCCTTTATTGCTTGAGAAGCTACCTGTACCAAGGCGAATTCAATCTTTCTTCTCAATTGACATATAACATCAGCGTACTCACGGCCGGTTCGTACATTTTGCAATTTAGCAATATTTTTTAAAATTCTATCGGCATCTTGACCCATACTACCGGAAACCGAAAAAACTGCGGGTAAAAAATCCCCTTTTCTACTGCGGTTATTCTTTCTCCGTATTTGGTGCGCTTTCGGGATTCATGGTATTGAAATGCTGCTTTGGCAGATTTTGAACACGATGGAGCAAGATGATTAAATACCACGACGTCGATAAACGTCCGCTCAAACCGTGATTGAAAAAAACCGTTGCAGGCAACATCGGCACGCGCATCATTCTCTCTGCAAGTATTTTCATTCTCAAACTCAACAGTATTATTTAATGGTTTCAATCGTGGTTCTGTTTCCACAGCATGACAAACCTTTGTGAGCTCATATGAGATAATGTCTCTGATTGCATTATGCCTGATGATTGTTGAAGCACCAATCTTACAAGATAACATGTGTGATAATGTTCCGCCTTGTCCGCAAAAGCATTTGCCAACTCTATAATTTTTTTAATGGAAAAATTTATTTTAGTAAGACATACAGTCGAGGTTACCCGCAAGTGGGCCCAAAAAAAGGTAGTTTAATAATAAATTTTTAGGTCTCATTTCAGACACCAGGCGTTTGCTTTTGTTAGCACTACACAAAAAAGTGGGCCCAAAAAAAGGTAGTTTAATAATAATTTTTTAGGTCTCATTTCAGACACCAAGCGTTTGCTTTTGTTAGCACTACACTGATGCAAGAGTTGCTAGTCTCTTGATGAAAGCACTTGCCTTCTTTGCTAGTCCGCCTGAGGTGGAAATTACGAACAGAATAAAGGTTCCTTTTTCGATTTCAATAATTCGCTCAATGTATTTATTCTTTTTTCAGTTTTCATTGTATTCAAATGATTGTGTAGGACTTCGACTTACTTACGACTGGGCAAATGGGTTAAATATTGTGACATCCAAAAATGTCCGCTCAGTCTGTGAGTGCGTTAGTCCAGTGCAAGATAAATCGGCTCTTGATCGGAGATCTCGTGTTGTCGTTTGGTTTGAAAACTCGAATGTATCTGGAACAGTTGAGAGCATCGGTTCTGATTCTACATTCCGTAATACTTTACTGGCTTCGTCAATCAAGATATCTCTGATTATATTATGTCGTACTATGGTCCGTCCTTTCCATTTGCACGACAGTAAGTGAGCTGTCGATTTAACTTCTCTGCATACACATGATGTTGATGTACAGCGCAAGTCCCATCCATATCTACATGCCATTCCCGCTTGTATTTCAAAATTATTTAAATAAAATCGTCTGTCATCGCTTACTCGAGCAGAGAGCCAAGAGGAAGACCCTTTAATGGAGGCGTGCTCTACCGCGGTTTTCGATTTTTGATCTAATTCTGACATTATGTTGGTTAATTCACCCTGTTCTAAATCAGATTTTTCTGTTGTTATCATCCGAGCCATTTCTCTTTGCTTTTCGTAAAGAGTTGATCCTCTTATATTCATATCCAGAAGGTTGCACATTTTTGCTGATCTTGACCATTCCATTTTAGCTATTTTTTGAGGATTTATTATTCCTAGGCCTCCGTTGGCTACTTTAAGGCACAAGACATTAAACCATGTGTGATCAATATCCTCTTTGCCTAGAATTTGAGGCAGTAGTTCGTGCTGAATAATCGTAACCAGCTTTTCGAACCATTCGGTTTGACATTCGCATGTTCTTAGAATATAGCTCCATTTATATTGTAGTCCGAATATGAATGCAGAATATGCTAGATGCCTCTCACTCTGTGCTACTGATTTAAGCCGAACTAATAAGGAGAGCCATTCGTCAATCTTTTGCTGAACCCAATTCGTTTCAAAGTTTAGAAAACCAATTGGACAGCCAAGAAATTCTAACCCATGTTTTGTTATGTTTACCCCAAGATCTCGAAATCTTTTTCAATTTGTATTATTTTTTGGATTTATTAGTAATTTGCATTTTGATTCATTTACGAAAAAGCCATATACTGGACCGAGTTTCTTTATGTGGTTGAAAAACAATAGCAATTCTCTTTCGGTGCCAACACACGATACATCATCCGCATACCATTTTTGCGTTATTGTTGGACATAACGAATTCAATTTTGTTATCAGCGGTATCGTGGCTGCCGCAAAAGCGATCATAGCAATCGGATCACCTTGTGTGAATCCTTCTTTCGACTCTATTATTTCATTATCTATAATCAATATTAGATTGTTGTTTCGAAAAGTAATTTCGGTTTAAAAAAAATTTTTAAAAGAAATAAAATGTTCTACAAACTAGAAAAGTCATTTAAAATAATTTTTTTTTTAACAACAAAATGTTTATTTATTTCCAACGACATTATCTCTACAATAATAATATCATCAATACAATTATATTACAATTATATCACCACTCTACAGTGTGATAGTTCGCAGGTCGGTTTCTTGCTGATCTGGGACCGCGAATGCACATTGAAATGCATCTTGCATGTTGCAGGCTTATCTTCTCCCGTATCCGAGTCAATTCTTGTGCGTAGATAGATTCCTTCTTGACGGCCAGTTTTCTGGATAATCTTTTTATCATTGTAGATGCCGATTTGCTCTCACCTCCTAAACTTGAATATACAATAGGGGCGAAATTTGCGCGTTCTATAATATCCACCCGTTCTTGGTATTTCGAGCATTTCCGTTGTTCGTGATACTCGAAGCTTGGTGTGGTTTCCCTGGTAAGATTTGACGGAGCGAACACGTTAAAAACGCAAATGTCGAAGAAAGCTCGCTCCGAGCGTCCACCATAGAAACCACGGCAAGATATATCCAGTCGTGCTTCACGATCAGTCGTCGTTGATCTTCTCTCAAAGTGAATGCTTGGATCCACTGATCTGAGTAGCGGTTCGATTTCAACGCCGTCACATATTTGGGTGAGCGATTTTGCGAGAATATCGCGGGTTGCGTCGTGTCTTATCGACGGATGACCGCCATTGGGGCAGGAAAGGCAATGTGCCAGTGAGGTCGACGAACCACATGGGCAAAGGGAGGGGGCATCTTTGGTTAGAGTGTTGTACCGTGCGGCAACAGCATCACGAAATGTTGTATTGTCTATTCGAGTTTGTGACTCTCTTGTGGGGAACGCAGAAAGCCAGGAAGATGCGCCTTTTATCATTGTGTGTTGAATAATCCGTCTCTTTATGATATCATATGTAGGAAGTTGGGCTAGCAAAGAGGCCTTGTATTGTGTTTTCTTCCGCCTGTGAACTTCGTTGGCTCGGAAATCTTGCTCTAGTTTAAGTTCCATTCCTTGTAATCCATTTAAATAAGGTTCACATAGATGTCCAGAATTTTCACATTCAACGCCAGCACTCATATATGGATCGATGATGCCGAGGCCACCACAATGTAGGGGTAAAGAGATGAGAGGCCATAGCGATCCATCCGAATCATCGAGGCCGAATATGTTGTCCGAGGAGGATCTGATGGATTCCCGCAACGGGGCAAACCAATCTGATGAGCATTGAGTTGTTCTTTGCGTGTGAAACCACTTGTGCTGTAACGCTTTAGTGAAACAGGCATATGCTATCTGCAGATCTAAAATTCCCACATCGGCTAATCGTTCGACCAAGTTGCAAAACTTGTCTACTTTTGATTCTACGACCTCGTATACGTATTTGTCTACTCCAATGGGTGCGCCTAGTATCACAATTCCGTCCGTTCGGACTTCTACATTTGTTCCGTTAAATTGTTGGCATGTGTTAGCTTCTTCCATTGTTGGCGTAAATATTGAACATTTCTGGGGATTTACGTGAAATCCAAACGCTGGGCCAATTTTACACAGTAGATCGTATGCAGCTCTGATTTGGATAGGAGAACCAATCAAGTTGCCGTCATCGGCGTACCAAAGTTGCCGAACTTGAGGGAACTTTGTGGAAATGTGATGTATTATTGGCAGTGTGGCGATCGCAAATGCGGGCATGGCTAGGACGTCACCTTGTGTAAATCCTTCTTGTGATTTAACGAATTCGCCTCCGACAGATAGATTAGAAGGGTGGTCGTAAAAACGTGTGGATGCATGGTCAACATTACTAAGTCGTCTAGGCGAGGTCGCAAAAATCGACCCACACGTAGCCTATGCAGGACTAACACACGCCATACAAGCAAAGTGGATTTATACCACAAGAACAATAAAGTGCGACAATGCTCTTTTAAATGGCATATCCGAGCATTGAATAAAGAGCTCCTGAGCATCATAACAGGATTGCCAATCGAAAATGGATGAGAAACCATCGTGACATCCCCTCTAGGTATGGGCGGTCTAGGAGTTCACGACCCCTTCCTAACCGCTCGTTCAAACTACGACCTCTCACAATCAATTAGCAACACCTACGAGTTGGGAATTACCGGACAGGCTTTGCGCGACATACAATCAAAACAAATTAAACAGCAAGCGACATGTCGTGATAAAATACAAAACAAACGGTTGTCAGATGTCCTTCTAAAAATGGATATAGTTGCCCAGACCACAACCAAACATGCTCGAAGAGAAGGCGCATCATCGTGGCTAAGCGCCCTGCCCTTAAAAACTGAAAAATTCTACTTGTCTCCAAGGGAGTTCAGAGACGCCATCTCAGCACGCTATGGACAAACCCCGTCAGACATTATCGGCAGAGCATGCCCATGTGGCGAACAACTGTCGCTGGGGCACGGACTTTCATGTCCAAAAGGTGGATTGCCATCTATTCGGCATGACTCCGTTCGGGACGAAATTGCCAGGGAATTGGCGTCAATCGGTCGTGACGTTGAGGTTGAACCAGTGCTGCAACCTGTTCCAGACAACTTACATCTCGACACGGCAACAACATGTCGTGATTATGGTGCCCGACTTGATATATCCTGCCTAGGCTTAGGAAACGAGCGATTCGAGCGGACGTTCTTCGACGTCAACGTATTTAATATTTTTGCTCAGTCGTACGTCAGCCGGCCAGTCGATCCAGCATTTGACTACAATGTGTCGCGAAAAAATGCCAAATATCTAGAAAGGGTGACGAAAGTAGAGCACGGTAAATTCATTTCGCTGATATTTTCTTCGTCAGGTGGTATGGGAAAGGAGTCGCAAGCCTTGATAAAGCGGATAGCAACGGCAAAAGCGCAAAGGGGTATTATTGAATACGCGCATGCCGTGACACACTTAAAGCGTCGCATCTCATTCATAATAGCCCGATCGGCCTCCGCATGCCTCAGAAGCGCGCGATCACAATCAAAAATCAAACAATTCGCGAACCAAAGCGCCCGAACAGCCGTGGATACTTGTGGTGAACTCGGTAAAACAATCAGATGGCGCGACGAAGAAGGTGGCGAACTTTGCCAATTGCAACAATTGTATATATACAAATGATGGGTGCCCGCAAATGGGCCCACTAGACGATTGAGCGATCATTTGTGATCGCTCAATCGTCTAGTGGGCTAAGTTCAATCGTTTCGCTCAATCCTCTTTGATAGGCTAAGTTGTATAATAGACAGTTATTGTAATACAAAATACCATATCCAGCATCAATATGGATGATCCTCATTCAGGAATAACATCTTCTAGTAAACTAGATCGTGACTTGTGGAATTTTCTGTTAGATAGCCTACTTCTTGTTCAGCATGTATCAGCACCAACTAGGATTATGAATGATCAAAGTTCTTTGTTGGATTTAATTTTATCTAAATCATTAACAGATGTGCGTGACATTATGCATGAAGCACCCATAGGAGTTAGTGATCATTGTGTATCGCTTTTTCACTTCTCAGGGATTTCAAATAATATTATCGACGAAGTCGAAACTAAAATCTTCAATTTCCTGCGATTTCGTCTCTTCGTATTAATGATAACTTTATCACATCGCCTCAAGATGTAGCCGACACGTTTGCGTCGACTTTTCAACTCGTAACTAATAACACAGAAATTAACCAGCAATCTCGTGTAAGCCATTCACGAAGTTATTTTGATGTTACTACCGAGGAGGTTTATAGTGAGTTAAATTCTTTACGACATTCATCACCAGGTCCGGATGGATTACATCCCCAGATACTAAAGATATTATCAACATTTATTGCTTCACCGTTAGCTTATTTGTTTCAACTATCACTAGCTAAGTCAATTCTACCGTTAGATTGGAAAATCGCCACTGTAGTGCCAGTCCACAAAAAAGGAGATCGTCACAATCCTGAAAATTATAGAGCAATAAGCCTTACAAGTGTCGTATGTAAGATGTTAGAGCTCATATTGTATCGCGATTACTATTCTATCTTGAATCATCGAACTTGTTAGATAATTCGCAACATGGTTTTCGTCCTGGACGTTCTTGCATGTCTAATCTTTTATGTGCACGCGAAGCATGGGTTGATGCAGTTGCGCAGGGTAATGCAGTTGATGTCGTGTATTTCGACTTGAGTCGGGCCTTTGATAGGGTTCCCCACAATATGTTGATTGAGGCTCTTGCAGATTACGGAATTGAAATTCCTATTATTCGATGGATTCACGCTTTCCTATCTGATCGTTCTTTCAGAGTTCGAGTTGGAAATTGTCTATCTAGACCGTCAAATTTATCAATGGGTGTTC
Organism: Pomphorhynchus laevis; assembly: GCA_012934845.2. NCBI lineage: Eukaryota > Metazoa > Acanthocephala > Palaeacanthocephala > Echinorhynchida > Pomphorhynchidae > Pomphorhynchus > Pomphorhynchus laevis. Next base: position 320,823 of record WNNJ02001570.1, on the reverse strand, counting down.
CTCAGGGATCGGTGTTGGGTACTTTATTATTCGTCATATTTCTGAATAGTTTGCTACGCTCTCTAAAATGTAAAAAATTAGCATTCGCGGATGATCTTAAAATATGGAATGTCATTACATGCTATGCCAATATGCAACACTTACACGATGACAAATATGGTTAATAGGTGGAGCGAACTGACCGGAATCATGATTTACATTACTAAATGTGTCCACCTTAGATTTTGTCGTAGTGATTTACCAAATAATAATACAATAATTTATTTAACGTGGCAAATGCGTGCAAAATGCACGCTTACATGACCACTAACAAACAAAAAAAGAACAGCATAGGTCACAGGTAATTAGTTAATTGTTGAAATAAAATTGGATTTGGCGTTTGAAGTACGGCATAGATGTTGATTGGCGGATATGAATAGGCAGTTGATTCCACAAGAGAGGAGCAGCCACAACGAAGGAGCGGAAGCCAAAAGAGGTAGAGTAGATTGGGACATGTAAAAGAAGGCAATTTCGGGAACGCAGAGCACAATACACAGTACGAGAATTGTCGAGAAAAGGAAGGTTGAGAAATAAAGGGATATGAGAAGTTATAAGGCGAAAAACAATGATAAGAAGACGAATTTGAACACGACAATAAATGGTAGGCCAATCAAGAGAAACAAGATAGTGGGATGTATGATCAAAACGACGAAGACGGAGGAGAACTCGAACGGCAGCGTTGATGATGCGTTGTAAAGGAAGAAGAGTGGATTTAGGTGAGTTGGAAAATAGACTAAGACAGTAATCAAGTCTTGAGAAAAGAAGAGAAGATATGAGAGTCATACAAGAAGGGAAATCGATCAATCTACGAACTTGACGGAGATTGCGGAGTATCAAGGTAGATGAGCGTACTTTATCACTAACGAAAGGTTTAAGTGAAAGTCGGTTGTCGAAATGAAAGCCTAGGAAAACGAGATTATCAACGATAGGAAGAATTGTAGAATTTAGTGATACGGAAGGAGGTTCTACGCCGAAGCTTCGAGGTAGGATCCACATAATTTTAGATTTATCAGGATTCAGAGAAAGGCGAAGGGAAGAAAGATGGTTGGAAATTGAGACAAGACAGCTGGAAACAGAAACACTAAGATCATGAATACGATAAGCAGGTGCGTGAGCATATATGAGAATGTCATCAGCATATTGCATAACATGGAAGTTAAATTTATGAGAAATCGAAGACAAGTCACCGAGAAGAAGAGAGAAAAGCATAGGGCCTAATACGGAGCCTTGTGGAACACCGGACGGAATGGACGAAGGATGGGAGAGAGAAGAGTTAGAATATGCGCGAAATGTACGGTTTGACAGATATGAAGAAAACAATGATACAATGGGTAAAGAGAAGCCATAATCATGACGAAGGCGATGTAGAAGAATCGAGTGATCAACGATGTCAAAAGCAGACGATAGATCAAGAGAAACTATGACACTACAAAATTTATAATCGCGCGAGATGAGGAAGTCATTATAAACTTTAAGACAGGCAATTTCAGTAGAGTGATTAGAGCGAAAAGCGGCTTGGAAGGAGGAAACAAGTTAGAGGAAAAGAGATATGTATTAACTTGCTTGAGAACGAGACGCTCAAGGAGTTTAGAGAGGGTTGGGAGAAGTGAGATTGGACGGTACGAAGATGGTAGTGAGGAGTCGAGAGATTGCTTTTTGATGAGAGGACGAACAGTGGCGCATTTCCAGATGGAAGGAAATGTACGGCTACGGATGGACGAGTTGAACAATGTGGTTAGGAAGGGTGAGATAGAGGAGCAGATATTTTTAAGCAAGTGAGTTGGAATTGGGTCAGAAGGAGAGGTTTTATTAGGTAATGACAGCAGAACCGAAGAAACTTCATCAGACGAAACGGGAAGAAGGTGGAATAGTTCTGGGAGGGAAGTATTTAAAGAGAAGAGTGGGTACAAGGGGGCTACGGGTAGTAGGGAAAGTAAATTAGATAGCTTAGTTTGTAGATAAGAAGAAAATTCATCAGGATTTATATTACAAGAAGTAGATGATCGTGAAAGAATTGAGTTTAAGATTTTCCAATGAGATTTAGAGTTGGAAGATGACTCGAGTTGATTTCGCCAAAAGATAGTACGTTTAGTACGTATAAGAATGAGATGTGAATGGCGTAGAGAAAAGTAGGAATCACGGAGATTTGGAGTGAGTGAGTTGGGAGAACGTTTAAGAAAGCGATTATACTCACGAAAAGAGTGATGGAGTCGACGCTTAGAAAGACTACAGTCAGAATCGAACCATGGAGTATGGCGCAAGCGCTGAGAGCGTCGGAGTCGACTAGGCAGAAGTTTATTGATAATAGACATAAGTTCAGAATCAAACAGAATGCAGAGATCATCGGGAGAGAGATAGTTAAGAGGAAGTGAAAAGAGTGAAGAATTGAGTAAGGCTGTGCAGAGAATAGGGATATCGAGAAGTTTCCAGGGTCGACTTGGTGTGGATAATGGTTGAGGCAGAGATGGAGGATGGGGACGAGTAAGAGTAAGAGTGACAAGGAAATGATCGGACAAACCAGGATCAGTAATTGACAAGGAAGTATAGTCATTGAAGCAGATAGGGACAGCAATGATGTCGAGAGCACCGCCGAGAATATGAGTTGGGCTTGTTGAAAGTAATTTATAGTTAAAATCAGAAAAAAGATTAGTTAAAGTGATAGAGTCAGAGTCAGCCGGGCGATCAAGACGAATGTTAAAGTCACCGAGAACAAAAGAAGGAGTATAAGACAATGAACAGTGAGACATAAGATCTGCAAGGTCGTTAAAGAAGATACGTGAGGGGGCAACTGAACCTGGACGGTATACAATCACAAGTTCCAGAGGGAAAGGAGTTGATAATCTGCATATGAGTAATTCGAACGAGGTGTAACGGATGTTAACGTTAATTTTACGTAAAGACATTGGGTGACGAGCAATGGCAACTATACCGCCATGGTTAAAAGCAGTAGATGTATGAGAGGCAATTGGACGAGCTGATTCAACTAAAGAACAACCAGAGCGACATAGACGACGAATAGCAAGATCGTCGGAGTCACAATGCCAGGATTCGGTAATGCAGAAAATATCGATAGATAATTGATCGAATATATCAAGGAGCATATCAGCTTTATGAAGAATGGAGCGAGTGTTGAATAGACTAAGACGAAAAGTATGCTTAGGAGCGAGATCGACTAGCGAAGAAGACAAGGGGGAGAGATGGGACGCCATCGAATTTTTGGCCTTGTGTGTACAACGTGAAAATTTCCATTGATTTGACGTATAGATAAGGATGACTCGCCGTTTGTTTCATGTTGATGTTTCTCAATGTGAGCTAAATTGAGCTGGGCAATATCAGAAGGGGAGCGGTCAGGAAAGATACGACAAGTAGACGAAGTGGTAAGAAGTTTAAAACGTTGGGAAAGTACCATGATGCATGTGAACTATCTCGGAAAACGATTTTTAGGAGTGGAGGACTGAGATGATTGGATTTAGTGGATTTGTTTAAACGGATCAAAGATACAGGAGCGATATTATTGAAGAGGGATGGATTATTATCAGGAAGAATGGTTGCTAGGATAGACCTGAAAGCAGATACATCATCATCGAGGCGACATTGAGGAGAATCAGATTCGGAAACCTTTAAATTAGATATGATAATGCATCGATCGCGCGAAGGAAAACGATTACGTAGTGGTGGACGGAAAGACCTGGTAGCAGTAGAGGCAGAAGAGCAGATAAACGTGGGAATGACAGGGGTGCTAAGTGAAGATTTAAGATAGTTTGGAGCATGTGTGACAGGAGTGGAGTGTTGAATCGGTTGATCGGAGATGTTACTGGAGATGATTTTGACGGAAGGATGTAAATTATTGATAGGTGATACGGTTGGAGCATGTGTGACAGAAGTGGATTGTTGAATAGGTTGAACGGAGATGTTACTGGAGATAATTTTGACAGAAGTATGTAAATTATTGAGAAGTGATACGGTAGAGGTAGAGTAAGGAGTACGTGAAGAGAAGAAAGAAGTATGAGATGTATTTAGATGTGGGGATGAATAGGAAAAATGAGGTACGAGATGAAGGCCGTTACTGTTTGCATTGTTAGGAAGATGAAGATTATGGGAAGTTTTATCCGTAGTTAAAGGATGAGTGTGTGTGAGAGAAGTTTCAAGAACGGGTTTCATAGATGACGAAGGAGTTAGTAAGCAAACGGTTGACGACGATAGATTGGAAGATATGTTGTCGTTTGTTGATGTTCCATGTATAACAGCGGTCTGAGTCGACTGAGAGATATCAAGTTTATTTATTGAGCACAAATCTGTTTTGTTAGCGTTAAGAACGTCTCATGTGATTATTCTGTTTGCGGTGAGATTATTCCCACAAATTCGTATACAAAAGATCTTGGGATAATTGTTCAGAATTCGTTTAAAACCGACCTCAATACTGAAAATATATGCAACACGTCGAGAAAAATTATTTACATGATCAAAAATACCTTTAGTTCGCTTCCACCGTCTCAGTTCTCACTATTATATAAGGCGTTGATCAGACCAATCATTGATTATGCTTCGCCGGCGACTTTTCCTTCTACGCGTGGTGAAATAAACCAATTAGAAAAGATTCTTCGCCGATTTTCCAAGCTATGTTCTGGTCTTCGGAACATCGCCTACTGTGATAGACTAAGCCAACTAAATATTACTTCAGTTTACAAGAGATATGTGTACAATGATTTATTACAGTTATGGCGAATGATCCATGTCTTTCCTGGTTATCCATCGGAATCCGTTATTCTAAATGATCGCCCGAGCCACAGATGACACTCTTTATCAGTTGTTGTGCAATCACACGGGAAATGTCATAGATACTTGCGATTATCTCACAGAGCGGTAAACCTATGGAACCGATTGCCGAATTCGATCGTGTCTATGGCACAGTACAAATCTTTCCAGAATGCGCTGAGCATGTGGATAAAAAGAGAAGATTCTTTGCAGGAAATATATACCTATATGTGAGAATTTATTATTGCTGAACTACTTTTTTTCTTTTTTTTTCTTTTCTTAATATTGTGATCAGACAAAATGACTCTTTTATTACAAAAAGCAAACCTCTTTCGAGGTTTGCCTTTTGTCATTTCGAGGTCAACTTAATTTGCGCACCCCGGGATGTGCCCTGGGCGTACGGCTTTGTTGACTGTTAGATGTCCGAATGTAAAAAATTGTAGGTTTACTTGTAGAACGTGACAAATCGTTGTAGATTTAATAATAATAATTTTTTTATAAAGATAATTTATTTACAAAGCCAGCGCAATTGAGTCACAAATAAAAAATAAAAAATATTACTCTTCAAAAATGTTTATTAATAATAATGTTTGATAATAATTTTTTTTAAATATATACCTGATTTATTTCAAAAATTACATTCAAGGTATCCCGCAAATGGGCTCATTTAAAACAAACAAAATTAAAATAAGTATTCATTTGATGTAATCACCGTCTCCGTATTGGAATGTTGCCAGAATGGCGCAGGATCTTTGATCTTGATGCTCTTAAGCAAGCCGATACCATTATAGCCGAAGATATGCCGATTGATGTGCGCAAAGCGCTCATATCATCACTATAGTCTGTTCGTTTTTTATCTGATATTTTTCTAGCTAAGTTCTTCAGCAAAGCAGACGCTGCCGGTCCAGCAAAGCAGACGCTGCGGCGAAGATAGCTACTAGGAGCAACAACCAGGCATATTCGGAGTGCGTTGCGCAGCTCAGAAAATGTATTGGAATTAGACTTGTGCGATTCACAATAAATAATTGATAAATAATAAATAATAACAATACAATAAATAATTTTTTTTTATTTTTTTATTTTTTTATTTTTTAATTTTTTTAAATATATTATTAATTACAACATATGGTTCCTTCAAATAGGCCAATATACATTTAACATTGTTATGTATTATTATTTATTCTAAAACATTAGAATCATCCATCCGTTCGGATCCACGACTATATGGGTGACCCCTAGTCGACCGGCACCCTCTGATTGCATGTGAGGCAGCACGACACAGCAGCAAACTTATGGACCTTCTGAGGCCACACAGGCATTCAGCATAGCTTTTATTCCCACGTGATGAACGCAATCGAGCAATTGTCCTGAGCAAAACCATGGCGTCGGGTCCCGCAGCACCAGAAGCCGTGAACACCAGCGGCATAAATCTACTCCTTTCGATATCGATGATACGTTCCGCGTATTTTGATCTTTTTCTCGCTTCATGAAAATCAAATGCAGCTTTTCTCGTAGACGCACACGATGGAGCAAAATGGTTGAAAACCGTAACGTCAAAGAACGTTCGCTCATATCTGGCGTCAGAAAGCCCAATGCAGACGATGTCGAGTCGCGCGTCGTCACTTCGACAAGTGACCCGATGATCAAAACAGTGATCACTATCTACCCGTTGTAATATCGGTTCGACACCAACCCCAGTACACACCTGTGATATTTCGGTGGCCAAGAAATCGCGTAAGGCGTTATGCCTTGTTATTACAACACCTCCTCGCTTGCACGAAAGCAAATGTGGGAGTTTCGCATCATCACCACACACACACTTGTCCTTGGGAATCCCGATAGAGTCAAAGCCATATCGCAACGCAAGAGCATCTCTGAATTCAATAAATAATACAATAAATAATTGTATTTACTTTAGATCTCAAACTTTTATTTTTTTTTTATTTTTTTTAAAGAAAAATTTTTATTTTCGTAAAACATACAAGAATGTGTCCAAAAGTAAAGAACTAAAGAATTCAAAAATCCAATCATAAGCTAAGTTATTTCTCTTTAATTCGAATCTTCCGGCTTTCGTGACATCTCTTCTGTTGATCGAAAATGATCGTGAATAGGTTTTCCATATGTAGAGCGTGGCGCTCTTAAACAGGCAGATGCAGCACGAGCTAAGGCAAATGAAATTTTCTCTCGTATATTTTTTATTATTTGAGGATATGGGAGTTCGCGTTTTGAGCTTAATTTTGACGCTATTTGCTTCATTATCCTATTCGATTCCTGACTTGATCCTCCTGAAGACGAAAAAATTAACGGACTGAAATGCGCCTGTTCTAAACTTAAAATTCGCTCTCCATACTTCGAAATTTTTCGTTTTTCATGGTATTCAAAGTCAGCCTTACACTCAGTTCGGGAGTTAGAGGGAGCATGTACATTAAATATTGCGACATCCAAAAATGTCCGCTCAAACCGGCTTCCGAATAGTCCACTACATACAACATCCAGACGCGCTTCTTTCGATATGCTTGTGCTATTGTTGTTAAAACGATAATCAGATGGAACGGTTGCTAATACTGGTTCAACCTCCACGCCACTGCATATCCCGCTTAAGAGATGAGAAAATATATCCCTTACTTCATTATGCCTGATAGATGGTAGCGCTCCGGTCTTGCACGAAAATGCATGATTGATAGTCATTTCTGAAGAACATATGCATTTTTTATTTTCTAATGCTCGCAAAGACCATCCATAGCGACCTGCTAATGCATCGCTAAACTCATTGTTTGTAAGCCGAAACCCCTCGTGACGTAGAGGTAGGGAAGATAGCCACGATGAAGCTCCCTTGTAACTAGCATGTGCCAATATCTTAAAGTAATCCGATGGTAGAGATTTTAGTATTAATTCTTTCCTCGATTTGGCTACATTTAATCTCATGTATGAAATATTTCTAGCTATTTGAGTTTGAACATCCCTCAGGTTTTCTCCCGTATATCCGTCTCGATAGGTTTCGTACATTCTACGAGAATAATCGTACTCCAAGTCAGCGATGTATTCCGGATCAACTAACCCAATGCCCCCTAACTTGAACGGTAGAGTTAATAATTCTTTATGTGCTTGTTCAATTTTCGCTTGTGTGATTGACTCAATAAAACCGCTATACAATAGGTTTTTAAGACATCTAGTGACATCCGTGCACATTGGTACTGTTCTGTAAGTATATATCCATTTCCATTGCACAGAGTGTATTAACCCGGAATAAGCAGTTTGTCGATCAATTTTACTAACTTCAACTAATCTTTCAAGTGTGGATGCCCAGGATGTTACCCTGGTATTTATAAACTTTTATTATTATTAATAATATAAATAATAGTATAATAGTATAATAGTATAATAGTAATATAATAGTATATAATAGTAATATAAACAATAGTATAATAGTATAATAATATAATTGTATCTCAAACTTTTATTATTATTAATAATAATATTAATGTAGTGATTTATTAAAGCCTCTTCGCCTATCGGCTTGGGCATATAAAAAAAGATTATAAGATAACAAATATAAAGTCAGAACAGTTGTCTTTCTTCTTATTTCTTGAGCTGCTTAAAATTTCATTGATTGGCTCGAATTGATTGTACGTGACACAGGTACGCATCGTCAGCCGAAATAAGCCTATAAGCCTACCCCCACTTCAGCGTATCTATTGTTTTTAAAGATAAACAAGGCAAATGAGCACAGGAAAATACATGTAAGAGTTATGAGCATGCTGTGTTGCAAAAACAGCATACACAAGTTGATGATCGTTCATGTATGATTCTTCCTTTTTTACAGAACTTGGGGTTATATCCGTCAAGCGAAGCTCTCCAGATTAAAGTGCGCTTACTTGCGAGAGGGCTACGCCAAGCTGTTTGAAGAAAAGCAGGAGTCTGATAGATACCCTGATCAAGTTTAAGTACTTTGCCGTCGAATAAATTTAGATTTTTAAGAAAACCATCAGTCAAAGGAAGATTCATCTCTTTCTGCAATGAAACTGATAAAGGAGGCAACATTGCTAGAACTTGAACAGCCGTGGATGAAGTTTTTGGAGATACGCCTACCAACCTTTTTATAAATCTTGACAGGCACTTATCTAACTGGTAAAAGTTTTCTGAAGTCAAGTCTACCAAGATACAAGCTAGTCCATATTGTAGTCTTGGAAGCAACATTATATAAAAATATCGTAACCCTGCCTCAAAAGATAATTTGCCTAGTTCGGACAGTCCAGATGTTGCCTTCACAATTTTATCACATTTAAGTTCAAAATGTTGATAAAAAGACCATCTAGCTGTGATTAACATTCCAAGATACAGATACTTCGATTCAAAATCGAGCGGAGCGTCTTGATAGCATAGAATGTCCGATCGACTTAGTCGACCTCCTCTTCGGAACTTAATTACCTTAGACTTTTCACGGTTCACTCGAATACGATTAGTAAAACAGAATGCTAAGAGCGAGTTTAAAGCTACTTGGGCATTAGAAATAGATTTGGAAATAATAGCAAGATCGTCTGCATATAATACACATGAAATATCTAAAAGATTGTGACTTAGACTGCTAGGAAGATCAGCAATGAAGAAACTGAATAACAAAGGACTTAGAGGGTCGCCCTGAAGGACACCACAATTGGCAAGAACCTCATTTGAATAATTTATGCCGTCAAAAATGCGAAGAACGTTTGGTTGCAAAATAGAATTCAATAAATAAAGAATAGGACCGCCTAAACCTACACTACGCGCTAACTTTTCTAAGAAAAGTTTTCTATCAACTGAGTCGAAAGCTTTTTGGAAATCAATAAAAATAACATAAATAGATCGATGTTGTTGAAATTCGTCGATTACAGATCGTCTAACAGTGTTTATTGCATCTGTCGTTGATCTATTAGGTCGAAAACCATACTGCTCTTCTGGGAGAGAATCATGACAATGTTGAATTAATCTGGAAGCAATAACGTGTGTTAAAAATTTATAGCAATGATTCAGAAGTGTAATTCCATGATAGGAGTTTTCTTATTCTGGGTCGCCTTTACCTTTATAAAGTACTTTGATAATACCATCTCTCCAACCATATGGAAATGGATCACCTAATAGAAGACAATTAAAGAAGTAAGTCCAAAAATGAGCAAGACAGAAGAAAGATTGTTTAATTTGCTCGACACAAAGAAGATCGGATCCCGCAGCTTTACGAGGAGCCATATTGCGAAGAGCTATTGACAGCTCATTAACCGAGAATAAGTTGTTTAATTTTTTTTGTGTTTTTTTTTAATTTTTTTTTGATAAACGATTTACATGTGTATAAGTAACTGAGTTATAAAAAATTCAAAGGTCGACAGACAAAATCTTGATGCCGCGGGAGCTTCTGGGGGCTCGAAGACAGGCTGATGCGGATCTGGCGACTGCGAACGCCAGTCGACGTTTTATGTTGATCATAGTTTCAGCGTAGCTGACTGTGCTTCGAGCGGACTTCGCTTTTGCGATTTTCTTAATCAGCGTGCTGGCTTGATTTCCAAGTCCGCCTGAAGAAGAGAATATGACTGGTACGAACGAGCTGTGTTCCACTGTGGTGATTCTTTCTCCGTATTTGGACGTCTTCCTGTTTTCGTTGAACTCGAACGAAGAGTCAGGGTTGCGGTTGATGAACGATTGAGCAAAGATTGAGACGACGCTGACATCGATAAATGTCCGCTCGTACCGTGCACCGTATAGTCCTGACCCTACCACATACAAACGAGCGCCGTAGTCTCGCGATGTCGAAGAAGAGTTGAATTGAAGGTTGTCTGGAACCGGAGACAGTTGGGGTTCAATCTCGACACTATGACATACGCTTGTTAGTTCGCGTGCGATGATGTCACGTACCCCGTCGTGTCTGATAGTTGGCATCCCTCCCTTTTTGCATGCGAGTGCGTGTCCGATTTCGAGGTTCGCGCCGCATGGGCAACGTTTTCCTATTAAGTCCACTGGCAATTGGCCGTATCGTGTTGAGATGGCGTCTGTGAATTCTTTTGCGGTAACGTGGAAATTTTCGTGGCGTAATGGTAGGGCGCTTAACCAAGCAGATGCTCCGTCTTTTGATGCGTGTTCGATAATCTTTTTGGTCGCTTCGGTAAACGAAGGGTTGATTCCGTTTGCGCGTCTCTCGAAAGCTAACCTGCGACGAACGGCGATCTGATTGGTGGTCATTTTCTGGGCCTCTCGTAGTGGGTCTCCAGTATGATTGCTGTCGTAATTCGAACACATACTGACAGAGTCTTCGTAATCTAGAGGGGCCACGAATAGTGGGTCGCACACCCCCAATCCTCCCATTTTGAGTGGTGAAGTCAGAATTTCGTACCACTCATCACTGCATGCCCCAGCTGTAAGTCTTGTAAGTAGTAAAGATTTAAGTGCATTGGCTAATCCCGATAGCCAGATCGGTTCGCAGCGGCAAGTTCGTAGTACATGTGTCCACTTAGCTTGGACGGCTCGAGTAAGTCCGACGTAGGCGACTTGTGGATCGATCGTTGCGACATCAGATAGTCGAGAAATGAGAAATTCCCACTTGCTTGACAATTGGGAGATCGTTGACTCGTCAAATGCCACGGAACCAATTGGGACACCAGGTAAAAACAACCCTGAGTGTAAAGGTTGCATGTGGGGTGAGGGAAGCTCGCTTTGACTGAGCGGGAGATCAGAAAGAATTTGTGATTTCGTTGGGTTGACGTGATATCCATATTTTGGCCCTTCATTGACAAGAATATCCCAAACTTTTTTTAATTGTTCGGGAGTGCCGACGAAGTTGGCATCGTCTGCGTACCATTTCTGGTAAGCAGACGATGAAAAAAACTACTTGTTTAATAATAATACTATAATAATATTATTACTTGTTTAATTTTTTTATTTTAAAAAAATACAAACATTTAAGAATACAGTCAAATAATTGTTATTAAGTCTTGTTCCATGCTGACTAACTGACTAAATTTTCGACGTACGAGCAGCACGTATAGACATCGAAGACATTTTTGCTAAAGCAAAACCGACTCTACTCCTTATATTTCGGATACAGGCGCTGTAATTATCGCAAGTTCTATCTGCTCGTATCTTTGCTATTTTCTTTAAAATCATCTATGCTGTACTGCCAAGGGCACCGTTGGAGGCAAGAACAATAGGATAAAATGACGATCGTTCAAACCGTGCTATTCTTTCATCATACTTCGAGTTTTTTCTAGCCTCGTGATAGTTAAAAGCATTGCTTGTCGTGCCAGATGAATAAGAAGGAGCAAGATGGCTGAAAACACAAATGTCAAATAATGACCGCTCCGTCTTATCCCCAAACAGACCGTAACACGCAACATCAACTCTAGAATTACGATCAAGGGTCGTTGTGGAATTTTTAATAATAATAAGACTTTATTAATAAAAATACATAAATGGAAGTGTCGTTTAACAAGAAGTCCATTTAAAAAAATAAACAGTCAGTCAATAGAAAAAATAGGTCAACAATTTCTTTGTCTTCTTCCTATTAAGGCCTCAAATCAATGGGGATCTGAGCCCACCAACCAATCCAGCACGCCGCTTTCCGATTGAACCACCCGGGGTCTTTCACCTCCCGAAGAATCCAATCGGTGCGGACGATGTTGGGTAAACGAGAGACGAGGAGCTTAAGAAACCTTAGCCTTTGCTCTGGGGGACGTCCTCTTGAGAAGAAGACTAATCCCGAGATAGCCCAGGTACCCCAAAGGCGCACCTGGATTTTCCCATTCAACGACAGATGCTGGGCCCGTTTCAGAGCCCACCTAGCTTTCTTCAGGATACGTTTGAGTCTATCCAGGTCGGCTTTCGCCGACCAGTTCACCGAAACGGTGAACCCCAGGTATTTTACTCGACTTGTGAAGACAGGGAGTGGTTCGGATGCAAATATGGAGGAGAGCGTAGAGAGTGCTAGTCTCTTAAGTTTTTTCTTGGTTGCAGGGGAGCCATGAAAGACAACCACCTGCGATTTAGCGGAGTTTAGAATAAGGTTGGATCTAGGCAACTGGTCTTTTAATCTTAAAAAGAAGCGGCTGATGTCCGAGACTACGTCTTTGCACCTGCGTCCAGTGAACAGGGCTGTGGTGTCATCAGCGTACACCACTAGACGTTGTTCACGTTTAAATATTTTAAATAGAATAATTGAGGCAGCAAGATATAAGATTGGAGAAAGTGGTGAACCTTGAGGCACACCCGTAATAGGGTAGAACTGACGCGCATCAGGGTCGTCATCATAATAAAATCGCTTGGTGTACAGCAGTATCTCCACCCTGTTAACAATTCTCGCAGGCAACCCGAGGGACCTGAGAGAAGAGATAACAAAGGGAATGGAGATGCGGTCAAATGCAGCGGAAAAATCAAGGAAAACTGCCACAGCTAGCTGATGACTGTTCTCCTGACAAAACCGATGCACTTCACCAACTGCTGAATGGACCGAGCGACCTTTGACAAACCCATGGAAACCAGGTGGGATTAAATTTCGCCTAATCAGATGATCGCGGATTCTACGCGCAAGCGCTTTTTCGTAGATCGATACGAGGGAATTTTGAATCGAAATGGGCCGCAGGTCTTTAGGACAAGAGACCGGAAACTTTTTTGGAATAAAAATTCTCTTGCTAATGTTGATGCCGGCTACATCGGATGGGGTGGCTAATAGCATTGTGATGGCCACCTCCCTTCTTTGATCGGTTGTCAAAAGCTGACAGACACGAGAAGAGAGTGGAGCGACGGTTTTGGAGGTGCTTGGAAGAGGCCCCAGGCGTTGAGAATATCTGTGACAGATAAGTCTCTACTCCTGAAGTCTCCCCAAGGCGGGATTGGTTGCGGAGATTGAGTGGCTCCATAGTTGTGTAAGGCAAGTGACTCTTCTAAAACTTTATCAAGGCCAATTCTACCGATCCAACCCAAGGCCTTATCCATCCAACAAGCAAACTTCTCCTTCTTGAAAATCTTCCAAAAGGAAGACTGAGAAGGGTTAAGACGAGCAATGCTCGCCCTATCCCTACTCAGCTGGAACCAATATCTGATGCGCCAGTATTCATTCGAGAGAGTCTGTCTGGCGGAAGAAGAGAGATTAGGGAGGTTCAGTAGTTTTGCTAGAACCTTGAGTTTCGTCGGAGTGGGATTGAAAATGCGACCTTTATAGGTTGTAGAAAGCAATGCGGTAGCTTGCAAAGAGAGGTAGGAATTAAATTCGGTTAAATTCTCATTACCAATTCGGGGGAAGCGTTGGATAGCAGCTTGGAAGAAAGCCACTCTGATCGGGTCAAAGTGGAATCTTCTCCGAAGCAGCGTATCCTCCTCTATCCGCCAGCGAATTAGATCATGAGATGTGGACAGATGCTGTCGCGACTGCTCCGTGCAGAAGGGTTTTAACAACCATCTCTCGTGGAGCAGTAATAGGTCGAGGAGTGAATTCGTTGATGTGCAATGAAATGTAGGGGACGGTGGTTTGTGAATAAGATAACCGTTCCTGGCTCTGCGGAGAGCAGCATTAATCCAACGACCAGTTCTGTCGTTGAAGTCACCTAGTACAATGTCATAGCCGCTATCGATAATACCATCCAGAAGGTCACGGTTCTTGTGAATCTCTCCTGGACGAATGTAGACGTTGGCTAGACTGAGGCGTTTACCGTTCTTAACGAGTGAAACTACTAGACAAGACAGGGCAGGACAAGAGTAATTTAGCAGTAGGGAGGACCTTAAAGAGCATTTAACTAGGGTCAAGAGTCCTTGAGATGAAGAGGAGTGAGGTGGGGTTATGTACGGAGTATAGTGGGAACAAATTTGCTTTGGGATAAATCGAGTAATGTCCTGGGAGAAACGGATAGACCGCGTCTCCTGGAGGACTATAACATCTGCGTCTCTAACAGATAAAAGTCTAAGGGCAGAAGCACCTCCCGAATTCCACTGAAGAATATTCAGTGAAAAAGGCTCAGGTTTACTCACCATTGGGCTAAATTAGTTGGAAGGGGGATGCCAACCTAGACAGAGCTAGGTGCAGGAGGGTTACCCTCACTGCCACTAGCCCCGTCGCGGGTCGTACCCCCCAGGGCAATATCTTCATTTCCCAGAGAAGCCTTCTTATCCTTGATCATCTTCCCCACCTTGGGGGTGGGACTGTTCTGGCCGAAGCCCCCTCTTCTTGGAGTTGGGGGTAACCTTAAGCTCGTTAGGCATGGGGGCAGCTGTTGTCCCTACAAAAGAGGATAGCAGAGGTCCAATCATTGTTTGAAATTGCGAAAAAATTACTCGTTTCTGGTTATCAAGAAGTTGAATGATGTCAGCGTTTGACATCCGGTCGGCTGATGAACCAGCAGCAGAGGCGTAGTTGATCGGGGTTCTAGGCTTAACAAACAGTTGTTTATATTCTTTAAATATTCTGCAGCGCCTTGACCAGGCCGGATGTTCCCCTCCACAATTAGCGCAAGAGGAGGAGGCCTGACATCTTTCCCCTTTTAAAGCATACTGACAATCCCCAGCACCACAAACACCGCATACCAAGGCCTTGCTGCATGTAGAGTACCAGTGGCCCCAGGCATGGCACTTGTTACAGTGTGAAAATGTGAGTCGATCTTCGTCAATTAGAGTGAATCCTAAGTTAAAACCTAGGAAAGGATTCGCTGACGATTTAGAAAGAAGCAGACCGGAATCAAGATCTGTATTTGCAAAAGCCACTGGGAGGGGGTCGCCCCCTTACCTAGGACTTGCCTCACTGATTGGAGGCCATACAATTTTTTCAGAGTTATCAAATCTTCTTCTGTTAGAAACAATGGAAAATTAGATATTTTAACTGAGCACTGAAGGGGTTTCAACATTATGGAACCAGAGTCCAAAAGGTGCTTGTCAAAATAATCTTTGTATTCCTTTAATAAAGAGGCATTCGGGAAGGAAACTCTTACAGTATTGTCCAAAATCTTCACTGAATTGAACAGCACCCTGTTTGGATGAATTGATACAAACTTTCGCAAAAAGGTTGAGAAGAGATTGTGTTTCTCTATTGGTTTTTTTGAATTGATGATGCACAGGTTAGCTAATTTTGGAATCGGGGGTAGCAGCCCCTTATCTGCATTTAATAAACACGAAACATCACTAACCTGATTAGAATTGTCTCCAGTAGACGAAAGAATTGAACCAGATCGTTCATTACTACCATATTTCATTGTAAAATCACCAAAAGTTGTAGAGCTTTGAAGCTCCGATAGCGTTTTAGCATTCATTTTTTTACTAAATTCCCGTATTTTGGAATTTTTGAAAATTATTACTTGTTTAATAATGCAGCGTTTTTATTTTCCCGTTAACGCCTGTCGGCTCCGGGTAACACAAAAGCCCTTAAACAGAAACAGTAGCATAGTAATCAAAATAATCAAATAAAATAAATAAAGTGAGGTAGCCAGCATTGCGTATAAAAACTGTAATGTTAGTACAATGAAATGCATAAGCTAATCACAAGTACAACTGACCCTTGACAATAAGTTTTAATGGCAAAGAGGATAAGTATGGACACTTAAAAACATGTAGCAGAGAAGAGCAAGATAATGAGCAAAATCGACAATAACAGCTGGAAGTGCGAGAGTGGAAAGGAAGCCGAATAATGCAAAATTTTGAATGATAGCCATCTAATGATAGACGCCAGATAAGCGGACGTTTGTGATAGTTTGGGTTCCTCTAAGTTGATTGTGTGTAAACAGGGGAACATAATATATCAGGATCTAATCTACTGACTTTGGAATCAAAGAGATATCGGTTTTCTAAATAAGCATATGTCGAGTCAAGATGTAAATCATTTAATATTTTTACTGACAAGGGTGTTGATCTACTAAGGACGGCCACAGCCGTAGAGGAAGCTTTGGGCGAGACCCCTACCACTCACTTTAGGAATCGCCAGAAACATTTGTCAATTATCTGAAAATCCGTTGGTAACAAATCGGTCCAGAAACATTTAATTCCATAACTCAAAATAGGTAGCAGCATTATGTTAAAGTAACTAACCGCACCCTCAAACGAAAGTAATCCAAGTTTAGAAGCAGCATTCGTAGATTTCAATACTTTTGCAGATTGTTTCAATAGATGCGCTTTGAATGACCATCGCGAGCTAAGCAAAAATCCAAGATACTTATATGTAGGCACGAACTCTAAAATATTGTCCTTGATATACAGCACGTCATCACGACGACAAGTTCCACCTTTTCTGAATTTAATAATTTTGGATTTTTCTGTATTAATAATGAGTCCATTAGTTTCGCAATAATTTAACAGAGCTGAAATCGCCAATTGAGCGTTATCCTTATTTAATGTTATCAAGGCTAAATCATCCGCATACAATATAGTTGTAACATCTGATACTGATGAACGAATAAAATTTGGAAGGTCCAACAAAAAAAAGAGAATAATAACGGGCTAAGCGGATCTCCCTGTTGTACTCCACGACTGGTGGTAAATACTTCGGAGTAATTCACGCCGTCAAAAATTCGTAATGAACTAGGCGCTAGGATCCTTTCGAGAAGTAATAGAAAATCACCATGAACATTCACTTCTTTATGAAGCTTCGACAAAAGCAACGCTCTATCTATAGAATCAAAGGCCTTAGCAAAATCGATAAACACAGCGTACAAGGAGGAGTGCTGACGTATAGTATCCAGAACCTTTGACCTTAGAATTTGAAGAGCACTCAGTGTCGAATAACCTCTACGGAACCCATGTTGTTCAGATGGTAACAAATCACTGCGAAACCGAAGCAAACGCAACGCCATTAAATTCGATAAAACTTTATATGCATGATTAAGTAGCGCTATTCCCATGTACGAGTCTTTACACGAAGGGTCCCCTGAACCCTTGTAGATTACTTTGATTTTGCCATCACACCAACCAAGTGGGATAGGGTGGCCTCTAAGTATAGCATTGAAGAAAAATAGCCAATAGTCCGAAACTAAGCCGAAGGTCTGTCTCATGTGTTCCACACACAATTGGTCTATTCCCGCTGCTTTACAGGAGGACATCTTGAATAGACATAACTCAATTTCGTCTAAGTCAAAACTAAGATTAAGATGATTTTGGTCAATTAGATGGCAATAAAGAACACAATCCTTAGAATTAAAAGACGAAAGATTAGTTGAAGCTAGAATATTCACAAAATGTTGACGCCACTGTTCCAAAGGAATCCGAGAAGCAAGTTTACATGATCTAGAGTGTAAAAGCCACGGAGCATTCTCTGCTCTGGAAAGCAGTCTTCGCTCTTTTGCTAATAAGTTCTCCAACTTATTTTTTTAATAATGAACAATTTATTAAAAATAATCATATTAACTTAGGTTCCCGCAAATGGGCCTCAAATTGAAATTTACGATCCCAGACTGGGCAATATAATACAAAAAAGTTTCTCAATGTGAAACAGTAGTTAACTCTGCCATCCGAATAGTCGCAGAGATCGTTCTTTGTGCGCTAAAGCATAATCGCCTTCGTATGTCAGAAATGCAGTTTGCGTACGATTGTTTCCTTTTGATGGCAATATATCGTGCAACTTTTCTTAGTAAGAGATCCAATTATCTCCCAATTCCAGCAGCAGTCGAAACAATGGCTGGTATGAAAATCCCATCCTCCAACCAGTGAAACACGCTCGCCATATTTAGCCATATTGCGATTTGAATGATAATCGAATGTGGAACTGACAGTTTGGTGAGCATAGGATGGAGCTAAATGGTTGAAAACGCAAATGTCGACATAAGACCGTTCCATCCTACCCTCTGAAAAATTCATACACACAATGTCCATTCTCGCAGATCTATCCCTCGTTGTGGTGCTAGATGCAAACACTATACCCTCATCTACTGGTCGTAATTCCACTTCCCGATCCATGCGATCATGCGCCTCACTTAGTATCGAGCCGATCGTGTCGCGTATGGCGTTGTGTCTGATAATTGTTCCGCCGCCGACTCTACAAGAGAGTACATGTCTTAAGTTAAACACTTCTGAACATCGACAAATTCCCTTACTTTTAATTAGTATATTGTATCTTATCGCAAGTGCATCCAATTTGCTGGCAACAATAAGAATGCGGCTAAAGTCATATCTATATGAGAAATTCCGAGTATTTTGGGTAATAAGTTAGAGAAAATACGATCGCGGAGTCTGTCAAATGTCCCCTGAGCAGTTTTACAAGTACGTTGAAGAAATGACCAGTTTAATTGCGTAGATTTGGTGAACAAGGTGTAAGCGACATGTCCATCAGCTTCTGCAATGGCACTTAATTTGTCTATAAGGTCACACCGCCTATTTACCTTGCTGTTTACTTCTGAAGCTATGTAGTCGTCCGACTCAATAAAACTACCCAGCAGCTTGATCCCCGACTTACAAAGATTTACGTCATTGGAACTAAAGCCAGATGGCAGTTTAAACTGATCCAAAGTGTGAACTAACAAATTGCACTTATTTGAATTAACTTGAAAGCCGTAACTCGGGCCATAGATTTTAAGTGCATCCCATTCTAAGTACAAATCTGACAGCCTTCCTACAAAGCATGCGTCATCCGTATACCACCTTTGAATTATCATCGGTACTGCTGACTTGATTCTGTTAATCAATGGGAGTGTCGCTGCTGCAAACGCAGACATTGCGAGTGGGTCCCCTTGAGTAAACCCCTCTGAAGACAAGATGATTTCATGTCCCACAGACAAAGTGGAGGGATGCATATATTCGTTTTCGAGAATCCGTGTTAAAGCCGGGCATATACGGTCCATATTTTTTAAAGCTAAAGATCGGTTTACGCTATTAGAAGCATTTTTTGCGTCTATGCTTAATACACACATATCAGAAGAGCTCATAAACGCATCTCTGACAGAATGGATGACGCACTCTGCTCCGCATCTCTGACCTGCACAAAGCTGTTCACGTCCAGCAACCGATATTAAAACTTTCCGAATTGCATGATTTATGATCTTTCCGGTTA
Source organism: Pomphorhynchus laevis (assembly GCA_012934845.2). Taxonomy (NCBI): domain Eukaryota; kingdom Metazoa; phylum Acanthocephala; class Palaeacanthocephala; order Echinorhynchida; family Pomphorhynchidae; genus Pomphorhynchus; species Pomphorhynchus laevis. Next base: position 301,055 of record WNNJ02001570.1, on the reverse strand, counting down.
TCCTTCTTAACACTTCTCCGATATCGATGGGCCTTATACCAGGACACTTGTCTAGGGGAATTAGACGAGAGGCTGTCAGGGCCTCCAGAACTAATGGATCAATTTTTTCTGACGCAATGCGACTCGTCATAATCGCAACTTTCTCAGCCAGTACTTTCGATTCGTTTCCAAACTCCGTTAATAATGATCTCCACATTGAGGCGTCCACACCTGAAGGACCAGCTGCACCCTGAGTTTCCTTTGAAGTTCGAACAACATCTTCGCCTGTTATTTCCTGAAATCTTATTGGATGACTACTTATACAACCTGGGAGAGGCTGTTCGATAATCTCAGTGTTCGTTGCTTCAGCGTTGAGGGGATGTAGCTCCACGAGCTTCTGTCTTACCGTTGTACTGTCGACAAGATCTTCCAGATAAAGCACGGCAGCCCGTCCACACGAATCACCAAGCAATCGCGCAGCCTGTCTAACGTTACCATATTTAACCAGGTTTATTATTGTCTTGCATGTGTTTTCGTTATCGTTTCTTTTGACTTTGATCCGTTCTTGTAAGTATTGAGCTTCAACAAACATATCGTAGAAGTTGCCTTGTTTCCAATCCCGAATCCGCTTTTCTAGTATCTTACGTACTACGGTCGTCCTTCGCGTATCTGTCTTTTGAAGAACTAATTGACACATCACGGTCAGCAACTTTAGTGATGGTGTACCGTCCGAAGAAACATCAGAAAATCTGTGGATTAATTGTGCGACCATGTCTACGAAGTCATGGCTTGCATTGCATCTGGGAAGACGGAGTAAGTTCGGTCGCCATAATATTACTAGGTCATAAATAGCATTGAGACTGAACGCTGCATTGATTGAGTGGCCTGCACTAGGCGGTGAATTTTGCAAATTATGTATATTACCAACCCCATTAATACGATTAGGCTCCGGATGATGTACCTCCGCAATTGTCGCTGAATTTCTATTTGCACAATTCGGAGCAGCGCAGTTTATGCATGCTTTCTTTGATTTTGCGCATCTGCATCTTTTACAGACAGCAGCCTGCCCGTTGCAGTTGCAGCACCGAGGATGCGTTGTCGGTTTGCCCCGTGTCATTGAATTTCAAATTTGTAAGTAAATGTTTGGCAGCTATTAAGGGTCAAGCGAAACGTCGCCGAGTGTAGCGAGGCGACGCAGTCGATTGTTGTAATTTGCTAGAACAGTTATAAACTGTTATTATATTATATATTTATAAACTGTTATAAACTGTTATTAATATTGTTATTATATTCAGATTAAAATAAGTCTTGGTTATTGAAACTCTTACAATCATGGTTCGCGGCAAACCTTCGATCCAACGACTATGCTGCTCTTGCAATGGTCCCGCAGCTGTTTGCAAAGGGTGTAAGTGCGCAAAATCAGGAAAAGCATGTGTCAACTGCCGAGCCAAGAAATGTAGAAATCAATCGTCAATTAACCAACCTACAAGTCCTAACTCTATCGCTCAAATGCTATCAAATTCCGCTGCTGCACCAGTCGAACGAGTTCATCCATTAATTGCATTGGACATACCGCGGGAAAGCGATGTTGTCCATAACCAGGTTGAGTCTACCGCGCGCCAATTAACGCTTCACGATATCTACGAAATCGTTATCACTTGGCCCCCAGCGCTCTTGGATCCACCTCGCTGTAATGCTACGAACGAATTTGTGGACATCATGGCTGATCTTTACTACCAAGCTTCGGAGGAAGTGCACTTTCAATCCTGCTCCGCGCTTGAGGCGGCAACCGTGCTCTCTCGTTGTGTGCTTCAGAGAATCGAAAGTCGTAAAACGGCGATCATACGCAAAGCTATGGAACGTAGGCTGGATCTTTGGAGAAATAACGATTTAATGCCCTCTTTGACGAAGCGAGATGCCTGCAGGCCCGAGCTGATTTGAATGAATACGATGGTAAAAATACTGAATGGAAAACCAGATACTGCAATCTTGTGAAGAAAGGCCGTCTAAGCGCTGCAACATCCCTCCTATCTGGCATTCAAACATCTGGAACCCTTCGTGCAGACACATTGATTGATGGTTTTACTGTAAAGAATCTCCTACAGAGGTTACATCATGAAGCAGCAGAGGCAAAGCCGGAAGCACTTCTGCATGCTCCCATGATGGGTGCGGTTCCTCACCATCCGTCTACATTCCTTGCAATTGACGCAAGCGACATCGTAAAAGCGTCCCACTCCACATTTGGCACAGCAGGCCCATCCGGCGTGGATGCGCTTATGTGGAAACGCATGCTCACGGCTTTCGGTACTCATTCTAAAAAGCTTGCTGAAGCTCTTGCCGCTCTAGCAGTCAAAATCGCCTCTGAAAAAGTCTCGCCTAATACTATTAATGCTTTCGTAGCTTGCCGACTTGTGGCCATCCCGAAAAAGAATGGAGGTATTCGACCGATTGGAATAGCCGAAGTCGGTAGACGGATTGTCTGCAAAGCGATTTTGCAACATATAAAAACGGATTTGCAAGACATCGCTGGATTAGAGCAACTATGTGCCTCACAACGGAGTGGTGTGGACTTTTGTATACACTCTCTACGCAATAACTTCCACAACAATCCAGAATTTGGCTTACTGTGTGTCGACGCCTCCAACGCTTTTAACAGCTTAAACCGCCGAGTAGCTCTTCATAACATGTCGCATTTATGTCCGTCATTGGCGCAAACTTTCCAAAACATCTATTCTGTCGATGCTCGTCTTATTTTGGAAGGTGGTTCGCTCCACTCGAAGGAGGGTGTGACTCAAGGCGACCCCTTAGCAATGGCCATCTTCGCAATGGCTTCTCTGCCTCTTATAAGGATGATAAGGGATCAATGTCCTGGTGTTGTTCAACGGTGGTTTGCAGACGATGCGAACTTCCTCGGCCCCACATTGATGCTTGAGAAAGTACTTAATATCCTACAACAGCACGGACCTGATTATGGCTATCATGTTAAACCAGCCAAATCTGCTCTTCTTCTACACGAAACGATGACAGTTGATCAGTCAAAGTTTGCAGGTGTCGACATAAGGCACGATGGTGTTAAGATTCTCGGCTCATTCATTGGATCAAGTGCGTTCATGAAAGAATCGACCAGAGAGCGAATTGAAGATGACGTTTATCTGACAGACCGGCTCACAGAGATATGCTCTGTAGACCCGCATATTTCTTACATCGGATTGACCAAGTCATTGCAATGGAAGTGGACACACTTCTTACGCACAACGAGTTGCTCCGATGACGATCTTGCACCTTTGCGGGATGCAATTACCGGGAGATTCTTAAAGGAAATGACAAAGCAGGACCTTTCAGAAGATTGGGTGAAGGTACTCACCAGTCCCATACGAGAAGGAGGCCTCGGGATCATTGACCTTCTGTTCGTGAAGGACCTGGAATTCAGCTCTTCTGAGAGAATGTGCTCGTCATTCACGTCAGATTGCCAAGGTGTCGTCTTCAGAACCGAACAGCAAAAGGATCGGCGAGCGGATTACTGCTGAAAGAAAGACAGCCGCAATTGGCCGCTTTAATTACGCGAAGTCGAACTTAAATGAAATCTCACAGGAAGCCCTTGCATACGCGTCCGTTTATGGTGCATCGTCATGGCTTTCCATAGTGCCCCCGGTTCGTGAAAACTTCCATATTCTTCCACGTTAATTCATAGATAGTATGGCTATGCGGTATGCTTGGGAACCGACTGACATGCCCACGAGATGCATATGCAATACTCCTGCATGCTTGAAGCATCTCCTTTCATGTCGGCGTGGAGGGTTGCAGATTTTTCGTCACAATATCGTTCGTGATATCCTTGCCCGAAATCTAACGACTGTTTGTCATGGTGTAGGGATCGAACCTGTACTCGATAGTCCCAGCGTGGATCACATCTTCACCAATAGTGCAACGACAAGAGATCTTGACGCACGAGTGGATATCGTCTGTACTGGACTGTTTCCCGGTAGATTCGAGCGGACGTATATAGACGTCAGCATTTTCAACAACCTTGCCGAATCTTACCGTACAAGCACGTCCAGTGCGTTCAACTTCCACGAAGCAAGAAAGAAGTCTAAATATGAGGAACGGGTTCAACAGATTGCAAGAGGCACATTTGTACCCTTCATCGCTTCGACAAACGGCGGATTGAGTGAAAGCTCTCGTGCTGTGTTGCGCCGAATCGCCATTCTGCAGGCGCAGAGGTCTGACCAAACGACATACGCACAGTGCTTGACTCGCATTACACGTGAAATCGGTGTTGCCCTATGCCGCGCGGCGTCGATATGCATCCGGGGTTACCGTTCTTCAAGTGGAAAGGCCGTCCGCCTCAAGCAACAGGAGCCTTAGCTAAAGCACACGCTCCGTAACATGTAATTCAAACATAATGATATTTGGGTTAAATTCCCTTTGTAAACTTTGTGAATAAAGCTTTTCTTCTTTAAAAAAAATTATTAACATTTATCGTACAATAAATGTTAATAATAACAATAGAAAATATACATTAACCATAAACTTCATTAACAAATGTATAGATAACATAAATAAAGCGGGACTTTTAAATAATTTTAAAAGTAAAGAGAAAGGTCACATTTAAGTAAATATATTCCTAAAATAAGGTATAAACTCCTACCACCATTAGGACGAAAAATTTGTAATTATAATAAAGAATTAAAATCAATATGTAACGATAATATTAGAAACATAATGGAAACAGAATGCAATTGTAAAAGTCTTAGTTTTGATAAAATAAATGAACATATATGTACCCATAATCTAGAATTAATCGAAAATAGTGAATTAAGAAAGCTGCTATTAAAAGGGTATAAATATTTATTATATAATATTTATTCCGAATTTACAGAAAATAAGGTTCCCTCAAATGGGCCACTACTGTCATAATTCGTAAATGTACAAAAGTTATGAAACATTCCAACGTAGAAAAAAAATAATGCATTCATCCAATTGAAGCTATTCCAGTCACCGCGTTCTCATGGGCCGAGTAAATTGACCGATTCGTGATCGTGGAGCCCGCATGCAGCAGTAAATAGAACTCGCGAGAGTTATGCTGAATCGTGTTCGTATAAGCGAAATCATATCGCTATAGCTTCGTTGCAGTTTGGAGGACATCCTTGCAGCGATTGTCTGCATCAACCGTTTCGCTGTCGGACCAAAGCATCCAGTAGCTGCCAGGACAAACGGTATGAAAGACGAGTGTTCAATCTCACTAATCCGTTCCTGATACTTTGCTCTTTTCCGATTCTCGTGGTATTCGAAACTTGCATCGACAGTCCTTAGGTGATAAGATGGAGCCAAGTTGTTGAAGACGCAGACATCTATGAATGTCCGCTCCAACCTACCACCGAATAAACCGCCGCATACAATATCAGGATGAGCATCTTCTCCCCGGGCTGTGGTCGAGCACTGAAATACAAAGTCATTTGTAACGGGCTGGAGTGCGGGTTCAATCCAGACGCTGTTGCAAATTTCAGATAAGGCGGAGGCCAAAACATCCCTTACCTCATTGTGACGAATAATTGGGAGAGCCCCTCTTTTGCACGACAATGCATGGGTTAGACAGATATCATCTCCACATTCGCACTTTTTCGGTAGACTAGATAAGGACCAGTTATACCTTGCAGCAACCGCATCCTGAAATTCGAATTTTGTCATGTTAAATCCCGAAGCTTTAAGAGGACTCGTTTGAAGCCAACTTGAAGCCCCTTTGACCGATGCTTACTTTAGAAGCTGTTTGAATTGAAACACGTTCACGTAAACCAACCAATAGTGATGCAGAACGTAATATGTTGTCGCTAGCAATATCTTTCAGAGCTTGGATTTGTAGCCTATCTACTTCGAGAATATTATCCGACTGGTTAAAAGCTCTGCACAACCGTTTTGACGCGTTCAGCACGTATAGAGCGTCTACGCAAGGATCACGAAATCCCATACCTCCGAAACTCAAAGGGAGACTACAAATCAACTGCTCAGTTTCGTCCAGTGTGTGCCCAAATACATCGAAAGCGAACTGCCCAAATATTAGCTGTCTAATTTCAGAGAACCAACCTGGATCACATTGGGTTGTCCTGCATAAATGTAACCACTTTGATTGACAGGCTTTGACAAAGGCGACATATGCTGACTGGGCATCATGCTTTGCCGCGTTGGCAAGTTTCCTGATCAAACAAGACCATTTGGATATGAGCTCACCACTCATATTCTTGACAAATTCGGCGTCTCCAACAGGTGATCCTAGCAGTTTGACACCCCTTGTCTCAATACGGACGTTGTATTTTTCAAATCGTTTTTCGGTTTCTACTAGCTGTTCAGAATGAATCATCACAATTGATTTATTGGCGTTAACAAAGTAGCCATGCTGATGACCAAATGATTCGAGTAGGTCCCAAACTCGAGCAACGTCCTCTAACGACCCCATAAAATTTGCGTCGTCCGCATACCAATACTGACTTACGTGCGGAACCGACTCGCGAATTTGATGAATAATTGCCAGCGAAGACACTGCAAAGGCAGCCATAGTTAGATGATCCCCTTGTGTAAATCCTTCTTGGGATCGCAAACAACGGCCACAACACACTAACTTTGGCGGCTCTGAATACGTATTATACAGAATACACTCAAGAGCAGGACAAATAAAAGGAACGTTAGCTAGTAAAACCTTCCGATTTGCCGTATTGAATGCGTTCTTTGCATCCACGAAAAGTAACACATACTGATCATTGACCGTGATAGTCTCGGAAACTCTGTGTATGATGTACTCCATTCCACCGCGCTGTCCACTACACATTTGAACATGCCTAGACACTGCCTGAAAATCCTTTCCTATAAAGCTCATAATTACCTTTCCCACTATACGGCGAACTATCTCTCCTATGCCAATAGGGCGCACGCCTGGGTTCTTATCAAGAGCCACAAGACGACTTACTATAAAAGCATCCAGAATAGATGGGTCAACACGTTCACTTGCTATCCGAATTGCAAAAGAAGCAATGGCGGCTGCTAGTTTTCGTGAATGAGGACCAAATGAACTGATCATTCGTCTGAAAGCAACAGCATCCACTCCAGATGGACCGGCGCAGCCGTGAGTATGATCTGCCCATCAATTGCAGATAACACAACAGCGTGATGAGGCATACATCCTGGTAGAGGAACATTCAGGATTGAGTTCTTTATGGATAGGCTTTCCTGGCGGGTGTAAGTCCAATAAGATATCGTATATAGTTACTCCGTCAATCTCATCGTCAGGTTTGAGTAGAGGCAGATACGCATATTGAGAATCTAACATCCGAATAGCGGCATGTGTCTTTCCAGACTGCGTCAGCCTAGAGAACACTCCACTCTCATTTTGATTTGTAATACGAACACTCTTGGTCAAGCCTTGAACTACTTTCTGTTGCAGAGCAAAAGCCTCTTCAAATAAATCATGGATTTGTTTATCTGCCCACATTTGAGTACGCCTCTCTAGGGTTTTCCGAATAACTGCGGCTTTTCGGGATGGGATTCGCTGCAGTATGAGCAGACAAATAACTGTAACTTCTTTGAGCGCGATACCTTCATTTGCAGTACGCTCACCAACATCCAAGTACCTCGAAGCCAATAAGTCTATGAACCGAATGCTAGCTTGGCAAATAGATAAAGATAGTAGATTCGGTTTCCAAAGAATGACTTTGTTGTACATAAAATTTATAGAATCTTCATAGCTGCATGTCATCCTTTCAGCGGACGGGCGATCATTGAGTAAATCGCGACTGGCAGCGGTCGGTCGGGGGTTTGAAAACACATGGTTTATTGTACGGACATCCTCCTGGATGGGCGCTATGGAATTAGTCGGCTCGTTAACTGTGGTTACGTGGCTACTGGTTGAGCAGCTAGTGGAACGGACAACTATTATCGGTGAATTTCCTCGATTGGTGCAGTTCGTAGCAGCACAGTCCGTGCAATTTGTGCTTGTCTTTGCGCATTTGCATCGCTTGCAGACTGCGTTCTGCCCGTTGCATCCACAGCATCTGGGTGAATTTCGAGGTTTGCCTTTTGTCATTTCGAGGTCAACTTAAATTGCGCACCCCGGGATGTGCCCTGGGCGTACGGCTTTGTTGACTGTTAGATGTCCGAATGTAAAAAATTGTAGGTTTACTTGTAGAACGTGACAAATCGTTGTAGATTTAATAATAATAATTTTTTTATAAAGATAATTTATTTACAAAGCCAGCGCAATTGAGTCACAAATAAAAAATAAAAAATATTACTCTTCAAAAATGTTTATTAATAATAATGTTTGATAATAATTTTTTTTAAATATATACCTGATTTATTTCAAAAATTACATTCAAGGTATCCCGCAAATGGGCTCATTTAAAACAAACAAAATTAAAATAAGTATTCATTTGATGTAATCACCGTCTCCGTATTGGAATGTTGCCAGAATGGCGCAGGATCTTTGATCTTGATGCTCTTAAGCAAGCCGATACCATTATAGCCGAAGATATGCCGATTGATGTGCGCAAAGCGCTCATATCATCACTATAGTCTGTTCGTTTTTTATCTGATATTTTTCTAGCTAAGTTCTTCAGCAAAGCAGACGCTGCCGGTCCAATAGCGCCGTTGGTCGAAACTACGAATGGAGAAAAGGATGCATTTTCAATATCAATAATTCGTTCTTCGTATTTCGCTCGCTTACTGCTTTCGTGATATCCAAATGCAGCGGATGGTGACTTAATGGTATAGGATGGTGCAAGATTATTGAAGATACAAACGTCGATGAACGTTCGCTCCATCCTAGTTCCAAAAAGTCCATTGCACACAATATCTGCTCGAGTTTCAGGTGTGCGAGTTGTCGTACTGGTCAAAAAGTTGTAGCATTCGGGTACTGCTGACAGGCACGGTTCCAAGGCAACACAGCTACATGCAGTGGACAAATATCTAGATAGTGTATCTCGTATCTCGTTATGACTAATTATTGTCAAGGCACCCCTACAACACGATAACGCATGACAGCAAGACATCTCTGATCCACAGATGCATATACCCGATATGTCGTTTTGTGTCCATCCATACCGTGCTGCGACAGCATCTTGAAATTCATGATGTGACAGGTGGAATGATTTAAACGATAGTGGACGGATTGTAAACCAGCTGGATGCGCCCTTCAAACTAGCGTACTGTAAAATATTTTCCGCATCCTCGAATAATCTGACGATATCAGCTCTTTTGGCTCTGGCAGTGGCTAAGTTTGTGCTGGTTATAAGTCTTCGGGCCTCATGTTGGGCATCAATTAATTCAGAAAAACTCAAATCTTTTGAGTAGGTGGACGTTAAAATTCTTGATGACTCAAACTGCGATACTGCTTCCACGATAGAACTTCTTATGCCAAGACCACCAACAGGACGTTGGTAATGCAATAATTTGCTTCTGCATGTCAGATAGATCGGTGTTGACAAGTATTTGTACAAATTGCCCATAAATCTCATCGTGTAATGGTTGCATGCTTTCAGCAGTGATTTTGGTCGTCCTTGAAAGGTGTATCCACTTTGATTGGGCTCCATATACGAATGCAGAATAAGCCGAGTGTGCATCAAACCTAGCAGCGTCAGTCAGCTTAGTGATTAGAGAGATAGACTTTGAAATCCGGCTGTGTACATCAGATTGTTTATATGTTGACGAACCAATAGGAGAACCAAGGATAACCAACCCATCTGTCACGACTTCTATGCTCGTTCCTGTAAACGCTGACTTTGCGAGATCTTCATTATTAGGATGTATCAACAGCTTCGACTTTCCTGGATTTACAATATAGCCGTAGTGGGGACCGTTGTCTGCAAGCCATTCCCACGCCTTGTGCAGTGTAGATACGCTACCAACAAATGAGGCATCATCCGCATACCATCTCTGGAAAATGCCGGGTACTGAGGCTTGTAGACGATGAATGAGCACCAACGAAGATACGGCAAAAGCCGCCATTGCCAAAGGGTCCCCTTGTGTTAGGCCTTCTTGTGCCATGATAATATCGCCTTCCCCGATAAGCTGCGTATTATGTGAATATGTATTGTAAAGTGGCACAGATAAAGCTGGACATACCATCCCAACATTTGCCAGCAATAGTTTCCTATTGACACAATTGAAAGCATTCGCTGCATCGATAGCAAGTAAGCCAACCATATTGCTTCTCGAGAATTCACTGTTTATGCTACCAATCGCATATTCAATACCTGCCTGCTGACCGGCACAAAGTTGCATAACGCCTGCTATTGCTTGCAATTTTGGGGAAGCAACTTCGAGAATAACCTTACTAATCAATCGTCGGACGACCTCGCCAACTCCTATTGGCCTAATCCCTGGTTTTTTATTGAGTGCGATTATCCTGCTGGCCGTGAATGCCTCCATATGGGTGGGGTTTATTGCTTCTGTGGCAATTTTATAAGCCATGTCAGCTAAAACATCGGCAAGACGTTGCGAGTGAGTCTTGAAACTGCTCAATAACGTTTTCATTATAGCAGCAGTCATTCCGGATGGACCCTCACCGCCTTGTAATTTTTTAGCAGCTTTCATTATCCTGGTTCTATCAATAACTGTGTATTCAACTGGATGGTGAGAAATACTCCCACTGAGACTATTTTCTTGGAGAGCGACCGCTTCCACGTCTCTGCCAGCGGGATGAAGATCTAGCAGAATATTCTTAATCGTATGTCCATTCAGTTCGTCGTTCATCTTGAACAAGGCTGGTACGTCAGACTCTTTTATGGTAAGACTATTAAGCGCACCTCTTGTGTTTCCGGATTGCATGAGCCGAGAAAATGATTTTAAGCAGTCATTGTGCTTCGTACGTGGTTTTCTAGTCTGAGCATTCACGGCATTTTGAAGAACAATACCTTCATCTAGCAAGGCTATGAAATCACCTTTCTGCCATGCATCCAAGCGTCTTTCAAGAGCTTTTCGCAACGCGGCTGTTTTTATCGTCGGTAATCTTTGGAGTAATAGCTGACACATTACAGCTGCCTCTTTCAATGCAGTTGGTTGTTCAGGATGGTTGTTTGTGAATTTACTGTAAGCCGAAGTCAAAAGGTCCACGAACCTATTACTGGCATCACAAATTTGGGGATTAAAGAGGTTTGGTCCACATGTTCTAATTTCGTCATAAATTGTTGATATGGTTGGTAGATGAAGAATACATGTTATTTGCGGTTTGTTAGGAGCTGCCGTAATCTGAACGCTTGACAATGGTTGATTAATGTCGTCGCCAATAAACTCATTAGTGCGTGCATTTTGTCTCTCCATATTGATAGAAGGGCTGTTATTTGAGCAATTAGGCGCTGCACAGTTCGTACAATGCTTGTTAGCCTTGCGACATCGACAACCCTTGCAAACAGCATTCGGTCCATTACAACCGCAACATCTAGGAAGTGCTGATGGCACGCCTTTTGGCATATTTTCAAGTTGTAGTTTGTGTTGTGTTAAGCTGGACGATTGTATGTTAATTTATTGTGTGTTTTGAAGATTGTATTGAGGATGAACAACAGCGAGTTGTAAGTAATGTAATTAGTGTAAGTAGTTAATAGGGATAACAGGATAGTTTAAACTCTTGTAATAAATGTAAGTAGTTAATAGGTATAACAAGATAGTTTAAACTCCCAAATTGTATGTGTTTTAGATATCTAACTTTTTTAAGGTAATAATAAAGATAATTTATTTACAAAGCCAGCGCAATTGAGTCACAAATAAAGCTCTAAACAAATAATATTTGTTTAGAGCTTTAAATATTATTTAAAAACCGTCTTTCTTATTTTGTTAATTCATTTGGAAAAATTAAAAGCATTTGCCTTTGGTTCATATATAGTTTGTAAATATAGTTATTCCAAAACTTGAGTTTGACAAAATTGAGTTGTTCTAAATTTCCATATTTTTAGGATTTTAGTTTAGGATAAGGATGTAGTCTTCTAGTCATCTGAAAATGAGGCATTCTAAAACTTAATTAACATGGTGTGACGTTTTTAATATTCCTTAAAAATTGTGCATTAGCGGGACCATGACGCGTGTTCAAACTCTCAGTTACAGCATACCGGATATTTGGTGCATTTTTCTGAGTTATGGTCATTTACATCGGACTCACATATACCGCATCTATAGGATTGAATACAGTTGGATCCACAGTGGCTCCAAGTGCTGTTTTTATCGCCATAAAAATGGCAACTAAAAATAGACGTTTATAATTTAATATTGATTATATATATCGATTTTATCGATTTATTCTAATTTTTTTAACCTATTGATATAAACCTATTGATGATTCATGATATTTTACAGATTTGACAATACAATTATAAAGTAAATATTTTGAATAATTGCATACACGAGCGAGTATCATCATTTGGTCGGCTTCATAAATTATCCTCGTGTGAATTCTTTAATCCTAGATGCTGCACTTTAAAAAATAATATTATATTATTATTTTTATTGTATTTTATTATCTCAGAAACTATTTTGTCTTAATGTACTTAATTGTATTTTAATTTTAATACTAAAAAACATTGAAACATTATAGTAAATTTCAAGTAACAAATTAAATTTAAAAATTTCTAAAATATCTTACCGATTTTAATATTTGTTTAGAGCTTTAAAGATTATTTAAAAACCGTCTTTCTTATTTTGTTAATTCATTTGGAAAAATTAAAAGCATTTGCCTTTGGCTCATATATAGTTTGTAAATATAGTTATTTCAAAACTTGAGTTATTGACAAAATTGAGAGCTAAAAAATACTATTAGTAACTCATAATTTCGAAAGAAATCGAAATGTAACTATTCAATAATTAGAATTAAAATAAATATAATTATACTTTATAAAGAACTATAGATTAGAAATATTAGAATATAATACAATGAATAATCGAATTTTATCATGGAAAATACGTCATTAATATGTATTCAGTACTTACTAAATTAAAGGATACTATTGATGAAGTTGTAATAAGTTTGTCTTTATATGAAAAAGCTTTATTATGATATACTGATGAAATAACTTTATTATATCAGTCTTAATTTTAATAAAATAAAATATTAGATAAAGTATTAGATATTAGATCTTATATATTTAAAATAAAATTAAAAATAAAATGAAAATAACAAACAATTATAAAAGGAAAGATCAAATTAATAAAGATATGTATACAGATCTTTCTAAATTAAAGGATAACTATATCAAATTAATAAAGATATCAATAGTAAAAGCTCTAATATATTTAAGATAACCATTTAGAAAGATTATATATTTGATAAAATTAAAAATAAAATGAAAATAACAAACAATTATAAAAGGAAAGATAAAATTAATAAAGATATGCATACAGATCTTTCTAAATTAAAGCATAACTATGTATTAACAACTATTGATATTTTTTTTATTTTTTATTTAATAAAGATAATTTATTTACGAAGCCAGCGCAATTGAGTCACAAATAAAAAATAAAAAATATTACTCTTCAACAATGTTTATTATATTCTTCTTGATTTTGTATCACCATAGTTCACGTGGAACAAAAATTTTCACTCTTGGTGAACGAAAGCAGCGTGAAACCATTTTTGCTGTACAGATGCTCAAATTATTTCGCAACTCAGAAATCATATCAGCGTAGGATTCGCCACTATTGACAGATAGTTTGTGTGCTAGTGTTCGTAGCAAACCAGAAGCAGATGGCCCAATTGCACCATTGGTCACCATTATAAGGGACAGAAATTACTACGCTTAATGTCAATTATTCTTTCCTCGTATTTTGAACGTTTTCTCTTCTCATGGTAATGAAATACCGACTCTATTGATTTCGATTGAGAGGATGAAGCATGATTGTTAAATAAACTGACGTCAACAAACGTCCATCACGTGATGTAGCGCTGCACCATCACGTGTTGTCCTGCTGATGTAAATATATGATTTGTAGGAACGGGGTTGAACTGTGGTTCTACTCCAACACTTTTGCACACCTGCGTGAGTTTTGCAGTCAAAATGTCACGAATGTCGTTATGTCGTATAATCGGAATAACGATCTTCTACACGATAAGGCATGTGTTTTCGTTAAGTCCTCCTCACACGCACACTTCGTGGGAAGGTTGTCTGGAGTCCAGTTATAGCGAGCTGCTAAAGCATCGTGGAATTCATCATTAGATAGGTGCCAACCCTTTGAACTAATCGGTCTTGTTATTAACCAATTTGATGCCCCTTTCATACTCGCGTAATCCAGCAACATCTCCAATTCTGGTAAAAGCTTTTACTTTATGAAGTAAAAGCTTTGACTTTTCTGCATTTATGAAATAACCATATTCTGGTCCATGTACTTCTAGCCAGTCCCAAACCCCCTTCAATTCATCGACACTTCCCACAAATGACGCGTCATCTGCATACCACCTTTGAAATATACCTGGTATCATGGTTTTTATTCGAGAAATCATTGCAAGTGATGACACTGCAAATGCAGCCATGGCAAGTGGGTCTCCCTGTGTCAGACCCTCATTCGCCTTCAAAACCACACCATCACCTATAAGCAAAGTCTGTCCAGTATACGTGTTCTGTAGAATGACAGATAACGCAGGACATATTCTTTTAACGTTTTGAAGTAATACGTTCATGTTCACAAGATTAAATGCATTATTTGCATCGACGGCTAGTAATCCAAATGACTGATTTGAAAAGAATTTGCTTCTAATACTATGTATCGCGAATTCAATGCCTGCTTTTTGACCTGCACATAACTGTTCCACTCCTGCTACAGATTTCAAACTCTCATTTGCCACTTGGAGGATAACTTTTCCAACTAGTCTTCTCACCACTTCACCTACCCCGATCGGCCGTATTCCAGGATTTTTGTTTAGCGCAACAACTCGACACGCAGTAAAGGCTTCCATATGTTCAGGCAAAATACGTTCCGTCGCTATTCTTATTGCAAGATCAGCTAAGACATTTGCAAATTTTTCGGAATGACTCTTAAATGATGTTAGCATCAGTCGTAGCATTGTTGAAGTCATACCAGAGGGGCCTCCCCCTCCGTGAATTTTCTTTGCGTTCGAAAGGATGTGTGCATTGTCAATCACTGTGAACTCAACAGGGTGATGCGGGACACAACCTAACAGGTTTTCTGTCAAAGATGCTTTCGCATGTATACCGCTTGCAGGAGGGTGCAATTTAGAAATATGATCCTTAACTAGGATACCATCAATGCAATCGTCCATGGAATATATTGGTTTCTGCGTTTCATTTTGCATAAGGAGTTTCAAAGCATTTTTGTGTTACCAACCTTCATTCGAGAGGAAAATAGTTTTTTTGATTGCATGCCTCCCGGCAACTTTTGATCTTTTTGTAATCGCAATTTGTTTTGTAGGCACACCCCTTCTTTGATGAGATCTGTAAATTTGTGCAGACTACACATTTCTAACCTTCTTTCTAAAACTCGCCTGATTACTGCAACCTTTCTTGATGGTGGACGCTGTAGCATCAATTGACAAATGACTGATACTTCTTTAAAAGCCGTTGCTTCATTAGGTTTCTTGTATGCAAAATCTGCATATTTGCTCGTGAGTAAATCAATCAACCGATTGCTAGCCTCACACATCTGTGGCATTAACAAGTTTGGTCGCCATTTGCAAACCTCATCATAGATGATTGAAATGCGTTCGTTGAAAGAAATTGCTGTATTGTCGAGAAGTGTGTATATGTTGTCATCCTGTTCTGAAGTGCCCTGTGCAGTTCCCGACTGAGTAATGAGATTACCCTTTTGATTCACCTTTCGTTTAAAGATCAATTTATCATCATTTCCATCATAAACTTGTTCGCGCGAGAAACAAACGATCGGATTTTGGTTTTTACAGTTTGGAGCGCTACAGTTGACACATATTTTCTTCGATTTGGCACAACGGCAACCTCTATAAACTGCTGTCTGCCCGTTACAGTTGCAGCACTTATTCTCTTTTGAGGGACACCCCTCGAACCATTGTACGCATATCGATCAAATTGTAAATCGATCAAAGCTGGATCGATATATATATATATATATATATATATATATATATATCGATCAAAGCTGGACGATTGTAAGTAGTTGTTAGTTAAAATGTTTGTAATATTTATCTGATCTGAAAGCTGGACGATCTGACTGCTGAACGATCTAAAAGCTGAACGATCTGAAAGCTGAACGATCTGAAAGCTGAACGATCTGAAAGTGTATGTTTATTAGAAACCAAATTTTTTAAGGTAATAATAATAATGAAGAGGTATTATTGTCCTGCTTGCCTCGCGGCCAGGGAAAAAATAATAATAAACAAATAAATAATCAAAATTCACAAAGAATATGTGAAGTTACAAATGTGAGTAATATTTGTAATTATAATTCTTTTCATTCTTCAGTATTGCGCTTTGAATATGTAGAATTTGATTGCTGATTAGCGTTGAGTGGGTAACATGTCAATCTCTTTTAATGATAGTTGTTTAAGGTACGGGTAAGAAAATACATGTAGGATTGATTTGCAATGATGACGACAGAATATACATATGCACATATCTGATCTATCGTGACATTGAATTTTTATTGAACAATACTTGTCATGATAACCGTGTGTTGATACACGCCAAGCTAAAGGCCGTTTTGAGTAAGAAGCTGCTTTCCATGTTGTTTGAATGAAAACGGGTGTTAGCTTATGATCGTTGTCCAAATTATTCCATTTATTTTTAAATGTTTCAGCATTTTTGTCGAATTCCGCTGTGTGTGGAAGTTTTAACCGATCACTTATTTCGATGGAGCACTGTTCTAAACGAGCGAGAAAGGCCACAATAGTAGATGATATTCTCGGAGATAATCCAACTATCCGCTTGACAAAGCGGCATTTGCAGGCATCCAATTCTCTGAAATTATCTGCCCTTAGATCTAACCATATTGCCTGAATTCCATAAGTAATTATTGGTAGAAGCATGATCCTAAAGTAGTTTAGCGCGCCTTCAAAAGATAAGGAACCTATATTTTTTATCAAGTGAGGTAACTATTGCTAGTTTCGATGCTTTTTGTTCCATATGTTGCGTAAAAGACCATCTTGACGTCAGTAGAATGCCTAAGTATGTATAGCTGTTACAAAATTCCAAAGGTTCACCGTCGATTACTAATCTATCATTACGACATAACGGTCCACATTTTCTAAATTTCAGGACCTTTGACTTCCGTTTATTTATTGATATCTCGTTTACTACACAAAACCTCTCTAGGGCTGTCAAGGCTTTTTGAGCCGCGATACCATTTGACGATAATATGACGAGATCATCAGCATACAAAACACATTTTATTTTCGAGGAAAAGCTACGTAGCATCTCCGGTAAGTCCGCTAAAAAGAATGAAAATAGTAGAGGGCTCATAGGGTCTCCCTGTAGCACTCCTCGGTCAATCACAAACGAATCCGAAAATCTGAGTCCATCAAATACACGTACCGAACTAGGTTGTAGTACTCCAAGCTATAGATTCAGAAAACGACTAGAAATTCCAAATCTTCTATGGAGTTTATCAAGGAGAATGTTTCGATTAACAAAAATTTATAAAATTTTGAAATTTATAACTGTTCTATCAAATTTCATTAGAGATCTAATATACATACAATTCCAAATCACAATCGGAAGAGCAAGGTCCTTGCTAAATGGTTCGAGGAAAAACTTCATCAATGGGATGGACGAAAATTTTTCCTTGATAAAGGCAACAGTATTTTCTCATTGTATTTTGCATAGATTACAAACTTCGAGAATTGGGATAGTAAGAAAAACCTCAGAGCGCAGACTAGCACTTTGGGAATCTGGGAAAATAGGCGAACTGTAAAGCGAGGCAAACTATCTGCAGAGTGAAAGATCTTTGCGGAATGACAAGAATGATAAAATATATTATATTATATATTATATATTATTGTGATAAAATAACATACAACCGACGAACTTTCAGACCGACTTTGAAATTCTTAGCTGCTAATTAATAACTACTTACAATCTAAAGTAAATACACAAATTACACAATCGGAAGAGCAAGGTCCTTGCTAAATGGTCCGAGGAAAAACTTCATCAATGCAACTCTGCTGCACTTGTAATGGTCCTGCAGCTCGCTGTAAGGGTTGCAAATGTGCGAAAAACAATAGAAAATGCACAAATTGTCGAGTTTCTGATTGTCTGAATTCTTCTAAAATGAAAATTGTTCATGCGAATCCTTACGATGGATGTTCAGATTCTGCCTCCCAGTCAACTAAAATTAGTAAGGTTGCAGGTAACCCTTCTATTAACTTCACAGCTACTCAATCCGTAATGAACATACCTAAATCTCCGCTTACCGAAGTCTTATCTATGAGACAAGTTTACAACCATGTCATCCAATGGCGTCCCAACTTATTGATGTTACCAGCGTGTAATGCTAGTCGTATGGTCATCAAGATACTGACATCTTTCTATTCGTGCGTTGCAAGCAATGGGATGGACGCAAATTTTTCCTTGATAAAGGCAACAGTATTTTCTCATTGTATTTTGCAGAGATTACAAACTTCGAGAATTGGGATAGTAAGAAAAACCTTAGAGCGCAGACTAGCACTTTGGGAATCTGGGAAAATAGGCGAACTGTACAGCGAGGCAAACTATCTGCAGAGTGAAAGATCTTTGCGGAATGACAAGAATGATATGGATTGGACTAAGCGCTATCGAAATTTAGTGACTCGTGGACGGTTGGCCGCAAGTACGTCCATTTTGGAAGGTGAAACTCTATCCCGAATGCTATCACCCGACGAATGCATAAACGGCAAGTCCGTTAGGGAAGCACTATCTGATCTTCATCCTCAAGCAGCACCTATAATGCATAGTGCATTACTCTCCGAATACTTACCTGGAACAGTTACTCATCAAACTAGCCGATATTTCGTGTTGGACGATCAATGTATTATTCGTGCTTGCAAGCGAACTCAAGGTGGAGCTGGTCCATCTGGCCTAGACGCACTCAGCTGGAGGCACATGTTAACGAAATTTGGACAGGACTCGATAAATTTAGCACGGTCCCTTGCTTCATTTGCGATAAGGCTAGCGACTGAGTCAGTGGAACCCATTCAGCTAGAAGCTTTTACAACTTGTCGCTTAATCGCCCTACAAAAAAAATCGGGTGGCATTCGGCCGATTGGAATCGGGGACACCGCAAGACGAATAGTTAGCAAGGCGATAATAGAGATCGTGAGAAAGGATATTCAACAGGTGGCCGGGATTTCCCAGCTAGCTGCGGGACAGAAAGGAGGTATCGATCATGCTGTTCACTCACTACGTGCAAGATATACATCAGGACGTGACATGTGTTTGCTAGCCATAGACGCTTCTAATGCGTTCAACTCTCTAAATCGAAATGTAGCACTGCATAACATAGAGTACGGATGCCCCTCGTTATCACGTGTACTAAATAATATATATAGTACTCCTGCAGAATTGGTTCTTGGAGATGGCAGTAGCATCTACTCAATGGAGGGTTTTACGCAAGGAGACCACTTCGCGATGCCAAATTTCACAATCTCGTCGCTTCCTCTTATAGCACTTATCAGTCGTTCGGTCCCCAACGTTTTTCAAAAATGGTATGCCGACGACGCGAATTTTGTTGGAAAGTCGGATGAACTGAAAACGGTATGGGATTTACTGATTCACGAGGGTCCTAAATTCGGCTACCATGTGAATCCAGAAAAGAGTGTACTTGTGTCGCATTTCCCGATCTCTATTCACGATATTCCCTTACCAGACATCAAAACCTCGATCAACGGAACAATGATCTTGGGTGCTCCAATAGGGTCTGCAGAGTTTGTGGAAGAGACTATCCGGTTGAAAGCATACAAATGGACCGCACTTGTGCGAAAACTAGCAGTGGTTGCCAACATCGATCCGCACGTTGCATACTGCGGCCTGATAAACTCAGTCCAAATGAAATGGATATTTTCTTTACGAACAAGCAAGTGTCATGAAGACTGGTTAACGGACTTGGGATCTGCACTTAGAGATGTTCTTCTTCCCCTTTTCGCAGATTGGAATCTAAATCAGAATTGGAAGGTGTTACTCACATCTCCTTTAAAGCTGGGAGGACTTGGAATTGTGGACCCCACCTTTACATTGAGTCTAGAGTACGATAGCTCATTATCTCTCGCATCAACGTATGACATCGGTGACCAAGCAGAAGCTCTTTATGATATTCAAAAATCAAGATTACTAGAGATTACTTCCGTACGAATGAGCAGGTTGAAAGAGCGACTACATAGCGTAGCTGACAATTTCGATTCTTCAGTTCACAACGCGATTTCGCATGCGATGCGATCAGGTGCATCATCGTGGTTAAGTGCATTGCCTCTATCAACCGAAAAGCACAATCTATCTTCCAATCAATTCAAAGATGCCATAGCCAGCCGTTATGGACAAGTGCCTTCAGACCTGACAAATCGTTTTTGTCCTTGTGGTGAGAAGCTGGATATAAGTCATGCACTTGCTTGTAGAAACAGGGGACCTTCCTATTATACGCCACAACGCTATAAGGGACATACTTGCCATAGAGCTTTCTCGAGTGTGTAACTCTGTGAACACGGAGCCGGTCCTGAGCACAGTACCTGCAAATCTAAAATTTATGGAACGCACAACTACACGTGACATTAGTGCCCGGCTTGATATTGTTTGTTCTGGTCTTGGCAACGATTGGTTTGAGCGGACGTTTCTAGACGTTACGGTTTTTTCGGTTTTTGCTCAGGCCAGTAGCTCTAGATCTCTCGAAGCAAATTTTCAGTACAATGAACAACGAAAATTGTCTAAATACAATGAAATAATAATGGAGGTGGAACGAGGGACATTCATTCCGTTCGTTTTATCTTCATCTGGTGGATTGGGAGATCAGGCAATCAAATTACTGAAAACCCTTTCTAGTGCAATCTCTCGCCGAACGAATGCAGAATACGCCGAAACGCTCACTCGGATCAAAAGGAAAATATCCATTGAAATAGCCCGCTCCGCCTCAGCATGTTTACGAGCCCCACGTTTACGCAAGAACGGTGCAATACAGTCAGACGGAACTAAGTTAAACAGCATGAATTAGGTTTTCTCAGAAGAAATTGTAGACAATGATTTGTATCGTTGAACTAATGCATATTTGCGGGTATAATGTGTATTCGTTATTTATTATTAATAATAAAAATTATTCGTTAAAAAAATTAACTGAATCAAATAATAATTTTTTTTGAAGAAGAAAGTAATACAAAAATAATCATCATAGTTAGTTTATGGAAAATTCGCATAGGTTACCGCCGTCATCGTCGCGCCATCGTATTGTCGTATTCGATGTCATCGTCTTTTGTGTCGCTCGGGCGGCATCAATTACTGGTCGTCCTCTGGAGGACCGGAAACCTCTGACACACCGCGACGTTGCTCGGCAAATCGTAAAACCCACGACGCTTTTTAGACGATACAAGCATTTACCGTAGGAGGTGTGGGCATTCGATTGTAGGAAGGCAATACGCTGTAGGATTTTGCGCGCGTTTTCTGCTAGACCACCTGACGTTGATAAAGCAAAAGGGATGAATGAGCCCCGTTCAATTTTTTCCACCCTTTCGGCATATTTTGTTATCTTTCTTTGTTCATTATATCTGTAAGCGCCGGCAGTTGTCGAAGAATACGATTCCGCAAGATGATTGAAGATCGTAACGTCTATGAACGTTCGCTGGAATCGATGTTCGAACAAGCCATTGCAAACTACCTCGAGCCTTGCATTTATTTCCCTGGAGGTTAAAGGATGATCAAAATGGACGTTATCTGGAACAGACTCTAACACCGGTTCGACACCTACACCACGGCAGACAGACGTTAATTCTTTCGCCAAAACGTCTCTGACAGCGTCGTGGCGTGCAATTTGAAACCCGCCACGTTTACATGACACTAGGTGTGAGGCGGTAGCTTTCTCGCTACAGACACAGAATTGAGGAAGATTCGGCGGATCCCAGTTGTATCTGACAGCAATGCAGTCTGTAAACTCGGTGGGTGACAACGCGAAATAATCCTTTTCGACATGCATTGAAGATAGCCATGTCGAGGCACCGGGCATTTTTGCATGGGCCAGAGCTTGCTGCGTAGACTCAGGCAGATCGATCAGTGCTTGCGTAATGCGATTACTAAGGACGCATAATTTCTCCTTTGCGATCGACAAACTGATTTGTTGTTGGTGTGCTCTTAATTGGCCGTCTTCCAAGCCTATGCTATATGAATCGCACATGTGTTGCGACGCCAGGTAATCCATCGTGTAAGTTGCAGTGGGATCCATTATCCCCAGGCCTCCTAAAGCTAACGGGCTGGTTAGTACAATCTTCAGTGACTCGTTGAGCTGTTTCTGAGTAAGTGCCGGAATGAGCCTATCCACTGTAGCTGCATGGATCGGATGTATCTGATTCTCACTACAGTTTGTTGTTCTTAGAAGAAATGACCATTTCCATTGAACAGACTTGGTGAGACCAATGTACGCCATGTGTGGATCTGACGGACACACTTCGGTAAGCTTCTTAACCATCTTGACGGCGCCGTCAATCTTATGATTGACAAAGCATGAAATATAGTTATCGGTGCCAATAGCAGAACCAAGTACATTGACGCCATTATCACTGATTTTGATGCTTGGAAAGGCATCCGTAATTGAGCTTGTCAGATTATGTAAGAGTAGAGTGGATTTAGACGGGTTGACGTAGTATCCGAATTCAGGGCCTATTTTCAGCAGAATATTCCATAAATTTTTTAAGAGATGGGGTGGTCCGATAAAATTTGCATCGTCTGCAAACCATCTTTGGGTGATCCCTGGACATCGTTCTGCAATTGTACGAATAAGGAGAATTGATGTCATAGCAAAGGCTGCCATCGAGAATGGATCGCCCTGTGTCACACCTTCTCGTGAATATATCGAATCGTCTTCAAGTACGAGCTAGACGTCCACGGAGTAGACATTTTCGAAGGCCTGTGCGAAGGCTGGACATATCCGAGCCATGTTTTTCTTTGCTACCATTCGGTTTAGTCTGTTGAATGCGTTGATTGCATCTACGCATAGTAAAGCATTGTCTGGACGTGCAGCGAATTCCTTTCGTAGTGAGTGAATGGCGAATTCGATCCCATTACGTTGTGACGCACACAGTTGCAACGTACCAGCAACTTTCTGTAGATCAGGTTTGACGTATTGAAGCATCGCACTGGAGATGATGCGGCGGTCAATTCCATCTAATTTTTTAGGAATCGCTATCAGCCTGCACGCAACAAATGCCTGAAGACTGCCGGTTGTCATCTGTCGAGAGGCCACGGAGATCGCTAGGGCAGCAAGGGCTTCCGCTAGATTATTTGACTGGGTCCCAAACACGGTCAGCATACGTCGCCATGACAAGGCGTCTAATCCGGACGGACCAGCCGATCCGTTTGTTGAGCAAGCTGAACGCACAATATCTTTTCCGGTAATAGCTAGAAACATAGTGGGGTGATGGGGTAAGGCATCTTTCAACGTTTCCTTCAAAAGGGCAGTTTCAGACATTTCTGCGGGGTGTGGATGGAGCTCTTCCAGTATTTCTTTGACTGAACGGTTTCCAATTTTTACATCTGGCGACAGTGGTCCACAAGATTCATTTTCCATAAGCAATAACGTTGATGTAGACAACTTCTCTTTGGCGACGAGTTTACAATATCCTTTTTTCCCAGACTTGTTTTTTTTTCGCAGGTGCTGCATTTCAAATTGCTGGCGGGTATGTAAAGTCTCTACCTCTTCGAACAACGTCATTATTTCACCTTTTTTCCAGAGGGCGATTCGTCGTTCTAGGGTTTTTCGAATGGCGGCCACTTTTCTTGAGTCGATTGGGTATAGAATGCATTTCGCCAGTACAGTGGCTGCTTTTAATGGGTCAGGTTTCGAAGTATGGTTATCCTCAGCTGCACTCAAGTAAGGTTTACCCACGTGTTCAATAAACTCTTTGCTGGCATTGCATTTTGGCAATTCTTATGTCCTTGGTGTCCAGTGAATTACAGTCTCGTAAATCATTTTAATTTGCTGATGTGCCGAGGCAGTCCTAAGAGTATCCATATTAATACCAGTTGGCTGATTTACCGAAGTGCAAGGTGGACGCGGTTACCATTGATGTCGTCTAGAAAGGCTTGGGTCGTTGTAAACGGCTGTAACGGATTCGTGAGTGTCGCACAGGCATTAAGATCGTCACCTCCCGTAGATTCGTGTGTGAGTTCAGTACTGGCTGGTTTCCGCTTAAAGAGACAATTTGTCGCTCGACAGTTCATGCGTGATCGTTCGGCCTTTGCGCATTTGCATCCTCTACAAACAGCTGATGGTCCATTACATGTGCAACATAGAGACTGATTTGAAGGTGTTCCTCGCACCATAATCGAACGATTAACAATTGTAAACTTGTAAGTACTTGTTGTAAGTAAACTTGTTGTTTACATGTATGTTTATGCTACTGGTGTTTATTTAAGCGACAGTGTTTATTTTTATATCGTTTTTTATTTATTTTTATATATTGTGTTTATTTATATATATTTAATTGTTACATATCGACAGTGTGGCCGAGTGGTCTAAGGCGCCAGACTCAAGAAACTGATTTGTGTGTTCTGGTCTTCTCCGAAGGCGTGGGTTCGAATCCCACCGCTGTCAATTTCTTTGTTACGGTAAAACAGCAAGAAATGCGCAACACTGTTCCAAAAGATAGCAGGTGAAACGGCCCGGAAACACCGGATGAATATCGAAAGCAGATGAATATCGAAAACTAGAATATCACAGCAGATGAATATCGAAAACTACGATCTCGCATCGGCGTGCTTCTCGCAACGATGTGTTCGCGCTGCATCCGCGCTCCACATTCCGCAATTCATCGTCCTTGCGGAATTTATCGTCTACATTGATTAGATTGAATAAATTAATTAATTAAAGGACCCATTTGTGGGTAACCTTTCTAATTGTAGAAAAATTTAAATTTGTTAAAAAAAACTTAATAAAAAAATTATAAATATCTATATAGAATTGCGAAAAAAGTTTGAAACGTTTTTGTTGGAGCTTTCGACCAAACGGTCCTTGTCAACAGATTAAAAAAAATCAAACAGAATTAAAATGACAGTACAGAGATACAAGTTTTATACTAGGAATACCACGGAAGAAGTCCATTCGTTTACGTGATACCGTCCACAATTTCATGCGATACTGGTAATCGTAGTGACCAGTTAGACTTATTTCCGGCCATCGGATTCGCTTCGGAATTTATTAAAATTGATTCTTTTATAAGACGACGTTGCAAGTTGTTTTCAACACAGATAATCTTAGCTTTTCCAAAGTCAATCCCATGATCGGTCGATAGGACGTGTTTGACAATGGCAGACGAGGAGTCACCCCGTTTTAGCGCATATTGATGCTGATAAATGCGCTTGGAGAATGTTTGTCGGGTTTGTCCTACATAACCCGCGTCACAATCTTGGCAAGGAATGCGGTATACGACACTTCCAGGGGACAATTTTGGTTTCTTTTTAAACATCCCAGATAAAGTGTAACATCTTTTGTGGTAAATTCGAATATTCGTCAATCCTGAGCGCTTTAGATCGTTTTGTAGTGATCTGCTGCAGGAGCTGCTGATCAAGGTAGTGTAAATATACGAGGTCAGACTTGGGACTGTGTTTGTTCTAACCTCATCAGGGTTAGATAAGTTCATGCGACGACGTAGGAGTTTTTTTTGACTGTTTTTCAGCCATAATGATTGCCCATTTTGGGTATCCTCTTTGTGTTAGTTTTTTCTTTACGGTCATTTGTTCGTAAAAAGCGGTTCGTTTAGATGAGCAAATAAGAGCCGGTCGTGTCAACAAAGAAATCGCAGTAGATATTTTGTAGCGATCTGACATATGTGTGTGCCAAGGTGGCGGGCACCAAGAAATACCTGGTTTTCTGAACACTGATGTAATGACGCTGCTATCGTGTCGCTTGACCAAGACGTCCAAGAAGGAAATAGAGCTGGTACTGCTCTCGAAACACACATCCCATTGGATTGCAGAGTCTTTCCCATTGAGAGAGCTTTCTAATTCATTCAGTGAGGGTTTTTCACTCAGCACCATAAAGACATGGTCGACATATCTCCACCAGTATTTTAGGGACGGTATAAAAGAGTTAA
The DNA here is from genome assembly GCA_012934845.2 of Pomphorhynchus laevis. Classification (NCBI taxonomy): domain Eukaryota; kingdom Metazoa; phylum Acanthocephala; class Palaeacanthocephala; order Echinorhynchida; family Pomphorhynchidae; genus Pomphorhynchus; species Pomphorhynchus laevis. Next base: position 274,870 of record WNNJ02001570.1, on the reverse strand, counting down.
CATCCGCCTCCCAGGAACTGATATATATGTTTGCGAGTGTCGGTCCTAACGGAGAGCCCACGGCTACACCATCGATCTGATCATAAATATTTCCATTGAACAAGAATGAATTTTTGGAGGTGCACCATTGTATGAGACTCGAACATTGGGATATTGTGAGTTTCGGTGTTGTGCAATGCTCAGTGAGGAGTTTACTTGCCATTTGAATGGAAGGCTCCAGCGGAACGTTCGTGAATAGGGACTTCACATCGGCAGTTGCAAAGAAGTACGAAGATCTGTACACCTGGCTTAATGAACAGGCAAAGTGAGGTCCATCCTTTATGAAAAACGATGTCCGTGGCATGTTAGAAACGATAAGACTGTTGATCATTTTGGCCAGATTATGACAGAATGAACCGTAGCTAGCGATAATAGGCCTCATTTGAAGAACAGGCTTGTGTATCTTAGGGAGAAGATACATAAAGCTGCTCTTGGATCTGTTGGAAAAAGCCTTCTTGTACCAACTTTCAATTGCCTTTGTAGTCAGTAATTCTTTCAACTCCTGATTAAATAGTTTTTCGCGATTAATTGTTGAATCTTTGTTGAGAAGTTTAAACTTGTTTCCTTGAAGTAGACTTATTCCAGATTCGATGTACACATTTTTGTCCAATACCACTAACGAATGACCCTTATCGGCCTTGCAGATAATAATCGATTCATCTTTCCTCAAGCGCTTAAGAGCCCTGAGTTCTTCGCCTGTCATATTCATTTGGATGCGATTAAGACTTGAGCGGGATTGGAAATCATTCGTGGTCACAGCAAATGTGGCTGACGGTGGTAAGTTGTTTAGCATAATTTCGGAATCACATCTGATCTCGATGGGATGTATGCGTGGGGTAGGAATAAAATCAGGACCCAGTTTAAAACTGTGACTTCAACATCTGATAACGGACGTTGGGAATAATTAGGGATGATTGCAGTAACATGCTGGATTGTCGGATTGGATATCTTATCGTGTTTAATTGTGATGTCCATAGTTAGAGATTTTATGGTATTGTTAACGAACGACTGTATGGACAGGATGTCTACCAAGTCCACCCAAGAGATATCATACCAGAGAAGTAGTAATCATCGACGTATAATTTGAATTCGAGATCTCGCTTCATTCATAGCGAAGCGCATTAAGCGACGGCTGAAGATTCTTTGAAGGTACGATCCTTACGCACATGAATGCTGATTTGGCTGGGCTGATGCCGATTTTGCATCGTAAATTTCGGATGCACTCTTCATAGCGCATGTGAAATTTGAAGGCCTTCTTCTTTGCCATATATTTGAGTACCTGGTTGGTTTGACCATCTATTCCTCCATTAGCTGCAAAAATCAATGGATTGAAGCTCGCTCTTTCAAAACGCTCAATTCGTTCACCATACTTTGCGTACTTTCTCTGTGCGTGGTATATGAAGTGTGAATTAGGTTTGCCAAGAGAATACGAAGGAGCTAGATGGTTGAATATACATAGATCCATTAAGGATCGCTCCGTTCGATTTTCAAATAACCCGTAACATTCAATGTCTAGTCGTGCTCCTTGTTCCTTGGACGTCGTTGATCTTTCAAACACTACACTCGGGGATATTATGGTGAGCACAGACTCCCGAGCAGCAGTGAGAGATAAAATATTTAGCTCAGCGGTGATCAAATCACATATGGTATTGTGACGAATTGATGGTAATCCACTTACTTGACAAGAATGTGCATGTGAAATTTCAAATTTGGCATTGCAAAGACACGTTGATGGTGCATTTGGAGGTGACCAACCATATCTTGCTGCTACAGCATCATGAAATTCATTTTTAGACAAGGCGTGATGACGATGTTCGAATGCTCTAACGGACAACCATGTTGACGCTCCCTTTATGCTTGCGTACAACATTTTATGGTATGTCTCTTTATTATGAAATTTTAATGCGTGTGCTTGCTTTTGAAAATCGATGTCACGCTCTTTTGATATCTCTAAAGCTTTCTCCTGTTGTTTTGCCTTGATTTGAGTTACAGGAATATTTTCAGAAAGGATACTGCACAAACGAATCGAATACTTTAGGTTTAGTTCAGGTCGTGTATCCGGCAGCGAAATTCCAAGTCCACCATAACGTAGAGGTAACTGAATAATGTCAATGTGGGACTGAAGGAGTCTAATGCCAATCATGGACGTAATCACTTCATTGACAATGAAATTCGAAAGCTGTTTAAATTGAGTTTCTTCTACTGGGCATGTTCGTTGAATAAATCGCCATTTAAATTGAAAGGATTGTGTAAAAACTATGTATGCCAGATAAGGATTTTCATTTGCTACTAAGATCAAATTTTGAAGGCTTTTGGTCCACGTATCGATCATTCGTGTCATAAACTGAGTCATATATGATTCCGTACCAATTGCGGCTCCCAAAACCTTCAATCCATTAGAAGTTATTTGCAACTTTTGTTTTTCAAATAGCGAACACGTATAATCTTCATTATCTTTATGAACTAATATTTGGCATTTCTCTTCATTTAGGAAGAAGCCATACTTTGGGCCAATATCTCGTATGCAGGTCCAAACGTCGAAGAGTGTGTGAGCGTCACCGACAATGTGCGCATCATCTGCATACCATCTATGCGTGGTTTTAGGAAAACGTTCCTTCAAAGTCATGATGATTGGTATTGACGCTACTGCATACGCTATCATAGCTAAGGGATCGCCTTGCGTGAACCCTTCCGATGATGGAATTAAATCGTCCTCGACAGTCAGTAAGGTCGAGATCGAATACATATTGCGCAGAATCACGGAAAATGATGGACATATCTTATCAACATTTTTCAATGCGACTGCTCTGTTGAAGGTGTTAAATGCATTCGATGCGTCCAGTTGTAAAATACAGTTTTCTAGGTTATCGTTGTACATCTTTCTGATGGAATGAATTGCAAATTCAATCCCGCACCTTAGTCCTGAACACAAATGTTCATTACCCTCAACAGATTGTAAATCACCCTTAATTCTTTCTGCAATTGTCTTGCCGATTATACGACGTAATGTTTCTCCGATGCCATCGCAACATCGCTGAGTTGCGATGATAATTGTAAATTGGGCGATGGAGGAAGCAAGTTTACTTGAACTTTTTCCAAATGAATTTAACATCGAGCGCCATTGCAAAGCATCAACACCTGATGGTCATGCTGATCCCTGAGTTTTTCTACTTGCTGTTTTGATGTCAGTTTCATATATATCTAGAAATCGCAATGTAGGTACCAAACCGATTCCGGTCAGAGGTGTTGAGAGAAGAACCGATTCGTTGGCGGCCTTACTCACAGGATGTAATTCAACAAGTTTTTTCATGACATTAGTCCCACCAATCTCGTCATTTACATGTAAAATTTTTCCATATTCTTGTGGATCTTCCAGTAATTTCATGGCAGTGTTAGTTTTTCCGTTACTTAGTAGATTTTGGAAACGACTTATCCATTTTAATTCATTTCTTGGTTTTGCATGCTTAAATCTTTTTTCCTCCTGCAGAATGGACGACTCGTGAAGTAAGTCATCAATCTTATTTTCTTGCCAAAGAATCAACCTACGGGCTGCATTACATCGAATAACTTTGGCTTTTGATTTTGGCGTCGCTTGTAAAATCAATTGACAGAATACAGTTACTGTCTTGATGTGTAAGTCCATGTTAGGTATATCACATGCAGCTAAGGAGAATAATTCAGCTAACTTGTCAACAAAATTATTACTAACGTTGCACTTTAATAATGAGTACAGATTCGGAATCCAATGAATCACTTGGTAGAATGTGTCGTCGATCATTTTTTGAAATGTTGTTTGTCTATCGGAATTTGATGGACTTGAAATCAAGGCAAGATCTTGTGATTTACTTGAAGTATATTGTTCAATGCCAGCTGTACGAGTCAGAGGTTGTCGTATTTTTTGAAATATACTGGATTGTACTTTATTCGAACACAGAGGTGCTTGACAATTAATGCAACTCTCATTTGATCTTGCACATTTACAGCTTTTACATCTGGCATTAGGTCCATTACATTAACAACATTTTGCAAAGGAAGCAGGTTTTCCTTTTGGCATAATAATTGTTAGATAGTTTGTGTGTGATCGTTGTATGTACGTTGTAATAATAATATACTGTATGTTATTTTATTGCAAGATGTTGTAATCAAGAAAATTTTATATATTTTAATTTTTTTATATATATTTTTAATAATAAATTTATTTAATAAATTTACAAAAAAGGGGTTCCCGCAAATGGGCCCACTAGACGATTGAGCGATCATTTGTTTATATATACAATTGTTGCAATTGACAAAGTTCGCCACCTTCTTCGTCGCGCCATCTGATTGTTTTACCGAGTTCACCACAAGTATCCACGGCTGTTCAGGCGCTTTGGTTCGCGAATTGTTTGATTTTTGATTGTGATCGCGCGCTTCTGAGGCATTCGGAGGCCGATCGGGCTATTATGAATGAGATGCGACGCTTTAAGTGTGTCACGGCATGCGCGTATTCAATAATACCCCTTTGCGCTTTTGCCGTTGCTATCCGCTTTATCAAGGCTTGCGACTCCTTTCCCATACCACCTGACGAAGAAAATATCAGCGGAATGAATTTACCGTGCTCTACTTTCGTCACCCTTTCTAGATATTTGGCATTTTTTCGCGACGCATTGTAGTCAAATGCTGGATCGACTGGCCGGCTGACGTACGACTGAGCAAAAATATTAAATACGTTGACGTCGAAGAACGTCCGCTCGAATCGCTCGTTTCCTAAGCCTAGGCAGGATATATCAAGTCGGGCACCATAATCACGACATGTTGTTGCCGTGTCGAGATGTAAGTTGTCTGGAACAGGTTGCAGCACTGGTTCAACCTCAACGTCACGACCGATTGACGCCAATTCCCTGGCAATTTCGTCCCGAACGGAGTCATGCCGAATAGATGGCAATCCACCTTTTGGACATGAAAGTCCGTGCCCCAGCGACAGTTGTTCGCCACATGGGCATGCTCTGCCGATAATGTCTGACGGGGTTTGTCCATAGCGTGCTGAGATGGCGTCTCTGAACTCCCTTGGAGACAAGTAGAATTTTTCAGTTTTTAAGGGCAGGGCGCTTAGCCACGATGATGCGCCTTCTCTTCAAGCATGTTTGGTTGTGGTCTGGGCAACTATATCCATTTTTAGAAGGACATCTGACAACCGTTTGTTTTGTATTTTATCACGACATGTCGCTTGCTGTTTAATTTGTTTTGATTGTATGTCGCGCAAAGCCTGTCCGGTAATTCCCAACTCGTAGGTGTTGCTAATTGATTGTAAGAGGTCGTAGTTCGAACGAGCGGTTAGGACGGGGTCGTGAACTCCTAGACCGCCCATACCTAGAGGGGATGTCACGATGGTTTCTCATCCATTTTCGATTGGCAATCCTGTTATGATGCTCAGGAGCTCTTTATTCAATGGCTCGGATATGCCATTTAAAAGAGCATTGTCGCACTTTATTGTTCTTGTGGTATAAATCCACTTTGCTTGTATGGCGTGTGTTAGTCCTGCATAGGCTACGTGTGGGTCGATTTTTGCGACCTCGCCTAGACGACTTAGTAATGTTGACCATGCATCCACGTTGGCTGAGTTCCGCTGCTTTATATTCGGGTGTATCGACTGCAGATCCAAGCACCATCATTCCGTCATAAAATATCTTTATGTCTGGTGACGGTAGCTGGTCAGCATGTAGGCGATGGTGCGATAGTATTTGCAACTTGCTCGGGTTGACGAAATAACCGTACTTTGGACCGTCTGTTGAAAGAACTTTCCATACTTCTTTGATTTTGCTTGGGCAACCAACAAAATTCGCGTCGTCGGCAAACCAAACTTGATGCACACCTGGGACGGTCCGTCGAATTTTGTCTATTGGCGGTAAAGAGGCTAGGGAAAAGAATGGCATTGCGAATGGGTCGCCCTGCGTAAAACCCTCCTCGGAAAGCAAGTTGTCGCTACCGAGTGCTAAGACTGAAGGCTTCTGGTACAGATTATGTATAACGCACGACAAAGATGGGCATGTAAATTTAAGGTTATGGAGAGCGGCTTGCCTATTGACAGAATTGAATGCATTTGAGGCATCGATGGAAACAAGACACGCGTCGGTGTTTGCTCTGTACAGCGATCGCAGTTTGTGCACAGCATGTTCGGCACCGCTCCGTTGTCCGGCCACGGTTTGAAGATTTCCAGTGACGGCTTGTATGTCTTCTTTGACGAGTTCCAAAATTGTTTTCGAAATTATTCTCCTGGCGGTGTCACACACGCCTATTGGTCGGATACCACCGTTGCTCTTTTTTAAAGTGATCAATCAGCAGCTCGTAAAACCTTTCAGGGATGTTGCTGGTACCTGTTCAGTGGAAATCCAAACTGCAAATCGTGCTAAAGACTGTGCTAACGTCTGAGACTGAGCTTCGAAGCGAGTTAGCATGATAGGCCAGGAAGCTGAGTCGAGGCCAGACGGCCCAGCGCCACCTTTTGTTCGTCCACTAGCCGTAATAATACTATTTTCGTCGATTGTGTAAAAACGACATGAGTGATGTACTTTTGAATTAGGGTGAAAGGATGTAAGTAATGCTTCTTTAGGGGGAGTTTTCGCAAGTGGGTGAAGATCTTGAAGTTGTGATTTAACTGATCTACCGTTCACGACTTCACCCGGATGTAGTACTGCTGCTGACGATTTTTCCTCCAAGACAGAAGTGAACGCCGTAACTTTTCCTGCTGTGAGAAGTTGTTGGTAGCGGTTAATCCAATCCTTGAGCTGAAGTGAGCGTCTACTAGTCAATTGGCATTGGTAGTAGTGAGCCTCTCTGTATAGAATACTGTATTGTTTTTCGTTCCAGAATTTCAGACGTCTTTCTAATACTTTTCGGATGTACGAAACTTTTACTGATTGGATGCGCTGTAAGATCAGCTGAGGAAATACGACGGCCTTCATTAGACAGGGAGTATCGTGATCGCGCTCAACAGTTGCTTGTGAGTACAGTGACGCCAGAATAGCTACAAATTTGTGACTGGCCGTGCACGCAGGGAGAGCAAAGAGATTTGGTGTCCATTGAATGACCTTGTTGTATATTTCGTCGATACCCAAAGCCGTTTGCTGAGCGATGTGTGAACATTCTTGGGGGTTAAGTTGTTGAATGTTGCAGGATGTATCAATTTGATCAATGGATGTTGATCTGACTGCATTTACGGGTTCACATTTGTGGGATCGTTGATTCTGGGCTTGCTCAATGCTGTGACATTGTTCAAGATTTGAGAGTCCCTGCGGGACCGTCAAAATATCTTGGTTACTCGTGCTCGGTTTCAAAGAATTTGTGTGTGCCAAATATGGATTGATGTTTTCGCCAAGCACTGATTCATGTGAAAGTTTAGGCGGTGCCAGGTTATGCTTGATGCGACAATTTGTTGCTCTGCAGTTGGTGCATGAACGTTCTGCTTTTGCGCATTTACATCCTTTGCAAACTGCAGCCGGTCCGTTGCATGTACAACACATAGGCTGGCTTGACGGTTTGCCTCGCACCATAAATATTATCGGTGTAGTTGTTTAGATTTTAGTTGTTGTGCTGAATGCCGATAGAGTGTTTTGATTGTATATATTAACTTGTTTTTATTGAATACAACGGTCTTCTTACAGCGATTGTACTTCAAATTGTAAATTAGCGCGTGAGGTTGTCGTGATGTTGTAGTTGTATGTAGTTATTAGTTAGCAGTGTGTATATTAATTGTATGTTTATTGTAATTTGCAAATTATGTAGGTACCAACTGTAAATATTGTATGTTATTTATCTCAAACTTTTTTAACCTATATTTTAATAATAATACTTTTTTAAAGAGAAGATTTATTAAAAAAAATTACATCGGAAAATACCCTTTTAAATTGTTCGAAATATTGTTTATTATTAAAAGTTGGATACGTCCTCGTGTACTGATCTCCCAACTCTTGTATAACTTGATCGTGAGCAACGTAAAGCATTTCATGCCAACCTTGCAATTAGAAATCCAAGGTCCATTCGAATATCTGAGATGCAATTACTGTATGAAAGTTTGCTTTTTTCAGATTCCAGTAAAGCGATTTTTCTGAGTACAATTTGTGCTTCCTTACCCAGTGCCCCATTACACGCACACACGAAAGGGTAAAACGTAGCATCTGCTATTTTAGGTACTCGCTCGTTGTACTTTGATATTTTTCGTTTGGCGTGATACTCGAAGTGAGATTTTGGATTGTCAGAGATGTACGACGGAGCAAAATGATTAAATACAACGATGTCCAGTAAGGACCGCTCCGTTGAATCACCGAACAAGCCGTTGTTTCGATATCTAAACGAGCTTCAATATTGCGAGTTGTTGATGCAATTTCAAAGTCAAATCCCTCAGGTATCCGGCGTATGATTGGTTCGATGGCTACTGATGATGATACTTTTGACAGTTTTTTAGCTAGAAAATCTCTTACAGTGTTGTGACGTACAATAGGTAATCCACCGACCTGACATGAAAGACAATGACTCAGTGCAAAGTCAGCCCCACAGCTACAAAAGCGTGGTGGATTCGGTGGTGGCCAACCGAAATGAACTGCTAAAGCATCTTGTGCAAGGAAAAGACCGCTGATCTGGAGAGCATCTGTCCATGGATATCACGATAAATTCTGCGCTATTAGAATTCCAGTACATGCACGGTGCTCTTTGTGCATTTGTGTTCTTTGCAAAAACGAATGCGCATCTAACCTGCATATCTTCACTTGCCCAATTTTGAAAAATCTGTCACTATCCGATATTGACAGTAGGAGAAGATTTTGAAATACAACTTATAAAATTGATAAACTTTTGGTGTATTTATGTTGTTTACCCAGTACCGAAAGGTAAAGAGGTATAATAAATTTTATCTCATTAATATTATCTTATCAGAGCGAGCACAATTGCCTTATGCTAATCATTTGAATCGTTTGACGCGCAGAGTAACGTTTCTATTGTGTAAAGCAGTATCGAACAGCATCAGAGGTGGACGTTCAACACGAGGATGTCCTTCTAATAGCACACGTTGAAGAGTCAAACAAATATCAATAATTTTGAAAATATTTATATAGAATGTTCAGTTGCTTGTATTTATATATTTTTTAAATAAAAAAATTATTATTATCGACAGTGTTTATTTTTATATATCGTTTTTTATTTATTCTTATTTATTTTTATATATTGTGTTTATTTTTATATATATTTAATTGTTATATATCGACAGTGTGGCCGAGTGGTCTAAGGCGCCAGACTCAAGAAACTGATTTGTGTGTTCTGGTCTTCTCCGAAGGCGTGGGTTCGAATCCCACCGCTGTCAATTTCTTTGTTACGGTAAAACAGCAAGAAATGCGCAACACTGTTCCAAAAGATAGCAGGTGAAACGGCCCGGAAACACCGGATGAATATCGAAAGCAGATGAATATCGAAAACTAGAATATCACAGCAGATGAATATCGAAAACTACGATCTCGCATCGGCGTGCTTCTCGCAACGATGTGTTCGCGCTGCATCCGCGCTCCACATTCCGCAATTCATCGTCCTTGCGGAATTTATCGTCTACATTGATTAGATTGAATAAATTAATTAATTAAAGGACCCATTTGTGGGTAACCTTTCTAATTGTAGAAAAATTTAAATTTGTTAAAAAAAACTTAATAAAAAAATTATAAATATCTATATAGAATTGCGAAAAAAGTTTGAAACGTTTTTGTTGGAGCTTTCGACCAAACGGTCCTTGTCAACAGATTAAAAAAAATCAAACAGAATTAAAATGACAGTACAGAGATACAAGTTTTATACTAGGAATACCACGGAAGAAGTCCATTCGTTTACGTGATACCGTCCACAATTTCATGCGATACTGGTAATCGTAGTGACCAGTTAGACTTATTTCCGGCCATCGGATTCGCTTCGGAATTTATTAAAATTGATTCTTTTATAAGACGACGTTGCAAGTTGTTTTCAACACAGATAATCTTAGCTTTTCCAAAGTCAATCCCATGATCGGTCGATAGGACGTGTTTGACAATGGCAGACGAGGAGTCACCCCGTTTTAGCGCATATTGATGCTGATAAATGCGCTTGGAGAATGTTTGTCGGGTTTGTCCTACATAACCCGCGTCACAATCTTGGCAAGGAATGCGGTATACGACACTTCCAGGGGACAATTTTGGTTTCTTTTTAAACATCCCAGATAAAGTGTAACATCTTTTGTGGTAAATTCGAATATTCGTCAATCCTGAGCGCTTTAGATCGTTTTAAATCGAGCGTTTTAAATGGGTCCTTTAGATCGATTAAAGGACCCATTTGTGGGTAACCTTTCTAATTGTAGAAAAATTTAAATTTGTTAAAAAAACTTAATAAAAAATTATAAATATCTATATATATTTTGAAGGAATAAATATATTATATTATTCCAAATATATTATAGCTTCCCAAATATATTATAATATTTGGGAAGCAAATAATAATCTTGATGCCAAGAAAACATGGAGGAGTAAACATAATAGACCTCTGTCGAGGTGCTGCACAAGAATACAATTATTCACTCTCAGTTAGCGAGCATGCAATGCAGGAAATCGGAGGTACGGAAGCCGCAAAAATGCAGGGTCGCATACGTCAGGAAATTAAAGCCGATAAACAAAACAGGACCCACCAGATAAGAGATGATTTGAAATCCGCCTCCGACGATCTTTTGACGATCATCGAAAACGCAAGTAGGATCGGCTCTTCAGCTTGGCTTGAGCCAAGAAACTTAGACAATAAATTATTTCTGAACACGAACGAATTCAGAAATGCCCTTGCTGTCAATATACAACTGGAAAAATCAATCTGAACCCTTAAAATGCAATTATGGTCAAGATTTCGATATCCCACATGCACTTTCAGTGACACAATGCAGTGACAATTGAGATGGGGAACATGCTACGGGAAACATGTCATGATGTTCAATTAGAACCACAACTCATGCCGATTTCCGCTAATGTCATCTTAGAAAAGACAACGACTACATGAGATAGAGATGCACGCTCGGATATTAAATGTACAGGATTGTTTGAACATATTACGGACCGGTCCTACATGAACGTATGCATATACAATACTTTGGCTCCGTCTTATGCTCACGATCGTATGTCAGATCCATTCCGATACCATGAATCGAGGAAAATCAATAAATACGCTGAAAGAATCACTTAAGTAGAAAACGCGTCCTTTCATCAGATAATAATATCGACAACTGGTGGCATTGGGAAAGCAGCCGACCATGTATTTAGAAAGATCGCAACCATAATGTCACTAAAAAGAAAGATATCGTATTCAGATTGCATAACTAAGATTCGTTGCAAAATATCAATAACAACCGCTAAGTGTGTGTCAATGACACTGCGAGCTAATAGAAAACCCTCCCCTAGAAAAGATCAACAGACCGGCGAAGATCCCAAGGAATACTGACCTTCACCAGTTCCTTCGCTAGGATGTTGATAAAGTGTGATTTGTAATGATAATTTGTAACTGTGAAGAAACCACAAACGGTCTGTATATTTGAAATGGGTTAAATTCCCGCTGTATGTTATGTTTTGTAATAAATATTGTATATTTAAAAAAATAAATAACTAGGCGTCTTACTAACATCGAAATGGTCATTCCAAAAACACTTTGAGATGAAAATATGCAAATTAGTAAGTGCATTGTCATTTGCAAAAAAGGTATCTTTATTGTCTTATGAGGGAGCACTTCAGTACTTCTCAATAATGTTAGAGCCGATCTTAACCTATAGCCTCAGTGTAATTTGGTCCGACCTCTCAATTCTAAATTTTAAAATGATAAGAGTAAATGGTTATTTCTGAAGAGGTTTGATGGTGTCTCATCTAAATGTCACTCGACTTCAATAGCGTATCTTCTCGATCAACAGCCGTTATAAGTAGTTCAACAGCAACGTCTAAAGCTCCCGATGACTCCAGTTTTCCGTGAACACAAAATACGTTGGGAGGAGAGCTTAACCCGGATAGACTCATCATTATAAATAGCCCCAATACGATTTCAATCCAATTGGAAGCTGCCGCACTCAAGAAGTCGATGCCTACTATTTCGAGCTTGTATACACGGCTACAATGATAACTTATGTAAAATCGCCCTTTAATTCCATGAACGATCTATTAAATGTAGCTGCAAATTCTGTGATGCAGCCTGTGTAGACCTGCTTCACGTATTCCACTGCTCAGGTATCCCGTCTCTTGCGATGATCGACAAAGTTAATCAAATCTAATTTGTGTATTTGTATGTTAACTTTTTTATAGCCAATCGTCAAAAGAAGGCAAAGGTCTAATAAATCACTCAGCTTATTATAATAGACGTCGTAATATATAATAATATACTGATATATTATAATATATTATAATATTATGAACGTCGTAATATTATAATATAATATCCTATATTATAATAATATTATAAATATTATTATAATATATATAAATATTATAACATCCTATATTATAAATATCCATATTATAATATAGATATTTTTGAAAATATCCATTTTAAGTAAAATTAATAAATCTTATATTCGGAAAAAGATATACATGTATATGTTATAATAATTATAATGCCTATCTAACAAAAATTAAACCATCAAGTAAATATAAATATATGGATAAAATTGAATTAATAGAATCCTTAAATATTTTGATAAATCAAAATTATTTAAAAGTCGGAACATCTATATTTAGACAAGTAAAATGTGTTCCAATGGGTGATAATAGTAGCCCAATTATAGCTGACTTTTTTTAAGCTTTATAGAATATGAATTTGTACATAACTGTGTAAAAACTAAATCTAAACAATATAAATATATGAAATATATGTTTCGATACATTGATGATATATGTGTATTTAATTCTAGTAATTTTTATTCAATAAGCGAACACATTTATCCAGGTAGTATCATTCTTTATAAAACCTATATTAATGATAAAGAAAGTATATATCTTGATATGAGCAACAAATTAAAATCAATTAAAACTACTTTTAATTTATATCGTAAAAAAGTTATAAAAAATAACTATATATAACAACTACTGATAAAGCTAGTATTAACTTTGTCTTCATATGCAAAAAGCTTTATTATGATATACTAGTGAAAGAGGTTAATTCTAATGATTTAAATGTAAATCCAACATATGAACGTAGTGAGTTGAGTTTAGAAACAATTATTACAAGTCACTGTTCTATAATGGATAAAAAGGGTATAAAGGTTGAATTAGATAATAAAACTATACCTATATTATATTGGAATCCAAAATTACATAAAAATCCAATAAAACCTAGGTTCATATGTAGTGCGTTTAAATGTACATTAAAACCACTTTCTGTCTATATGAATAAAATACTTAAAGTAATTAAAGCACACTTTAAAAAATATTGCAAGGTAATCGAAATTAATACTGGTATAAAACACTATTTCAGTATTAATTCTACAAAAGAATTTTTAGAACAGACAAAAGGAATAAATTTTCAAAATATAAATACATACGATTTTAGTACGCTTTATACAAATCTAGATTTAGTAGATATTAAAGAAGCGTTAGTAAAATTAATTAATCTTATATTCGGAAAAAGATATACATATATATGTTATAATAATTATAACGCCTATCTAACAAAAATTAAACCATCAAATAAATATAAATATATGGATAAAATTGAATTAATAGAATCCTTAAATATTTTGATAAATCAAAATTATTTAAAAGTAGGGACATCTATATTTAGACAAGTAAAAGGTGTTCCAATGGGTGGTAATAGTAGCCCAATTATAGCTGACTTGTTTTTAAGCTTTATAGAATATGAATTTGTTCATAACTGTGTAAAAACTAAATCTAAACAATATAAATATATGAAATATATGTTTCGATACATTGATGATATATGTGTATTTAATTCTAATAATTTTTATTCAATTAGTGAACAAATTTATCCAGAAAGCCTTATTCTTAACAAAACCAATATTAATGATAAAGAAGGTGTATATCTAGATATGAACATTAAATTAACATTAACTAAAACTACTATTAATTTATATCGTAAAGATGACATATTTAAATTTACAAGAAACATATTTTTGCATGAGCATTCATGCATACCATATAATATAAAATATAATACATTAAATAATGAAATTTTAAGAATTGCAACAATATGTAATGATATTGGCTTTCTTCAAAATCATTTAAATAATTTAATAGATACATATTTTAAACTAGGTTACTATAAAAATAACATCAAGCAGAAAATAGTAAAATATATAAATCAACACAATAATATAAAGAATAAATTTAAACTCTTAAGTGGCAAATTTTTATGGATGGATAATAAATAATATACTTTGTATTAGAATAAGATACTAGATAGTTATTTCAGAGGAAATACATCATTAGCATGTATTTGGCCCCGCTGCTATGTTGGGTAGAGGAGTTAGGGGCCGAAACCTGATAGCATAGCAGTTCCTCCTGATGACCTCTAATTCTTATTCTGATACAACGTCTGTTATTTATTAGTCAATTCATAAAAATGACGTTTATTTTAAATTTTAATTTTTTATTTTTAACTTGATTTAAATTATAGAAAATCTAAAAACAATTATTAATTTTATTATTTAATTATTAAATTTTGATTTAGCATTATTATGTTTTGTTTAGTTTATAATTATATTAAATACGTAGACTCAGTTAGCTGATTTGATTTCTTCTTTCTTTTATAAATAAAATCTTTATGGAACGAAGAATAATTATTTTTGTATCTAAGTTTTTAGAGTACGTCCAGTTTGTCCAATGTATATGCTTATACAATCCCTACACCCAACCTTATAGACTACACCTATCTTATCAAAATTAGTTCTTCTTGTTTTAGTGACTTATTTTGATAAGATGGGTGTAGTGTACAAGGTTGGGTGTAGTGATTGTATAAGCATATACATTGGACAAACTGGACGTACTCTAAAAACTAGATTAAAAGAACATAAGAAGGCACTCACAACATCAGCGCAGTCGGCATTAGCAGACCATGCTCATCAAACTGGGCATGACATCGACTTTGACAATGTGTCAGTTTTGATTTCCGAGCCTAACTTAAAACGCCGATTAGTTATGGAGGCTGTCGCTATTAAGATCTTCGAACCAAATTTGAATGTCCAAAATGATTTTGTTTTTCATACACTGTAACTTAACTTGTTTTATTGTTTCAGATACTTCTTGATAATGTCCGCGGTTAGCGAACGAAATATCGAAGAAATATTTAATTTCTTTTTTCTGGGAATGGCATTTAGATACAAAAATAATTATTCCCCCCAGAATGTCTCATTCTGTTTCAAATTATTTGAAGAAATTTATGGCCGCAATCTGAGACTTTCTCTGAAGCAATATATTCGCAGTTTACAATTAATTATGATTAGCTATTTGGACATTCGTTTCCTTGATCATTGCTCTCGAAACAATCTGCAGCCCAACTTTGCAAAATTATCATTTTCTGGGTGTTCAAGAATGACAAACAAAGCTTATCGTATTATAAAAGATGCTGTGCACAGTTTACTCAAATGTGAAATTAGTCACAAGTATTGGATTATTCGAAATCAAAAGCTCCGTGTTTCAAAACTCGAGGAGGATCTAAAAGAAATTGTTAATGCTGTGGAATGGAATCAGATCCAAGGATTTATTCAGAATATTCTTTACAAGCTGTTTATGAACAAGGTATCCAGATTAATGCGTAAGATTACGTTTCTATTGTCAACCACACTTCACCAACTACGAAACACCTTGCCTAGCGTCGATGTTGTGACTCCCCAACCCATGCCTGTAGTGAATCTAAGTAAACAGAATATTTCTGAAAATCAGTTAAAAATTTTAAGGAAAGGTCTTAAGTTTGGAATTTGTGGATCATCACTGAAATTTAGTGATTCAATATCGGTTACCACATAACTAGAGTTACTTAGTCAAAAGGTTGTAGAAAACTTTGAGGGACATCAAAATAAACAATTGTTAGTTCACAAACTTACTGGTCTTAGACATCATATATATAGGACAAATGTGAATAGATCAATTCGTTTCAACATCTCCAGAGCTGAATTGAACGCTTTAAAAGATCTTCGTGAGAACAATCAAATAGTCCTGACTAAAGCTGATAAGGGGAATTGTGTAGTGTTGTTGGATAAATCTGATTACAATAAAAAGATGTTGTCTATTTTGGTAGATACATCCACATTTGAACCTTCTTTAAGAAATACGGCAAAAGCGTGGGCACGTGAATTGGTAACACTACTTAAATATTTCGCTTCAAAAGGATTGATCACGCGTGTAGAATATCTCCAAATGTTTCCACCCGATCCTCTTGTACCTCACATGTACGGTTTGCCCAAAATCCATAAGCTAGACTGTCCCTTACGTCCTATTGTGTCAATGAAATGTGCATTTAACTATGGTGTAGGTAAGTTCTTGTCAAGTTTGCTAAAACCTATTGTGATGTCAATTCCTACGAAAGTGCTAAATAATACTGATTTTGTTAACAAATTGAGAGCACTAGACTTAAATCAGATAACGTATGTAATTTTCACACTAGATGTGAAATCACTGTTTACTAATGTGTCAGTAGATGATGCTGTCGACTTTGCGATATCAAAACTCGGATCCCCTTAAACAGATAGTGAACATTTGGTTAAATGTAGGAGATTATTCCAGTTAGCATGCACAACGAACTTTTCCTTTGATAGCATTATATATAAACAACTTTTTGGTGTAGCTATGGGATCACCAATCGGCCCCGCCTTGGCTGACCTGTACATGCAAAAGTTAGAGGAAGAAGCTATAAGCCGTTGTGATATACGACCTATCGCATTTTATCGTTACATCGATGATATATTTGTTATTTGGCCAGAAAGTCGTGATAAAGCAGATGATTTTGTTAGAATTTTCAATTCATTGAATCCTCGAATAGAAGTGACAATTACCTGGCCTTCTAATGAGTTTTTACCATTCCTAGATTGCTTAGTTTTGACCACTGATGTCTCCGTCACTAAAGTATTCAGAAAAGCTACAGAAACTAGCTTGTATATTCCTTGGGACAGCAGTCACTCGACATCAACAAAACTAGGTGTGTTTCGTGGCTTCTGTTTAAGAGCGTATCGAATTTGTAACAAAGAAATTTATCTAAACGCCGAATTAAGCAAAGTTTTGAGAATATTTACATCTCTAGGCTACCCGATAGATATCTTACATAGAATAATTAAGAAAACAAAAGAACGTATTCACACTTCCGCGCAATCCAACTTCATTGGTCCTCAAAAATTGAAACACTGCTTCTATATTCCCGCAATGGGTAGTTTAAGTGAGGATATTCTTAATAAAATAAAGAGATTCGTTTTCCAGTCAGGATTACCATTAAAAATGTTTTATGGTACCCGATGTACATATCATCTTGATGCACTAGTCACCAAACCAAGAAGGACTTATTTTGATAAGATGGGTGTAGTGTACAAGGTTGGGTGTAGTGATTGTATAAGCATATACATTGGACAAACTGGACGTACTCTAAAAACTAGATTAAAAGAACATAAGAAGGCACTCACAACATCAGCGCAGTCAGCATTAGCAGACCATGCTCATCAAACTGGGCATGACATCGACTTTGACAATGTGTCAGTTTTGATTTCCGAGCCTAACTTAAAACGCCGATTAGTTATGGAGGCTGTCGCTATTAAGATCTTCGAACCAAATTTGAATGTCCAAAATGATTTTGTTTTTCATACACTGTAACTTAACTTGTTTTATTGTTTCAGATACTTCTTGATAATGTCCGCGGTTAGCGAACGAAATATCGAAGAAATATTTAATTTCTTTTTTCTGGGAATGGCATTTAGATACAAAAATAATTATTCCCCCCAGAATGTCTCATTCTGTTTCAAATTATTTGAACGAAGAATAGTATTTTTATTTAATACAACAAAACGTTAATGTCCGATATTTCAATAGCTACTGCTATCATTGTCAGGAAACTACAAAAAATTACTAAAGTTGCCATTTATACAAATTACAATAAAACATAGAAACAAACTTCAAAGAAAAACATTACAAACACACATTCATACACATTATATACAAGGTTTAAAAAAAACTTCAAAGAAAAACATTACAAACACACACTCATTTGTTAAAAAAACAAATTTCAAAGAAAAAGAACCGCAACCCAAGATTAAAAGGAAAAATATATTAAATTACTCAAAAAAAATTATCAAAAATTATAATAATGAAATAAAAATTTTTGTTTTGTCTTGTCATTTTATAAAAACGGGAACTACATATTGTTTGCTCTTCATCTTCTTATCTTATGGAAAATATATAATATATATTGTCTATAAGGATAAAGTATAAGTCAAAATAGATTTAAATAATTTGATAGATGCATATTTAAAAATTACAAGTCATCATTAGTAACTACACATTGTTGCTCTTCATCTTCTTATCAATTGTGATGGGCTCGCGAAACTCGGAGGTTTCGTTACCGTCCGAGTCCACGCGTTGATTGTACTGCAACTCAGTTACTGTCGGGTTTTGTCCTAAAGACCGCATCACGTTTAGTTCCGGACTGATCAGTCTATTGAGGTCTCCATTGATCACATTAAAGTGCGATCCGGCTGCATCGCCTCTGTTTGTGGGGTCTCTGGATCCGTGAAGATCGTTATCTCATTCGGATAAGTTTGACGAAGTAGGAGAAGCGCGATCGTCGCCGAAAATATCGTCATCCCCGTTAATTCCTGTTGCTTCTTCTGTATCAGCGAGAGTATTGCCTGTTGGATAGTCAAATGCCGGATCACATATCCCGAAGTTGCCGATCGCAGAGTGCGAATTGTCCAATGAGATGGAAGGGTTACACAATAATTGGGTGTAATTTTGTCTGTTATTGAAATCCGTATTCATTGTCCAGGTAGAAGTGTCGTCTTCTTTTCCACAATCACCAAGCGATGTTCTTACTTGATTGTTGCCCACAAAATTGTAACATTCATCAGCCTCGCTGTTTGAAATTTTTCGGTCATGATACGAATCCATATTCCGAAGATTGCCTTCTTCATCGTGTCTATCGTGGCTTTCTTTCAGCAACAGGCAACACTCGTCGGTCTCAGGAACGTTAAGTTTAATTTGAGGTCTTATTCCCAGATCCACTGCACGTTGAACGGTTTTGACTGAACTGGTCGTCAGTAGAATTGGAGGGCTATTCTGGTCTCGCACATCGAGCTCACAGAACGACTTCGAGTTGGCTGTTGTTAATAAAGCAACTGGATTTAGTAAAAAGTCTGTTCGATCACGTTGATTATTACAACCTTCCAAACGTGTGTCATCGCAAAAATGGTCTGTATGAACCGTTCCGTTCTGGACCTCGACCATATCACATATGCCTTGGCTAAAGGTTCGAATCCTAGGTTCGGACGCTGACCTAGGTAGGCTTGTGAAGGGCTGTATATTGTCTAGCGAAGCCAGAATCGCGCTTGCGTTGGCACGCATTAAGGCGACGGACGATGGTTGGAATAATCGAGCAGCTACGATGTTATATCTAACACCACTTTTCTGCTCATGCGGCCAGCAATGCGCCGGATGACGTAAAGGCCGGCATCATTCCACCCCAAAACACTCGATTACTGCCGGTGTAAACTTGTATCCGGCTGCTTCCATTCTTGACCGATATTTACGATCTTTCACATTGTTGGCATAAGCCGCCGCTGCTGCCCCTCCACTTGCGCTCGCGATATCTACGTATGCAACTTGTTGTGGGTGCGTGACTGCGAAGTCAATCGCTTCAGGAGGATCTCCGTATATTAGAATATCGGCCGGGCGCTCTTTTACATCAGTCAATAACCCCCGGACCTCCAGGCCAACGTGCATACGTGCAAACTGGGCCGCTTCATAGATGACGTCTCTTATGCCATCGTGCCTCAACCCGCGATGACCACCATATTGGCAGGTAAGGGCGTGAAAACCCAGAAGGTCGGTATCGGAATAGCATCGCCCACACTTATGATTAGGAGGGAAAATCGCTAAACCTAACCACATGCGACAGAAAACGCAGAATTGTGTTGGGGTTAGATCTAGAACTTGGCTAATGATAAGCGTAACCTGAAGCCATGTCGCAGCTTTTGAACAGGCTGTCGCACGTAATCTGGCCTTATCCAGATTGTTGGATTCCTCAAGCAGGCGATCGAAGCGCAGACGGTCAATGTGGAAGGACGTTGTGGAATCGTCGGAGCAAATATGTTGGAGGTTATCTTTCCCAGTCAATACTGACAATTCTGACAATGCTCCCTCAAACCCGACATATTGGTTAGGTTCTCTGGACGAAATCTCGCAGACAGCTCGGACACTCTTGACAAACGCGTTGCTTGAATGAATTGTAGTATTCCTGAGACCGAAACCACCTAAGCGGAAGGGTAGTGAAGCCTGAATCTTAGCAGAGACAGTTAACTGTGAGGCTGTTAAATTTTCAAAAGCTTTCATGATAACATCATCAAAAGCCTGAGTGAAACCTCTTAGTGTTAATGGTGAAATGGTGCGCATTAGATGACCGATCTTGGGGGCGGAACGCACAGTGTCTAAGGAGAAGGTAGGCCGACTGGGGATCTGGAAAGTTTGCAATGACTTCAATTTCTTTCGTAAGCCTTGGTAACAAATCCCTGAGCAAGACGTCTTTGATAAAGTCAGTTGAGCCAATTGGTGACCCCAACAACTGAAAATTGCATGTAGTGTTGGTAGCCGGAGATGAGTGGCACAGGTTTGAACAAATTTGAATAGCGTCAGGCACGCCGACTATTTCGGTTTTTGAACAATTAAGATGAAGATTGAGTGTGAGTAAGTCAATACTCAAGGTGTTGAGGGACTGAGCGATTGCCTATGGACTTCCACCGATTATCCCATCATCCAAATACCATTGGTTGTGTACAATTGCAGGGATATTAGAGATTTTCGAGATTGTGTTTTGAATTGCTAACGAAAAAAGCATTGGAGATAGCGGGTCGCCTTGTTGTACTCCCTCCGATGATAGTAAATGTCTGAACTGACCAAATCGTAAGGGGAAGGGCGATTTTAAGCAGAAAAATACCTACGACGACAGCTCTGGAACATTAATATTAACGGCAGAAATGATTGAAGATCTGCTAATACTATTAAATGCGTTTGACAGGTCGACCTTAGCCCACACCCAATTGGGATCATTTGATCGACTATGATGAGTGCGAAAGACTTTATGAACAATCATATCTACTGCATTTCGTGAGGCAACTCCGAGTTGTATGGGAGCAAAGAATGATGCGAAGCGGTCCCGTAAGCGAGAGCAGGCACATTTTGAACATAAACGTCGTACGTCTCACTCACCGCTACTGGTCGAATGCCTCCATCCTTTTTGGGGAGGCCGAAAAGATTTGCACCTGCAATGAAGGGAGCTAAAGAATTTGGAACAGAACCTGAAAGTAGGTGATTGACTAGATGAGTGAGTGTGTCCAGCAAATTACCGCCAGAATCGGCCTCAATCATATCATAAAGATGTTCCGGCCTGAGTGCAAAACAACCTGGACCGGTTGACGAAGGAAATGACTCAATTGCCGCAAAACCGTGATTCGATCAACGTTGAGTGGTCGAGTGTGTGAACGCAACAAAGCCGGTAAGTCTCCCAAAGCGACTCCATGTTGAGAACAAACTCTCTGTGATGACGGGTGCAGAAGCTCTAGTTTACGACGTGTGTCAGTTGATGGGGGAAGCTAGCCCTGTAGAAGCTAGCCTTTATACATAATGGGCCGGCGTATAGATATATATGAAATCTCCAAAAATGTAAAATCCTAGTGCATACTGAATTTATTGACGAAGCAAGGAAAATATTTGATGGTACCGGTGTTGAAGTTTGTGCAGAAGGTGCAATGCTTTTGGGTTCGTTTATTGGTGAGCCTGAATACGCCGAATTTTTCGTTAAAGAAAAAATCACGAGTTGGATAGAGGAGATTCACAAGCTTGGGCAGGTAATGTCGGTGGATGCCCAAGTCGCACAGGCGGCGTTAACTCAGACTCTGCAGTTTAGTTGGACTCATATCCTAAGAACAACACCAGTTGACACAATTATATGGAAACCACTGGCGGATTCTTTGCGTGAGCATTTCATACCAAAGATGTTTGGATCTGTTAAACAGTTTGAAGAACTGAGTACGGTGTAGTTTTTTCCATTTAGCCAAGGTGGGCTTGGAATATCGAATCCGATGGAGCTTGCCAAATTCACATATGAATCATCTTTAGAACAGTGTCGACCGTACTTGGACGGTATAATGGGTTTAGGAATTATAAATATGGAAACAAAAATATTAGAAAAAATAAAATTGGGAAAATTAGAATACGACGCGAACAAGAGACTTCAATTTTTACAGTCTGCTGATGAAAGCTGGAAAAATACTCTAAAGTACGCCGCCGACAAGGGAGCTTTTTTATGGCTTTCGAATCGTATCTTTAGCAGACAAGATTTCAGGATATCTAAGGAGACGTTTAAAGACGCTCTAGCTGTGTGGTATGGAATATATCTGGATGAGGTGATTACAAAGTGTTGTTGTGGAGAGCCATTGACCACTACGCATGCACTTTCCTGTCAAACTGAGGGTATACCATCCATCAGACACAATATTGTGCGAGACATCGTCGCAAATACAATTAAGCAAGTGTCATACTTGGTCGTTACAGAACCCACTGTGACCCACTGTAACAGAACCCAAAGTGGGTTCTGTTACAGAACCCACTTGTCTCCACTGAGTGATGATGTTTCATTTAAGACCGTGCAATCACTCGTGCTGACGAGGCTCGATTGGATGTTGCTTATAACATTACTGAGAATGGAAATCTAGAGCGGTCCTTTTTGAACATCTGTATCTATAACTGTCATGCTCCTTCCTATATCTCAGGTCCTACTGCTAGCTATAATTACCATCGTTCAAGGAAACTAGCAAAATATGCCGAACGAGTAACCAGGATTGAAAGAGCTGTATTGTATCTTTTCGTACTAACAATGAGTGGAGGAATTGGAATGGATGTCAATCAAGTCCTTAAAAATATCTCGCAAGATAGCCAATAAAAACAATATTGATTACGCGACCTGCGTAAACCAAATTCGAACAAAGATTGTCGTCGCCATAGCCAAGAATTCGTCGTTTTGTCTACGACGATGTTGCGCTATAAAGCAGTGTGAGAATACAACTTCACAATAAAAGACTTCAAAAATGATTGAACAATTTTGTAAAAATATATAGAAGAGCCATTCGCGGGTAACTGAAAATGAATTGTTATTATAAAATTATTAAAAAAATTATTTCGCATTTTTGACGGCATAAATTATTCGAAAGGGTTTCTTGACAATCGTTGTCCTTCAGGACGACCCTCCAAGTCCTTTATTATTCAGTTTCATCATTGCTGATTTTCCTAGCAGTCTAAGTCACAATCTTTTAGATATTTCATGTGTATAATATGCAGACGATCTTGCTATTATTTCCAAATCTATTTCTAATGCCCAAGTAGCTTTAAACTCCCTCTCGGCGTTCTGTTTTACTAATCGTATTCGAGTAAACCGTGAAAAGTCTAAGGTAATTAAGTTCCGAAGAGGAGGTCGACCAAGTCGATCGGACATTCTATGCTATCAAGACGCTCCGCTCGATTTTGAATCGAAGTATCTGTATCTCGGAATGTTAATCACATCTAGACGGTCTTTCTATCAACATTTTGAACTTAAATGTGATAAAATTGTGAAGGCAACATCTGGACTGTCCGAACTAGGCAAATTATCTTTTGAGGCAGGGTTACGATATTTTTATATAATGTTGCTTCCAAGACTACAATATGGACTAGCTTGTATCTGGATAGACTTGACTTCAGAACACTTTTACCAGTTAGATAAGTGCCTGTCAAGATTTATAAAATGGTTGGTAGGCGTATCTCCAAAAACTTCATCCACGGCTGTTCAAGTTCTAGCAAGGTTGCCTCCTTTATCAGTTTCATTGCAGAAAGAGATGAATCTTCCTTTGACTGATGGTTTTCTTAAAAATCTAAATTTCTTCTACGGCAAAGTACTTAAACTTGATCAGGATATCTATCAGACTCCTGCTTTTCTTCAAACAGCTTGGCGTAGCCCTCTCGCAAGTAAGCGCACTTTAATCTGGAGAGCTTCGCTTGACGGATATAACCCCAAGTTCTGTAAAAAAGGAAGAATCATACATGAACGATCATCAACTTGTGTATGCTGTTTTTGCAACACAGCATGCTCATAACTCTTACATGTATTTTCCTGTGCTCATTTGCCTTGTTTATCTTTAAAAACAATAGATACGCTGAAGTGGGGGTAGGCTTATAGGCTTATTTCGGCTGACGATGCGTACCTGTGTCACGTACAATCAATTCGAGCCAATCAATGAAATTTTAAGCAGCTCAAGAAATAAGAAGAAAGACAACTGTTCTGACTTTATATTTGTTATCTTATAATCTTTTTTTATATGCCCAAGCCGATAGGCGGAGAGGCTTTAATAAATCACTACATTATCATATTGAACGTCGTCATTTATTATGGAAGAAGAAAGAGTTGTTATCCCTATTGCAGGAGGCTAATTTTCTACAAATGTAGAGAAGCAATAATCCGAGATCAGACAACGGCCATACAATGGTTGGATTCGACGATTCATGAAATTACTGTCTAGCGGGAACACATTTGCCGCGACACGATTAATTACAGCCTCAGTTAACTCGGGCAGGGTCTTGAGGTTGGATGACCGGGTGGAGAACAAACGGTCCGCCAAAGATTCGGTGACTTGCATCCAAATACATCAAATATTTACGAGAAATTCTGCCTCACCGACCACCTTCCGAGCACAACTCCTCATCATCCAATAAGCTTTCAAGATATTAAATACGAAGATATAATTAATGCAGCTCGTCGCACTCAGGGTTCTGCAGGACCATAAGGCGCTGACGCAAATATGTGGCGTCAAATGTTGTGTTCTTTTGGACAATCATCAATCAAACTAGCTTCCCACATGGCTGACTTTGCCATTCTATTAAGCTCGACAAGCTTAGACTTGAAGAAACTAGAAGCATTCACAGCATGTAGGAAGCATTCACGATGGAATGCAAAGCGGCAGGGATGTTTGTTAGTACCTCCAAGACTGTAGCTATGTGCTCGTCTCGGATTCAGTTGCCAATGTCAATCCGGATTGGAGAAAATGTTCTTCCTGATATGGAGAATTAAAAGTATCTTGGGGTATTGTTCTCGAGGGACGGCAGGAACATCTAGGAGATTGAGACGCGGATTTGTAACGCAGCATTGCGTTCTTCGTACAGGTATGTCGTGGTGAAGCGAGAGTTGAGTCTTCGGGCGAAGCTTTCGGTTTACCACGCAATCTTCGTTTCTATCTTAACCTATGGTCATGAACTTTGGGTTATAAACAAAAGGATAATATTTTGGATACAGGCGACCGAAATGAGGTTCCTTCGCGGTGTGGCCGGTCTTAGTCTTAGAGATAAGGCTAGGAATTCGGTCGTCCGGGATAGACTAGGAGTAAAGTCGCTGCTTTTCCACATCGAAGAAAGTCAGCTGAGGTGGCTAGGACACGTTCTGATCATGTCTGGGAATCGCCTTCCTCGGAGGGTTTTCCAGGCCAGACTCTCTGGAAAAAGACCTCGAGTCAGATCACGGTACAGGTTGAGAGATCAAATCTCAAAACTGACCGAAGACTGCCTTGGGCTATCTGAAAGAGAACTCTGGTCCGTCGCCCAGATCGCGATGTCTGGAGTAGTTTGATCTGTGAACTGCCTTCACGAACCGACACCCGGACTAGTTTACAGGAAAAAATATTGTATATTGTTTGTTTTTCTTGTCAAGAAATTGTTGTTGTTGACTAATAAATAATAAACGATGTTTCAGAATTAGGATTAGAGGTCAACTAATATATAATCTTTTAAAATTTTAATCCTGGATGTATTTAAGCTTTCTTCATTAATCAGTAACTTAAGTATAAAAATTAGTTATTATATAACGAATTGTATATTTTGACTCATCGATTAACAACTTACAGTTTACAGTCGAAATAATTTACAATTTACTGTCGAAAAACAATTTAACAATTTGCAGTCGAAACAAAAATTTAAAATAAAAATGAAAACAAAATTACAGTCAAAAATCAAATTTTGTTGAATAAACATAAAGTTGAATAAAATCATTTATTTGTCTTGCTCCATCTACGCTTGTACATATACCATGTGAATACAATGAATGAGGTTGGAAATACCAAAGTTATCGTGGCCATAATAAACATCAACTCGATTCTAAAATATAAATATTGTGACTAATTCATTTTTATTTATATACTTACTGATTGCAATTCCAAATCAACAATACATTAATGCGACCAAAAGGTATGTGTCGGTGTAGCCTATAAAAAGTCTGGGCTTATGCCATCTAACACGTTGTGATCCAGGTGTACCACTACTGCTATAAAATCCTTTAAAATTATTCGCTCTTTTATTAAACATGACAAACGATTGTTTTCTAAATTGTAAAAAATATCAAAATTTGTAAAACTTCAATATAATTAAAAGCTAATGCTATAAAAAACAGTCCACTTACATTAGGGGTTGAATATAATTATGTTGTTCTTAAAAAGAGTATAGTAGTATATTTGCCTTGACCAATTTCTTGATTTTAGTTTTTGCACTTTGTCAAATTTTTTAATCTTCGTCTTGGTGCAAAATTTTCTATCAGTTGCGATTGTATATTTCGTTTAATTGCGCAAAACTTTGCCAATTGTTGGCTAATTGTTGGCTAATTTCTAAAATGGCTAATTAGTTTTGTATGCCACTTTGTATTTGTTGAATGTACTGAATAACTATGCACACTGTTGATCTTTTTCTCCCTTTTTTACAAGTGCACACTTTAACTGTCAATTTTTACTAACCAGTAAATCACTTTTATGACCAAATAAGATAATTAACTGAGTCTTTTTATTTTGTAATTTGACTTGTCAAATTTGGATAGGTATTTTGTGTTATGCCTAATTACAAAAATAAATATTTTAATCTTAAGATTTTCTATAATTCAAATATGGGTATGGAAATACATTTTAAACACTATTTAACCTAGTATTTTCACCTACTACGTTGACTCAGTTTCCTTTTTCTCTTTTTTTACAAACGCACAATTTTACTGTCCATTTTTTTTCGCTCCTTTATTTAAAATTCCAAAGGATCGTTTCCTAAATTTTAAAAAATTTCAAAATATGCTACATTTAAATATATATTTAAGCTCATGCTAAAAAACAGTCTACTTACATTTAATTAGTAACTTTAGTATGATAATAAGTTATTATATAACGAATTGTAAATTTTGTCTCATCGATTAACAACTTACAGTTTACAGTCAAAATAATTTACAATTTAATGTCGAAAAGCAATTTAAAAATTTTCAGTTGATACAGAAATTTAAATAAAAAAGAAAACAAAGTTACAGTCAAAAACCAAATTTAGTTAAATAAACATAAAGTTTAATAAAATCATTTATTTGTCTTTCTCCATCGACACTTGCACATATACCATGCGAATACAATGAATTAGGTTATAAATACCAAAGCTATAGTCGCCATAATAAACATCAACTCGATTCTAAAATATAAATATCGTTACTAATTCATTTTTATTTATATACTTACTGATTGCTGTTCCAAATCGACGATACATTACTGCGACCAAAAGGTATGTGTCGGTGTAGCACTGTAAAAAGTCTGACCCCATGTGATCTGACAAGTTGTGATCCAAGTGCTCCACCAGTGTTGTGAAATCCTTTAAATTTTTTCGCTCCTTTATTTAAAATTCCAAAGGATCGTTTCCTAAATTTTAAAAAAATTTTAAATATGCTACACTTTAATATATTTTAAAGCTCATGCTATAAAAAACAGTCTACTTACATTTAAGATTGTAATATTATTATGATGTTCTTCAAAAGATTGTAGTTGTATATTTGCTGCACCAATTTTGAGATTTTAGGTTTTGCACTTTGTCAAATTTTTCAACCATTGTCTTTGTGCAAAATTTTCTGTTAGTTGCGATTGTATCTTTTGTTCAATTGCGCAAAACTTTGCTAGTAACATGTGCAGTAATTGTTGGTTAATTTCTAAAATAGCTAATTAATTTTGAATGTCACTTTGTCTTTATTGAACGTACTGAATAGCTATGCACATGATCTTTTTCTCTTTTTTACAAGCGCACAATTTTACTGTCTATTTTTACTAATCAGTAAATAACTTTTATGACACAATAAGATAATTAACTGAGTCTATTTATTTTGTAATTTGACTATTTAAATTTGATGTGTATTTTGTATGATGTCTAATCGCAAAATTAAATATTTTAATCTTAAGATTTCCTATAATTCGAATTTGGATATGGAAAAACATTCAAAATACTATTTAACTCAGTTTTTTAACCT
Source organism: Pomphorhynchus laevis (assembly GCA_012934845.2). NCBI lineage: Eukaryota > Metazoa > Acanthocephala > Palaeacanthocephala > Echinorhynchida > Pomphorhynchidae > Pomphorhynchus > Pomphorhynchus laevis. The sequence continues at coordinate 246,292 of WNNJ02001570.1, read as the reverse complement.
TCTCAGTAGACTCAGTTACCTGATATAATTTTTTCTACTGACATGTTAGTATTGACCGGGGGACTTTTTTCTCCGGTAATATTACCTTTGTTTTGCAACTGTTTTGTGACGTTATTCGTACACTAGTTTGCAGACACATATTTATGATTGAAACACAGAGCAGTATAATATCCTTACATTTTACAGATTAAATGAACTGCTCCGGTTTCGAAATGTGCTAGACCGGTAGTAAGTATATAAATTCGAAGAAGTTACGTGCAATTTTTCAACAACGAGCTGGATTCCTTATAAACTATCGAAGTATTACAGCATGTTGATATAGGAAGGTTTTCGCCTTAATGAAATTGTTTTTGTGATAATATATATTCACATCATTATATTTATCGTACTATCATCATTTAACTGCCGAAGCTACTGTTTGCTATGGAAATTGTCTAGACAATTTGCTCAGAAAGATTGTAAAGATTATTTTGATACGCATTATCGGCTAATGGTTGAATCGTCTGTACGGAAGGCATTACTCTGAGCTTGCCGACTATAACCCCCCCACCCCAATTTGGTTGACAAAATTCGTTTACTATCTACAAATAACGTGTTTAGCGGGTCTTTTTCGAAAACAAATCCATCAGTACCATAAGTACCTCGCTCAGCACCATTTCGACGATACCTTCTTCCAGTCGAAAATCGGCCTTAGGCTTGTTCAGACACCTCGCAGCTCGTTTATATGCCATTTTTATAAACGGTAGTACTCATTTACGCCTTCAACTGCCACAAATTGAAATCGCGTAACAGCCGTAATGCAACGGTAAACAATTTGATACGTCAGGCATCAGGTTATCTGCTGGTCTGGATTACACATGTCTCAATCCTCTAGCACCGAGCTAGTCAACAACTGGGATTCATTCACTAAATGCCGTGCCCTCTGAAGCCGAACATCGCATGCGCCGCAAATACATCAAGCTTGACATCTCTGTACATGAGTTTGTCCCGTTTGCGTCGATATACTCGGTCATCCCGGGGAATATGCATTTGAGTCTCTGTGCGTCCTCTGGAATCGATTAGGGGATACGATTCAAGAGCCGCGTGCAGGTATATGGCTGCTACAGCGAATCATCGCTGAAATTCAACGGTGCAACAGCGCATTCATGTTGGAAGCCATGTCAGCGGACTGCGTCTCGTCTGCTTTGCTGTAAAACATTTGAATTACTTGAATTTTGATTTAAAGGATAAAAAATACTTAAATACAATTTGAAATAAATTTTATACATTTCGAAAATAAGAGATGCTTCTTTATGCAATTCTTTATGCTCTTTATTTTCTTTTTGCTCTTCTTTATGCAATTTGAAATAAATTTGTTTATGAAATTGAAGGAATAATCTCAGATAACTAAGTCTACGTATTTTATACGTAATGTCACAGTGAATTATTTTATACAGTGAATATCACACAGTGCCACTTTTGCATAATTTGAACAATACGTATAGTGGTTCTGGTTAAGGAACTAATAAAATTTCAACACTGAATGTGAAAAATAACTAGTAAATTATTATCGATCAAGTTGTGTGATATTCACTAATATATCTAAATCGTATTTTTTTATTCCTCAAGATCGCTTAGACCATAATATTTCCTCTGCGCGTTCAATTATATTGACTATGTTTAGAGAGGGAGAGGAGGAAATTGATAAAGACTTAAAGTCAAGAAACTTTTTCGTCTGAGCAGTCGTGAAGGTGAAAACGTCAGATTATTAAATATCGTTCTCACATTATCTAAAGAATTAAATCAGCTAACTGAGTCTACGTATTTAATATAATTATAAAATAAACAAAACATAATAATGCTAAATCAAAATTTAATAATTAAATAATAAAATTAATAAATTGTTTTTAGATTTTCTATAATTTAAATCAAGTTAAAATAAAATTTAAAATAAACGTCATGTTTATGAATTGACTAATAAATAACAGACGTTGTATCAGAATAAGAATTAGAGGTCATCAGGAGGAACTGCTATGCTATCAGGTTTCGGCCCCTAACTCCTTTCACGGTGTTTACTTTAACACCGTGAAAGTAAAAGCTTCGATTTTACTTTCACGCGGTATAATGTTAAAGGGTCGCAACGTTTGCAAATTTAAAAATCTGGCGCGCAATGAAAGGAAACGTCTTGCGAAGGCCAAAAAGAAATGAGACGTTCAGCCTATGGAGAAATACACCTTTGCGTACGAGATTTTCGGGTCTGCCATTGCAGATCTTTTGTCCTGTGAAACCTCATCTGGTTTCCGGGAGTCATCAATTTGATGAGGCTATTCGACTTCAGAAGCGATTTTATTCCAGTACCCATGTCTGTCTTCAAATAAGAAGCGTTTCAATTGCCGTACCAAGTCTCGTATTTTCCCATTATTTCTGGTAGCGAGAGCTCTCTTTATTTGCTCAGATATACTAAGCTAGGACGGACTAATGTAAGTCTTTCTCTAGCCACTTTAGTTAGCGTAAAGCCTGCAGATGTAATTATGGCATCTTTAACCTGTTCCATTGTTTGCTGACTGATAATTCCTCTGCAGACTAGGAGTTTGTGAGATGATAGTCAACAGAATCACGAAAATCAGATGATATTTGTGTAACATGAAGGTTTCGTTAGTCGAAATGCGATGACTTAACCTCGTCTTTTTCGCTAGAAGGCGTGGCTTACTAATAGACATAATTACCATTGCATGATTTGTTATCGGATTAAGACCCCAGTAGGAGCACCAATCAAAGATTAAGCTACACCAACGTTGGCAGCTGATAATATGGTCAATCTGGTTGCGATGTATTTCATTTGGTGGGACCATGTTTCCGAGTGTGTCTGCGTTTATGTCCGAAGCAGGTGTTTGCGAGAACTAACCTAAACGATTCAGCGAGCGCGACAAATCTGTCGCCATTGGGACAACGGTTACCTAAGCAGTGCGCACAACCGATTTTGTCGATGAGAGAGGGATATCACGTACTTGGGCATTAAAGTAACTAGCGACAATGTCGTTCGAAGCAATCGACGATAATACTGACGAATCAATTCAGCTAACTGAGTCTACGTATTTAATATAATTGTAAAATGAAAAATAAATAAAAATAATAATGCAAAATCAAAATTTATAAATTAAATAATAAATAATTATAAATTATAAATACTTGTTACAAGATTTTATATAATTTAAATCAAGTTAAAATAAAAAATTGAAATTTAAAAGGAAAGTCAATTTTTATGAACTAACTAATAAATAATATACTTTGTATCAGAATTAGGATCAGAGGTCATCAGGTAGAACTGCTATCAGGTTTCTGCCCCTATTCCTCGACGCAAAATAGCAGGGGGCCAAACACGTGCTAATGGCGTATTTTCTATGATGTAATTTGATTATCTAGTATTATATTCTAATACAACGTTTATTATTTATTATCCATCCATAAATATTCTCCGCTAATGATTTTAAATTTATTTTTAATATTATTATGTCAATTTATTATTATATGTAAATTTATGTTTATTATATGTCAATTTATTATTATACATTCAACAACATTCGAACATAAGCTCAAATAGCTGTCTCATAAGTTCGCATATAAATTAATTAGTTATTAGAATAAGAAAATGCAACACGAAACATCGCCTGATCTATTCGTAGTCTTATTTTGAAAGTACTAAGTGAACTGCATTCAACGGTATCTGCATCAAGGTTGTTCCAAAGCTCAACAATTCTTTTATCAAATTGCATTACACTGCTTCTTCGAATAGTTAAAAAATGACCTTGAAGAACATCTGAATCACGTAATTGAGCCCTAATCCAAAGAGGGTGATGGGGACGTTGGAATAAATGCCAAACAAGGCACATATCCATGTACTGACGGGTCCATGTGATGGCCTTAAGTCCTAGTGATCTCAGTCTCTCTTCATAAGGCAGCGACGCAAACGTTGGTGCTAGTTTTGTTGCCCTGCGAAGTATTCTCTCTGATTTATTATGTTCATGCACATTACGTGGGTATACAACCGGAGCTGCATATAAAAGTCTAATCAATACATGTGCTAAAATCACAGGCCGAAGAGCAGTCGGATCAACGCGAACAAACGCGCGTCGAATCATACCTATCAATTTATTGGAGTTGGCACAAGCTTGCTCTTTGGTTGCTAAATTAGAGGTAACCCATATTCCTAAATCTTTATAACCATCGACACTTTCAATGAAACTACCCTCATATTTGTAACAAACAGATGTTAGTTGCTTGCAATCATAACCAATAATACACGTGTTTGCATTTCGAAGCATTTATCACAAGCTTGTTAGACGCCGCCCACAATTCCACGTTATCTGTCAGTTTGCAAATTATCAACATCCTCACATGAATGAATGGGCCTCTATATTTTTAAATCATCTGCATACAAACATGATCGAGAGCGAATGCACCCAGGCAAATCGTTAACATAAATGCTGAATAAAAGTGGATCCAAAACTGAACCTTGAGGTACTCCAAGATGACATTCTCTTTGTAACTAGTTGTGTGGATTTATATATTTTACTATTTTCTGCTTGATGTTATTTTTATAGTAACTTTGTTTAAAATATGTATCTATAAATTATTTAAATGATTTTGAAGAAAGCCAATATCATTACATATTGTTGCAATTCTTAAAATTTCATTATTTAATGTATTATATTTTATATTATATGGTATACATGAATGCTCATGCAAAAATATGTTTCTTGTAAATTTAAATATACCATCTTTACGATATAAATTAATAGTAGTTTTAGTTAATGTTAATTTAATGTTCATATCTAGATATACACCTTCTTTATCATTAATATTGGTTTTGTTAAGAATAAGGCTTTCCGGATAAATTTATTCACTAATTGAATAAAAATCATTAGAATTAAATGCACATATATCATCAATGATATATCATGAATGGTATATCATATCTTTATGTAATTTAGATTTATATTACACAGTCATGAGATACTATCACATCCCATTGGAACAGAAAAATATTATATATTTCCTTAATTAGCATTTTCCTTAATTCACAATTTTCAATTAATTCTAGATTATAGGTACATATATGTTCATTTATTTTATCAAAACTAAGACTTTTACAATTGCATTCTGTTCCCATTATGTTTCTAATATTATCGTTAATATTGATTTTAATTCTTTATTATAATTACAAATTTTTCGTCCTAATGATGGTAGGAGTTTATACCTTATTTTAGGAATATATTTACTTAAATCTGACCCTATTATTTCTTTACTTTTAGAATTATTTAAAAGTCCGGCTATATTTATGTTATCTATACATTTATTAATGAAGTTTATGGTTAATGTATATTTTCTATTGTTATTATTAACATTTATTGTACGATTATAGTATTTTGTATTACAATAACTGTCTATTATACTACTTAGCCTATCATAGTCGTTAATTAATTTTTGATTTATTGAATAAATGATATCTTAAGAAAATTTCTTATATTTACATAAAGATCTTTTAGTTTATTATTTCTTAAAAGTTGTATTGATATTTCTAAGTGTATTTTTCTAAGTCTATATTTTTAAGTCTATTTTTCTTATTCCTTTTATCGCCATGACTTCTTGGCTTGCGTTTAACCAGATTATTATAATATAGTTTCTTATTACAGTCCTTTTCAGTTTTATAGACAACTTTTTTCAGTTTTATAGGCAACTTTTTTCAGTTTTATAGGCAATTTATTTCAGTTTTATAGGCAACATTTTTCAGTTTTATAGGCAACTTTTTTCAGTTTTATAGACAACTTTTTTCAGTTCTATAGACAACTTTTTTCAGTTTTATAGACAACTTTTTTCAATTTTATAGGCAACTTTTTTCAGTTTTATAGACAACTGTTTTCAGTTTTATAGGCAACTTTTTTCAGTTTCATAGACAACTTTTTTCAGTTTTATAGGCAACATTTTTAGATTTTTAAATAAAATATAATTAATTTAGATGTACAGCAAAGAATTTTATTATTTAAATAAAATCGACTCGTGCGATTGCCTTTACAACCCAATCTCGCATATGGGTGAAATATCCTTCTAGTCTGAATTCTTCATCTCTGAATACTCCATGAATAGTTTCAATCAATTCATATCTATTGGAGGATGAATTTACGCTTTTCACCTTTGATTTGAAACATGAGAACTCCTCTATAGGGTTCAAGTGTGGGGAGTAGAGTGGTAGGAACTTAAGAATGTAATTCCTCTGAGCCAAGGTTTCCATTACATCGGCAGTCCTATGGATAGAGGCGTTGTCCATGACTATAAATTTCCTTTCATGTGAGGCCAAGGTTGGTAGTTCCGTCTCTATAAATTCTTTCATATCAGACGATTTGAAGCTTCCTGTTTTAACCTTATAAGCACAAACACTTTGTTTTGTGATGGCACATAGAACTGAAATATTGGTCCCTTTTGAATTGGGCACGTTTATGTAGCACGCATTCAAAGCTAGCTCTGATGCTAAGATATTCTTTTCAAACGAAAAATCTTTTTTTGGCTGACATCTTATCTCCAGCAGAAACAAAGTTGGCTGAATTTTGAAGTTTTCCCTCTAAATATTTCTCAGTCTTCTAACTGTGGTTCTGGAGACGTTTAATATAGAAGGCATCTCTTGTATACTATGATCAGCTTTTAACAGGCCCAAAAACAATCAACTGTTTCCAGTGATTGAAACCCTCTTTTTACGAGCTTGGACGTTCTCTTCCTAGTTAATGGTCAGGTTTTTCTCATTTACGGCACCTGACTCATCACTACCTTCATCGAAAGATATATCCATTGAGGGTAAAAATTTTTGAAAAATAATATAAAAAAAGTTGTCTATAAAACTAAAAAAAGTTTTCTATAAAACGGAAAAAAGTTGCCAATAAAACTGAAACAAATTGCCTATAAAACTGTTAAAGGTTGCTTATAAAACTGAAAAAGGTTGCTTATAAAACTGAAAAAAGTTTTCTATAAAACTGAAAAAAGTTGTCTATAAAACTGAAAAGGACTGTATGTATTGTACTACTTCTGCCAATTCCTTGTACCACGTCATTCAATCCTAATGGGTACATGGAATTAAGCGTTTTAATCCAAAAATCTTCTTTTTCTAATAGTTTTTGATTCAACATTGACTTATTTTATTCAATATTATATTATTATAAAAAATATAATATTATAATATATTATTTTGATGTTTTTAAAGTTATACTATACTTTTGCAAATTAATTGCAATTATTAATTACATTTACTAATCAATTTGACCATTTAACTATTTAAAAAATTAAACTCTGAAATTTATTTTTCTTTAAACTTGGCGTATATTCGACATATTTTCTGAATTAGTTCTATTTCATTATTGCGCAATTAATTTTTGCGCAATAATGACTCCCTTCATTGTAGGAAGGGAGTCATGTACTTAAATAAACAAATATTTGCGTTGAATATTGCCAGTTTACATAAATATTGCTAGGTTAAATAATAAACTAGCCCACCATACTTAAATTGGATGTAATTTGATACAAGGATTAATCATTTCTTTATTTATTAATTATTATTTATTACATGTTTCATTTACTTTAATTGGATATATAAAAAAATGCTAACATTGTTTAGGCAAAAGTAAAATTTCTACAATTCTTCAACACCTGTTCAGATGTGTGTTCGTGGAATCAATCAGTGAATCAGGTTAGTTTAGGCGTTGCGATCCTTAGTAATCCTTAGTAAAGTGAGCTAAAGCTCACTTTCAGATAACCCGAAACGTTATAAATATTTCATCATTTAAAGTCAAATTAGATCATTTAATTTCAGATAGTATCTTTTATTTGATTTCTTAAATTCGCGTAGACATTGGTATAAAACTCAAAAAGATTACTCGTTGCTTTAAAACAGAGAAATAACAGGTTTATTTACAAACGTGCTTAATCTGACAGTAAAATAGTAAATATTAAACATCATTTATAGATCATCTTGTTCGTGATGAAGCTCAATTTTCGGAAAATCACAACTCATTTCCAAAATTTCATTTGCAACAATTATCGGAACATCAACGTAATTTGACTTATTATCGAAACATGTAAGATGAAATTCGTTAATTATACTGCTAGATGAAGAGCGGCTCAAACACGCCTTTTTCGGTGAAGAAGCTAAACTTACGTCAATCATAGATGATTCATCGTCACTACTCGACGATATGTAGCCAATGTAATCGTCATCTTCGCTGTCTTTGTCAAATTCACTTAGACGCTGACTGTAGTTTGGCAGAGAACTAGTTAATTTGGAGGAACCTTGCTCGTCATTTATTCCATTATTTGAAGTTTTAAGACAATTATTTCCATTTACTATATCTTTTAATGCCAGTTCCGATTTCTTTATTTTTTCGTCGTACCTGAAAAAATAAAAACTCAAAGTATAAAACCTTTTATTAAATTTTTAATAAAAACATTTAAACTGTGTATCGCTTATTAAACTGCAAATTTATTTTAAATTCACTCGAATATTAAGTTTTCATCGAGTATTTCATGAATTTATTTTATTAATTTTCCTAAAAAAAAGACTTTATTTGAACGCATAAGCGTGACAATTCAGAGGAGAAACATAGTTCACTTCTCTGACTAATTTTAGAATAATTATATTTTGTTTTTGTTGTATTGTGTTTTTTAGATAATTCTAAATATTTAGATTATTCTAAATATTATTCACTAATGAGTGACAGAAAATTTTATAATTAAATCAATTTTACTAAAATAATTTATTTACATTAAGTGATATTATGAATGCGCTTAGTGAATGCTAAGTTTATAAAAATTTCAGTAACAGTTTGCATAACTAAAATTCTTAAATAATTTCTGGCATTTTCTAGTTAATTTAACAGGATTATAAAAATTAAAGTCAAGATTTAGTCGATAATAAAGGATGTTAAAATACACAACAACATGTCAATAATTTGGGTAGAGGAGTTAGGGGTTGAAACCTGATAGCATAGCAGTTCCTCCTGATGACCTCTAATTCTTATTCTGATACAACGTCTGTTATTTATTAGTCAATTCATAAAAATGACTTTTTAAATTTCAATTTTTTATTTTAACTTTATTTAAATTATAAAAAATCTCATAATAATTATTTATTTTATTATTTAATTATAAAATTTTGATTTAGCATTATTATGTTTTGTTTATTTTATAATTTTATTAAATACGAAGACTCAGTTAGCTGATTTAATTTACTCCTTTTACGTCATACAATACGACGATGACATTGTAATATATGCTCATGCACCCGCACATCGCATACACGATATCGGCATTTCTGCCTCCAACTGTCTTTCTTCTATCTACAAACGTCTCTCCAATCTCCATCTCGTTCTAAACCCCGAAATCCAAAATAAGGTGGATCCTTCCCCGTAAACCAAGCATATCTCCTCCTACTGTATATTTTGCCTCATCGATCAACCCCATAGTCCACAATCTCACTTGCTTAGGCTTCCATTTCGATGATCACCTTTCCCTTAAACTCTTCGTCCGTGACAAGGTCCGCTCATCTAACTTAATTCTCCGTGACATCCGCCGTATTCGCCCCCTTATCGACTTCCGTTCTTGTATGTCTCTTCTTTCATCGCTTCTTTTCCCTAATATCGATTACTGCCTTAGCCTTTTCGCCAATTCTCCAAAATCCATCATCCTTAGTTAGACTTAGTTAGCTGAATTGATTATATTACTACGTCATTACTACGTCATTCGCAGGTATCAGGCCCAGCTGCTATGTTGGGAAGATGAATTAGGGGCCGTAACCTGATTACATAGCAGTTCCTGATGATAGCCTCTAATCCTTATTCGGATACATAGTTTGTTATCTATTAGTCAAATCATAAAATGTTGCTTTTATTTTAAATTTCAATTTTAAATTTTAACTTGATATAAATTATAAAAAATTCAATAACATTTTTATTTATAATTTGATAATTCTATTAAATACAAATACAATATTATATACTTAATAGTGATAAATTCGGAACTATTCGCATAATTTGAAGCTTTTCTGTAAAAAAGATTATTTCATATTATAAAATGCTATCTACAAACACGTTTTTATTACCTTTCTTTCGTAATAACCATTTGAATTTCCGCTTTAGACCGTATTTGTTTTTCAACTTCAAGTTCCTTTTTCAAATCAGCTTGACTTGATTGCAAGGCAATATTTTCAGATTTCAGGTTCATCATTTGCTTGTTAAGGTTCATAATCTGTTCTTGAAGATGACGAACGACGTTTGTTTGAATATGATTTGAAATAGACTCTGCATTTTCGGCTTTAACCTTCAATTCTTCGTTTTCCTACAGATAATATTAATGCATAAAGTTCAAGATGAGTGTCAAGCAAAGTTACCTTTTTCAGAGGATCAATTCGTTTTAGAAGGCAATCAATTTGAGTTTGCAATGTAGCATTATCAACACGCAGCCTGCCACATTCTTCCCTATGCGTATCTAATTCAGATTTCGCCTTTTTTACATAACGAATTAGTTTGCTAGAAAAAATAAAAAATTCAAATTTTTTATCAAAATAATTAAAAAATTATCAAAAAATTAAAAATTCTAATTTTTATAATAATCCGCATACTATTAGTTAACAGCTAGCCTGTCTGAAAGCAAAATGATTGCAATAACCAGAGCACAGCAGAGAAATAAAAAGCGTAAAATGATTGTTACTGCCAAATAATAATGCCAGACAGTCTGACATTAGACGTGATATATTATCTATGGGCACTATCAACATATCTTATAATAGATACTTGATATGAACTAGAAACGTAGATTAAAAGCCATTCCGATCAAAGTGAAACACATGTTAACTGGCTGGTCAAGATAGTAGAAAACAGGTATGAGTGAAAATTCAAATGCGGGTATCAACATCTATTATTTATCGACAAACAACAGACTTAAATTATTAATTTCAATATTTTTATATTATCAAATTATTTAATTTTTAATTTAACCATAAATGAACGTTTCAATTCATAATAGATATAAGGTAAGAAAACAATGTTTTAAGACAATTTGACTTATTTTTTGATGTCTTAAAAGAAATAAATGGTTGAATCCAAAAAAAACTGATTATTAATCTATTTAATAATTCACTTAAGCTAATTATTTGGTTTATTAAGCAAATGTACTATTAGTTTGTAATCTTCGCACATAAGGCAGAAATTACAACTTTATGTTCTAAATTTAAAATTTAAGTTTCTCATTTTATCCTTTTTTAATCAGTTAAATCTTCTAATTTTTAAAATGGTCGACATAAATATTAAAGATTATCATCGATTATTCAAATTAAACAAATAGCAATAAAAATAAAAAAACAATATCGTAAATTCATAGTTCAAGTAAGAATCGTTATTTTCAAAATCATTTTAAAATAAATTTTACTTTAATATATATTGCGACGTATTATCTACACTACGGTTAAATATTAGAATATTACAATATAATATAACAATATTAAATTAATTATGATTTAAAACATTTCAGTTGTTCAATGACTATTATCTCGTCTAAGATTGTCAATTGGTAAGATATTTTTCTATCTAACTCTATTGTAAACGTTTAGATTTTCAGTATTTAGGTAACAAAAAGTTAACTATAAATTATTCATAAATAATTCAAATTTTAAATTATTAAAATTCATGCTACATTTCTTATCATGTTCAGATATACGTATTTTATATAAATAAAAATTAGGATATTGTGGCCATAGTTAAGTAATAATTGAGTAATTTTTAAAAATACGATTTAATGATGATTTTATTTAAAATCAGAAATCATTCCAATTAAATTTGCAAAATGTAATACGAAAGTTATTCAATAAATCTAGATGCCAATAAAGCAGACGAGTCGAGTGATCGTCAGCCAACATAAAAAAGACCGAAAAATTGAACTTAGTTTCATTTCTTAAGTAGTAGCTAATGATGCCTACCAATACTGAAATGTAGCGTAATGGTGTTGGCGTATAGATTGGATTAAAGCAGCATACAGAATAAAAATAAGTCATCAAAATTTTAATAGCAGCAATGGCTGCTTAGGCATATCAATTTAAAATAGGGAAACAAACTGGCTGGTCAAGACCAGTTTGATAATAGTAGTCATTAATAAAAACGGTAGGTTTTCAAATTGTAGGTAGCACCTTTCCCTATCATCGCTGATTTAATTTGAAATCAGAAATGGCTTCAATTAAATCTGCAAAATGTAAAACGAAAGTCTAACATAAAATCTAATTGACAATAGAAGCAGGCGAGTCGAGTACCGAAAATTCTACTTGATCGTCAGTCAACGTTAAAGTATCGAAACGCGAAACGTTTCGATACATGAGTATACTGAGTCGAGTGATATAAATACAATTGACGCTCATATAATACAATGTAAGATTGAATGAAATCAGCTGTGTCGTTCAGAATAGTGCAATAGTAAAAATAGTCATCAAAATTTCAATAGTACCAATGACTGCGAGGTATAGGTATATTAACTTAAGGTTACAATAAGGTTTATAGGTCAAGAAAATCCTGAGATAGATTAACTATTGATTAACTATCGACTCCAATATATTAAATAGTAAAGATTATGTAATTTATATTATGGTAATGTTATTTCCTTAATAGGTGACAGCTAAATAGTGTGTCAATCAGATAAGACTTATTTTACAAGTCAAAAATAAAGATAAATAATTATAAGATTTTATATAACGATTTAACAATTTATTATTAAAATAAAAATTTATGAATTAACTAATAAAAAACATACGATGTATCAGAATAGGGAATAGAAGTTATCAGTAGGAACTGTTATGTTATCAGGTTACGGCCCCTAACTCCTCTTTTGTACAAAAAATTCTATTTTTTTTTGTAAAAAACAAATAGAATTATTAAAATTCAAATTTTTTATCTACAAGCACTGAGCAAGGTAAACTTTTGACATTGAAATAAAGTATTTTTAAGTTTTTATTTCAGTATAAAAGTACGAATAATTGAATTCTTCAAGCCGACATAAATTTATCTACTGATTTTTAAGCCACTCTTATGGAGTTTAGCAAATACAGTTGTCAAAATTGATTCGTCCAAAAAGGAAGAACTCTTAATCCGTTTCCTCAACCTACTAAGAGGATATTAAGTGAAATATAATCTAGAGTATTAACACCAAGTAAGAGAGGTAATAAGGTATTTTGTTATACGCTCTTAATAGGTAAAATTATAAAAGAACTGCTTAAGACGATATAATTTCATCATTTTACAGCATTTAATAAAAGTTTTTTAACACTTTCATGTTACATACCTTTATTTCTGACAGAATATAATTTAAATTAGTTAAATTTTGACAACTTTTATTCGCGAATATCATACGTATTTGATTCGAAAAAGCTAACTTAAAAATAAAAGTTCTATATGTATTTGTAAGTTACTACAATGCGATAACGATTACGGGATAAGATGAATATCGATAATTTTCAAATGTGGTGTCAACTATAAATCCAAGTAATGCATTGTAACAATAAGACAGAATGCTTTCGTCTTATTACAATAACTCAGAAAAAACAGCGAAATGTATTTTGTAAAACATCTTAAATCCATATTTTAAAACAATTCTGGAAAAAATATACAAATTTATTAGCTAAAAATGGCCAAATGTGACTATAAAGCTTTATTCTGATCAAATACTAATGCATAACACAATTCCATTAGAATTAACCTTCGTGTAATAACGCAATTCCATCAGAATAAACCTTCGTGTAACTTAGCCAAAATTTATCCAAATTAGGGAAAATAAATATTCTAAAAAAATATTTAATGCATAAAGATATTTTTCCCTAGTCAGACATAGTAAGAAACTGAATAAAAAGTCGATCCAAAAGCCGATAAATAATTTAAATCGTTAAAAAAGCTAGAACTAAGACTAACTCTGTCAGAATGATCTTTCGATTAACACTGCGGTATCTTCGTAGAGAACGTGCCAAACCGTCGAGCTTCTGTTTGCAATCACAACATCTGTCAAATTCCGAATCATTTCTAGAATAGAATAATACTAATTAATACATCAAATTATACATTAATATTATTTATCAAAATGTGAATACTATTAATTAAAAATTAAGAAAATAGCATATAAAATATTAATAAAAACACATGAAATAATTATAATTTACAAATAAAAGAGATCGAATTTATCAAAAAAAAATAAAGATTTGTGTGAGCGATCCAAATCAAAAAACATTGTATTGTGCAACAGATCGCTACACAAGAATGCAATTAAACAAACAAAAAATAAATTTAAAAATTAAAAACACACGAATACGATTTACTGAGCAAAATGATGGGTTAAAATGAACAAAAAATGGATCAATTAATCGGTTTAAATAACAAAATAGATTTGTCTGATAATTCAAGCGTTGAACAATCCTTTATTTATATAGCATTCAACCCTATGCAACGTAACATACAGGCAACGTCGCTACACAAGAATGCGAATAAATGAACAAAATATAAATTTGAAAATTAAAAATCCAATATTAGAGAAACAAGACGAAAAATATAGCAAATTCGTGTTATCATCTTACTGTTGAACAAACATTATTGTATACAACATTCGACATTATAATATAACGCAAGCAGGACTAGAAAAAACACGAATACGATTTACTGAGCAAAATGATGGGTTAAAATGAACAAAAAATGGATCAATTAATCGGTTAAAATAACAAAATAGATCTGTCTGATAATTCAAGCGTTGAACAATCCTTTATTTATATAGCATTCAACCCTATGCAACGTAACATACAGGCAACGTCGCTACACAAGAATGCGATTAAATGAACAAAATATAAATTTGAAAATTATAAATCCAATATTAGAGAAATAAGACGAAAAATATAGCAAATTCGTGTTATCATCTTACTGTTGAACAAACATTATTGTATACAACATTCGACCTTATAATATAACGCAAGCAGGACTAGAAAAAAACACGAATACGATTTACTGAGCAAAATGATGGGTTAAAATGAACAAGAAATGGATCAATTAATAGGTTAAAATAACAAAATAGATCTGTCTGATAATTCAAGCGTTGAACAATCCTTTATTTATATAGCATTCAACCCTATGCAACGTAACATACAGGCAACGTCGCGCACAAGAATGCGATTAAATGAACAAAATATAAATTTAAAAATTAAAAATCAAATGTTAGAGAAACAAGACAAAATATAGAGCAAATTCGTGTTATCATCTTACTGTTGAACAAACATTATTGTATACAACATTCGACCTTATAATATAACGCAAGCAGGACTAGAAAAAAAACACGAATACGATTTACTGAGCAAAATGATGGGTTAAAATGAACAACAAATGGATCAATTAATCGGTTAAAATAACAAAATAGATCTGTCTGATAATTCAAGCGTTGAACAATCCTTTATTTATATAGCATTCAACCCTATGCAACGTAACATACAGGCAACGTCGCTACACAAGAATGCGATTAAATGAACAAAATATAAATTTGAAAATTATAAATCCAATATTAGAGAAACAAGACGAAAAATATAGCAAATTCGTGTTATCATCTTACTGTTGAACAAACATTATTGTATACAACATTCGACCACTGTCTCTTTTGAATCCTAATCTATCCGATCACTTTCTCGCCAATCATGATCTCACTTATAACTCCACCCCTCTAACACACTTACAATCCTACGTAGCTCTTGGATAAATCATGACTTCTCCCTTATCAGCTCTGCCTTACTCAAATCGTCTTTATCCTATCCCACAAAATCAGAATCCCACCAAATCAGAATCCCACCAAATCAGAATCCCACAAAATCAGATTCCTTTCCTCACGATCTCGCATTTCTTTTCGACTCTGAACTCACATCCATTCTCGATCTTCTCTTGCCCTTCAAGCCTCACCCACACCGTCGCTTGCACCGTGCCCCATGGTTTGACATCCAATGCCTACTCTCAAAGCGTCGACTCCGTCATGCTTTGAGAGCCTATCACCGCGCTCTCAGTCGTGATTTCCGCTCGATCACTCCGTCTTTCAGTGAAACCTATCTTGCTCATCGCCGGTCTCATTTCAACCTACTACGTACGACATGCAACTCATTCTGGCAACACAAAATCATCACTTCATTCAAATCTAAGACTCTCTGACATACTTTTAACTCAATCCGTGCTCGCTCCTCTTCGCCGTGCCACATAAATCACCATAAGTATTCGTCATTTCTCCAGACCAAAGTATCCACGTTGTTCTCGCACATCCCGATCTCC
Organism: Pomphorhynchus laevis; assembly: GCA_012934845.2. Taxonomy (NCBI): domain Eukaryota; kingdom Metazoa; phylum Acanthocephala; class Palaeacanthocephala; order Echinorhynchida; family Pomphorhynchidae; genus Pomphorhynchus; species Pomphorhynchus laevis. Next base: position 229,958 of record WNNJ02001570.1, on the reverse strand, counting down.
ATCCTATCCCACTCTGCCAAGTCTACTCTCATCCTTCCGGAACTCATTCATCTTGACCATGTCTCACCTACAGAAGTATCATCTGTCCTCATGTCCTTGCCCAACAAAACTTCACCAACCGATCCCCTGCCTACTCACATATTAAAATCTATATGCTCATCGATATCCCCATTTCTCACATCCTTATTTAACTCGTCCATCCGTAGTCGTATCGTCTTTTCACACTAAATATCCGCAATTGTTCGTCCACTCCTTAAGAAACAATCGCTCGACACCTCCCTTCTAGCTATCGCCCCTTTTCACTACTCCCTACTCTTTCTAAGCTCTTAGAAAGAGTAGGGAGTAGTGAAAACAGATCTTGGCATAATTCTCTTTTATCCAATCTGTACCATCATTTCCAATCCGCTCTAATAAATCCACAGAAATCGCCTGCATGAAAATTTACAACGACTTACTCATTTCTCGAGACAAGGCTCTATGTAGTGTTTTCATCCACCTCGACTTCTTCTCCCCTTTTTTACATTGTCGACCACTTCGTCCTCCTTTCTCGCCTTCGTTATGATTACGGATTTTCTTCCACCTCCGTAGCAAGGTTTGACTCATATCTATACGACCGTTCCTTCCGCCTCTGTTCTAATTCATCATCATCCAGTCCCACCCCTATTTTTCGCGGGGTCCCACAAGGTTCAGTCCTAAGTGCCCTGTTTTTCTCTCTTCTGCTTGGCGATCTCTCTCCGTTTATCAAACCATACTCTTTTAACTTCATGCAATACGCCGATGACATCATCATATATGCTCACGCACCAGCCCATCGCATACACGATATCGCATTTCTGCCTCCAACTGTCTTTCTTCTATCTACAAACGTCTCTCCAATCTCCATCTCGTTCTAAACCCCGAAAAGTCCAAAATAATGTTAATCCCCCGTAAACCAAACATATCTACTCCCACTGTATATTTTGCATCATCGATCATCCCCATAGTCAACAATCTCACTTTCTTAGGCTTCCATTTAGATGATCACATTTCCCTTAAACCTTTCGTCCGTGACAAGGTCCGCTCGTCTAGCTTAATTCTCCGTGACATCCGCCGTATCCGCCCTCTTATCAACTTCCGTTCTTGTATGTCTCTTCTTTTATCGCTTCTCTTCCCTAACATCGATTACTGCCCTGCCTTTTCGCCAATTCTACAAAATCCATCATCCAACTCCTACAACGAATAATCAACTCCGCCGTTCGAGTGCTCTTTCGTCTCCGTCGCTTCGATCACACATCCACATATTTTGCCCAACTCTCCTGGCCAACAATCCTCATCCGCATAAAACTCCGCCTTCTTCTCGTAACATTTCGTCTCATCGCTGTCGGATCCCCATCATTCATTAACCTTCCTATCTTAAACGACACTATCTCTACCCTACTATTGCGGCGTTCCCGTCATACCCTCTTACTTCACGTTCCCAATGACTCCAACAACTATGGTCTCCGATACTTCCTAGTCGACGCCTCACTCGCCTGGAATCAACTCCCTCTCGACGTTCGCCGTGTTTCCTCCTTTATCACATTCAAACCTTTCCTCCGTCTACACCTTCTCGACACATTATTTAGTTGTTGTGGTCATGTAAGCGTGCGTTGGCACGCATTTGCCAAGTTCAAATAAATCTTTTTTAACAAAGGAGAATTAACTCGCAATAGGTTCGCAAATAAATTAATTAGTTATTAAAATGAGAAAATGCAACACGAAGTATTGCCTGATCCATTCGTAGTCTTCTTTTGAAAGTACTAAGTGAACTGCATACAACGGTATCTGCATCAAGGTTACTCCAAAGCTCAACAATTCTTCTATCAAATTGCATCGCGCTCAAACATTGTATTATGCATACAAAATAATCGATTAAAATGAACAAGAAATGGATCAATTAATCGGTTAAAATAACTAAATAGATTTGTCTGATAATTCAAGCGTTGAACAATCCTTTATTTATATAGCATTCAACCCTATGCAACGTAACATACAGGCAACGTCGCTACACAAGAATGCGATTAAATGAACAAAATATAAATTTGAAAATTAAAAATCCAATATTAGAGAAACAAGACGAAAAATATAGCAAATTCGTGTTATCATCTTACTGTTGAACAAACATTATTGTATACAACATTCGACATTATAATATAACGCAAGCAGGACTAGAAAAAAAACACGAATACGATTTACTGAGCAAAATGATGGGTTAAAATGAACAACAAATGGATCAATTAATCGGTTAAAATAACAAAATAGATCTGTCTGATAATTCAAGCGTTGAACAATCCTTTATTTATATAGCATTCAACCCTATGCAACGTAACATACAGGCAACGTCGCTACACAAGAATGCGATTAAATGAACAAAATATAAATTTAAAAATTAAAAATCAAATGTTAGAGAAACAAGACAAAATATAGAGCAAATTCGTGTTATCATCTTACTGTTGAACAAACATTATTGTATACAACATTCGACCTTATAATATAACGCAAGCAGGACTAGAAAAAAAACACGAATACGATTTACTGAGCAAAATGATGGGTTAAAATGAACAACAAATGGATCAATTAATCGGTTAAAATAACAAAATAGATCTGTCTGATAATTCAAGCGTTGAACAATCCTTTATTTATATAGCATTCAACCCTATACAACGCAACATACAGGCAACGTCGCTACACAAGAATGCGATTAAATGAACAAAATATAAATTTGAAAATTAAAAATCCAATATTAGAGAAACAAGACAAAAAATATAGCAAATTCGTATTATCATTTTACTGTTGAACAGACATTATTGTATACAACATTCGACCTTATAATATAACGAAAGCAGGACTAGAAAAAACACGAATACGATTTACTTAGCAAAATGATCGGTTAAAAAGAACAAGAAATGGATCAATTAATAGGTTAAAATAACAAAATAGATCTGTCTGATAATTCAAGCGTTGAACAATCCTTTATTTATATAGCATTCAACCCTATGCAACGTAACATACAGGCAACGTCGCTACACAAGAATGCGATTAAATGAACAAAATATAAATTTGAAAATTATAAATCCAATATTAGAGAAATAAGACGAAAAACATAGCAAATTCGTGTTATCGTTTCATTATTGAACATTATTGTTTAATTATTATTGTTTTATATAATTTTATCCTGATTATGATATTTGAGGTAGCTATAAAAAATTAGATTGTAATAAAAAATGCTATTCCTTATCTCTTTTAGTCGGTAAATAATGACTTTGGAATAGAATAGCTCAGCAACTTACAAAAAAAAATCGTAAAATTATGCCCCAGTACTGAAATCTAACACTAGCTTTTAGACATATCTAAATATCAGTTTAAACATATCAATTTAAGTATTTAAAAATATATAAAAGTTTATTTCATTTCAATATTTTTATATTTTTAAATTGGTCTTTTATTGAAAGCAGATTTGTAGTAAACAATCTGTTTGATATTTTTGATCAAGTAACTTAAAAAAGGCACTCTCATTGAGTATATTATATATTAATATATTATATTATAATATATCATTGCATATATTATTTTAATTTACTGATTAACTATTTATTTTCAAACTATTATATATTTTAGTGTCTACCATGAGCCTGACTCATGCAAAGAGGGTATCAAAAATCACACTTATAAACTTTTGGTCGTAAATCGCTGTTTTATGAAATATGGAGAGTATTTACTTCCTCCTGAATAATAGTTTTGGACCGAATCCTTCAAAATTAGATGCATTGTTAGTAATAAGGTCCATAAATCATTTTCCGCTGGAAAGCCTTTATGTAATGAATTTACAGATTGTGCGAAGGATTTTGCCTCAGTTAGTCGATGATTGTTTCTTTCAAAATAGCTCAAGATTTTAACATTAACGGAGGAATTATGTAGATAATTAAGAATATTTTTAAAGTTTACGATGACCTAAATTATTTTGGTTATTTCCAAACTACTCAAGGTGTTATGTAAGGCAATCTTTCGAGTCCTTTTTTGCTTGCGTTCTTTGTTGACTTACATCGTCAAATTTGTAGGACCACAAGTCGACGATCTCAAATCTCTAAAAGTTTCTATGGATCACAACTAGCTATGAATAAATGATCTTAATATTGCGAGGATAATTATTTACAAATAAATGCGCACAAATCTCAGGTTTAAAAGTTCAGGTTAAGTAGTCCATTAAAGAGACACGATAACATTATTTTAGAATATTATCTAAGATTCTAAAATATTGTAGAATTATTTGCTATTGAATTCTACATTGATTTAGATTCTATATCATATGACGGTGTTATCAATACTTTGGGAATGCACTTGCCAAATACGGGTAATCTGATATTTGTCTGATTTGAACGTATTGTAGGTGTTTCGTTCAAGTGTTCTTCGACAGCAATCGCTACATCAACACCATTCTTTGAGTGTTATGTACGATATATTTTTAAATTAACAAAAACTCAAGCAGTAAAACTGAATTTCTTTTGAAATGCTCAAGACACTCGTATATTTATGGTTTGGTTGGAAACGTGATTGTTATAATAAGTGACCCTTATTAGAGAGGTTGTCGATTCATAGTTACAACATTTGTGTTGTGTAAGAAAGATCCTACTTATTCCAGTCACTTCTTAGTGTCGATGTATATTCTGTAGACGGTAATGTGAATCCTTGCTGGAAGTCTTCTCATGTTCACATTTGTCCAAAATAGGGCTGGCAGAAATTGACAAAATATTAATTAATTTTTCAATCAATTACTGAGATGTTTTGTGGATAAATTTATTTTCAATACTATTTTATTAATAATTTATATAATATAATAAATACAATTATATTTTTTATAATATAATATATTATATATTATTATCATTTATATATTAATGTCATTTCAAAAACAATGACAGCAAAGACATTTTTAAAGGTATTTGCCTTCGCATTATATTTACTAATGCATCATTACATTATGTTAAAAAGTAATATTTTTAAATGTAGTACGTCAGATGCAATCTACAAATTTGATCTGAATTTTGATATTTTTTCAAACTTGAAAAATAAATAATGAAAGAGGAAATAATAATTAGTTTAATTAATTATATACCTGGTGCTTCATAGCACTGAAAACAAATTATAAGTTACCATTGAAAAATACTTACAGACTGGGTGGATCAAAGAGCGGATCAAGTCTAAATGATGGTGAATGATCATTATTTATCTGAAAAGAAAACATCGTCAAGTAACTCCGTAATCTAAGCCGTACGGCTGGCTTCATAAAGAATTTTAGTGGTCATTGTAACTAACATTACATCAGTCTTCCGTCATAACAGCACAAAATATCAAAAATAAACTCAAAATAAACGGAAACGTAAGATACAGTCCGGAAGAATCAAAAGAAAAAATAACGAATGCGTAATCTATAGTCTAGATAAGTTAAAATGAAAAATCTAGAATTTTTGTAGCAGGATCAGCAAAACATAAATTTATTTTTTATTTCGCTAGTTATTGCTAGTATGATCAGAAAAACAATAGTTTGTTGACCTGTTGATTTTCTGATGTTATTTGCTGCAGCTAGCAACATAAACATATTTTTTTTCGATCCTGCTACAAAAATTCTAAATTCAAAAAACGGATCAAACTAGTGTCAATAATTTCTGAAATAAAGTTTCAAAAATAAATTTATTTATTTTTAAAATGTTATCCAATGTTAAATAGGGTGTCAACCTGTTGTATTGAACAGTTTCAATTTGTGCGTGAAGCATAACTTGATTGGGAAAATAGAGTTGAAACGGTGCAACTTTATGAATGGAGATTAACTTATGTCTAACATTCCCTTTATCTAGAAACACACGAATCATAACTAGGGACAATTAGTGCTCAGTATCAACCTCTTTACTAAATGAGATGGCGAGTTGGCGCAAGTTATAGTAACGAGACAATCCAAAATTGCTTATATTAGATAGTACGTTATCTGAGGTTTAATGAAAACAGATAAACCTTAAATCACTCTTTAACCCTAACAATATCGATCATAGCTACGTTACAACAAAACAAAAATTGTTGGCACTATATTCTTGGCGGTAACGATTTAGAATTAGATGATCCCATGGATAGAGCGAAAGACGATTCGTCTTCAAGTGTGATCACCTGTTGGTAAATGTCACGTTTAGAAGACTCACGTGGTCTTAGAAAAACTTTGCACATTAATGTTATTCGCTTATTAGAAAATAAGTTAATTCACTTATTACTAAATATGGACACCAGTAAGTGATACTTACTGGTGTGATACACGAGCTGACTATAGGATCCGAAAATCTCGGACTTGAACAAAATATTAACGAATATACTTAATATGAACTCGTAACGTAGAATAAAAGCCATTCCGATCAAAGTGAAACCCATGTTAACTGGATGGTCAAGATAGTAGAAAACAGGTATGAGTGAAAATTCAAATGCGGGTATCAAATTGGTATTCGTATTTATTGGCACATCAAGGAGCTTACCAAACACTATTTGGTAAATCGAGTTCAACGAAAGTCTATTAAACAGTGGCGACAATATGATTTGTTTCGTAAATAATGATGGTCAACTATATCAAATAACAAACATCAAATCAGAATGCAACAGAAAGACAAAAGTTAAACTCAAAAATCAAAAATTTAAATCAAAAATAAACATATTGATGAGCTATTTATTAAGAATTAAATGTTTGCACACGTAACTATTATTTAAGGATTTTAAAACTCAAACCGATTTACGTAGACCTATCTCGCGTATTTTCTTTATCTCTAAATTATACGATTACCTTCAATTTATTAAATGATTTCGCAGTACAATATCTATGGTATAATAAAATTATATATATTATATATAATATTATATATAATATTAATATTATTATAATATAATAATTATATTATTATGATATTATATTATATTAGTAATATGTTATTTAATATATTACTTTTTTTACTGTAAATATAAAATATGTTTCGATACATTGATGATATATGTGTATTTAGCTCTAATAAGTAAAGAAATATATTTTAATAACTAAATTCTTAGTAAAATAAATATTGATGAAATATTGCGTATTTCTTTATCTATACGCGTATTTCTTTATCCAATGATCAATCTATTAAATGATTAGTAGATTGATCAATCCTTCAATCTACTAAATGATTTTCAAATTTAGTAGAATGATCTTTATCTAAATGATCAGATATAACAAGAATCCTATAAATCAAATCAGGTATGTAGTTTTCTCGCACTTCAAATCAAAACTAGATCAGATATATTTCACACGTTGTCAGCAGTTAGTTAAAAGCAGTTCGTTAACGGACTGAACCGTTAATTATAAATTATCGTTAAATCAAATCCAGTATTCAGTTCTCCTGCACTTAAATCGAAACTAAAACAGTTTTAATTTTGAACTAATTTCATAGGTTCTCAGAAATGAGTAAAACCATATGCTCATTAATGTATCGTTAATGTAAAAACTTTAAAATCACAATAAACTGGAAAATCATATACAAGATCGTACCGTTATTTGCAAAACTTTTGATAAATAAACTTTGTTTGTACATTAAGAGCAATCGATTACTACATTATGCCACCCAAAGCCAGCAGCGATTTTTAAAAACATGTCAAATTATAACAATTGTATTTCGACTGTCAAAAAAAACTCTAAGGCAACGAACACAAAGATATTTCTATCAGAATTTTAGAGAATTTTTTAAATACTAGAATTAGCAATTTAGAAATTCCCGGAATAACCGATAAAAACAATTTTATGTTCATTGTTCTAGTTAACTATAACTGCCGAAATACAATTCTGCCATCAAGATTTTGCTAGAGATACTATTTTTGTTAATTTTTTAATTTTGAAAATAAAATTTTATACTTTAAATACGGATTCTTAATTTGTGATTACTTGCATGACTATATTGATTATAGTCATGATTATATGAGCTTGATTATATGTCGGCTATATTGCCAGTGAAATTTTATTCACACAATTTCTCGATAGCTCCTGATAAAATCTGCAAACTCAGTTTATAATTGAGGCAAGACAGTTGGAAGCAGAAATACTAAGATCATGAATATGATCTGAAGGTGCATGATCATAGATGAGAATGACATCAGCATATTTCATAACACGGAATTAAATGTATGAGGAATAGAATACAATCACCGAGAAGAAGAGAGAAAAGCAAAGGGCCTAATACGGAGCATTGTGGAACACCGGACGGGATTGATGAATGATGGGAGAGAGAAGAGCCAGAATACACGGGAAAAGTACGGTTTGATAGATATGAAAAAAACCAAGCTACGGTGGGTAAAGAAAAGCATAATCATCACGAAGACGATGAAGAAGAATCGAGTGATCGACGATGTCATAAGCAGATATTGTTTATTATCAATCCATAAAAAGTTTAAGAGTTGAAATTTATTTTTAATATTGTGTTGATTTATATATTTTACTATTTTCTGTTTGATTATATTTTTATAGTAATCTAGTTTAAAAAACATCTATTAAATTATTTAAATGATTTTGTAAATTATTTAAATTATAAGGATAACTGAGTCTACGTATTAAAACATTATACAACATATTGTCAGCCTCTTTAGCGAATGGAATCATCTCATTGACAGGACTCAATATTCTGCCCAATTTCCAAAAAGGCGACTTTTCTCATCCCGATAATAAAAATATTAGCCTCTAGTTGCTGTTCGAGTTATCATGCAATTAAAAATTATCACCTAGCCGTGAGAAACTTATCGACATATCAGTTAACTAAATTTAACTAATTTATCTGCATGACTTTTGCTGTCTTTTGTTAGTTAGTGGACTTGTAAGCGTGCAGCCGACACGCATTTGCCACTTTGATTGATTGATTCTTTATTAAATAAAAGTGAACATGCTATAAAATACAAACAAGCAACTATCTCTGCTTAATTTGTGTACAACTTCTTTAAATTTGAAAAATAAAAGTAAAAAATTTAAATAAATTATTATTATTAATATTATCTGCTCGTAACAATTCCGTACGTGTTCTAGTGTGTTCTTTAGTTCTAACCCTATCACAGCTGGTGTTCCACAAGGTGCCATTCTTGGTTCGGTAATTATTAAGATAATTATTAGGATAATTAAGATTTTATGATTTATTACTAGTTAAAATAAAAAATTGAAATTTAAAATAAAAGATTATTTTTATTAATTGACTAATAAATAACAGACGATGTATTATAATGACAGACGATGTAATAACATATGATATATTAATAACAGAACTATATAATTGTTATATAAGATTTTATATAATTTATATCAAGTTAAAATTAAAAATTGAAATTAAAAATACTACTAAAATTGCATTCGTGTACTGCTAATAAAATTCGCATATTTTCATAAGTTATTCAAAAAGTTAGAATTGAATAAATCATATCAGATAACTGAGTCTACGTATTTATAAATTAAAAGTAAAGATTATAATATTCAATAATAAATGATAATTATATAATAAATAATTATATAATATTTTATACAATTAATATTTTCATGAAAATCAAAATTTAAAAAAGTCAATTTTCAGCCACGAGTATACACTGCAATGTAATAAAACAATTGTTAAGGAGAACCGTCGCATTAATTATCAATTATGTCAAACTACTAATAAAATTTTAATTTACTAAATTCGATAAATACTTAAAACACTAAAAATACTTTATCAAAATTTTATTAATAAAAAATCTGTATGCTAATGCGAATAGTCAAATTTGAAAGCGATAGCTACTGTAAAACCCATGAATACAAACGAGATATTTTGTTCAAACGGATAAAGAATATGAGCCAGCGGCAACAACTATTTTAAGCATAGGGTAGACATTCAACGACGAAACGTACCCAATATTTATCGCGCTAGAATTGCTAAAATGAGCACAACTCATTGTGAATATTCTTGACTGATTTTTCCAGGTTCCTAGTTTTTGAATTAATCAATTTAACTTTTACAAATATAATATAAATGCTCATCAATACGTGAACACAACAAATACTCAACAATAAAAATACTCAGGCATTAAAAATCAGTGATCGATTTGTAAACGTACATTCATCTTGCGGCACAGCAATCTATACACTTGAAATGGGAAACAATGGCTTTAACGTCAGAATCTGCAATAGGCAATGGACAAACTCAGATTTGAAACACTTTTTTACTGAGAATATATTTCGACTAATAAGACCGTTCACTTCAAAAATTACTACTGACTGGCGAAACGTATTGTTCGCGTTTTATTGTAAAGCATACGAAAGAATGCAACAACGCGAACTCGTTCAATGACGTAGTGTTAATATTTATGCAGTAGTGATGTTCGGGTGAAATATGAACCAGAGCAACAACTATTTGGTGTTGCAATTACTTGAATGAATAAGCAAGAAAAACTTGCAGAGATCATCTTTGAGAATGCACGTGACAATGTGCTTGTTTATAACACACAGAAAACCTAGCTCATTTCACAATTTATCAATGCAATAACAACACTATTGAATGTGTGGTTCAATCAGAATAAGAGCTTAGTAAAATAAAAAGGGATACATTTTATGGAGTAGCTTTAGTTTCTTTATACAAACATGATTTTTAGATCATGCAGTGTATCCGAAATATAACTTACATTTAGCAAACGCATACAACTTAAAATTCATTCACACGACTCAATACTACGGATGAGTTAGCCATCGCACCTCATTAAAATCCAGAAGCATATTAATATTTATAAATTTAAATTTCCAAAATTGCAAAATTACGATGTTTTTTTAGTAGACCTATAACAGACATATGTCAACGGCAATAGGAAATTTCAAAATTAATAATAATTTTAAATTAGTAAAGGATTTTCTTAACAAACCAAAATACAGTTAATAAAATAAATACAGTTCATTAGAAATATGGCCATCAAGCCGGGTGCTAACGGAAGCTATCGGTAATGTATCGAGGAAAGCTTCAAAACATTTTGAAGCGGTAGCAATTAGGCAAGCACAAGATTAGGGACTAGTTGCTTCGTCGACAAGCTTTGATGACACACATAATAATAGTCCTCATCCATCGTTTTTATAGGGTTGGCTCCGATGAGATGGTTTCCTGAAATTCAGCGTATCATTGGCATATTGATTTTTCTAAGTATGTGTCTGGTAAGAGTGGATGGAGTGGCAGGCAGTTTCCCAGCAGTCTCTTTGTTAGCTCTCTTCTTAAGTATACGGAAGAGCCGAACGCAGGTATTGCGACTTCTAGCACTTGTCAAACACCAAGACCTCCGAGTATGATCGGTAAGGTAGTCTGCCGCCACGCATCACTAGGAAGCGGCACATACAGTACCATGCTCAGTAGACGGCGGACTTCTGCATTCAATTAGTGTAGTTCCCTGCTCCTAAAGCAGGAAGAACATCGAAGGAGGAAAGCTATTTTCGGAAGACAGAGCGAGCTTCGCAGAAGTAGGAAAGCGTCATGGGTACTCAAATCGATAGGTTTTTTTCTACTTTATGAAGCTCGTTTACGACTTTACACAGAGCTGCATAATATTAGATTGGCTTCCTAGAGGAGCTACCAATAGCGTAGCGTCTTGAGGTGACCTGTCTGGCACCCAATAAGTTGGCATATGATATGTTGGCTGAGATCTGGGTTGTCTGTGATTACTTCACACTTTTCGGAATTTAGCTTCAATCCAATTTCAAGCCCAGCTGCCTGAATTTTTCGGATGTCTGAGAGTATGGTGGCTGCAGTACCGCCCAGAACGCAATTATCCAAGTACCAAATTTTGATGCAAGACATCAGACTGTGTGCTGGAGCATTAACTGCCAGCCAGAGAAACAGTAGGCCTAGTGGATCACACTGCTGATGCTTTCGCAGGATATAATGCGCTTACTGCCAAATATAAGAATACTCAGGAGGGCGTAACATAGATTAACGAAAGGCAGGATCTGAGGAACATAAAGGCAACGTTAAGCAAGACTGTGTCTCTGGAATTGAAGGCATTACAAAAATCCAGTTAAACCGTTACTTGGTTCCGGATTGCGATTCCGCGCAGAAACGTGCAATAAGCATGTACTACTGCCTCGACACCGCATCGTAAGCTTACGCCTAACTGAACTGGAAGAAGTTGATCGATAACCAACTTGGTAGTGAGCTTGCGAGCTTGGTGGCTATGCGATGAATGGTAAATCCCACTGCAATCGGTAGAATGCAATTGTCTATTTTTTAGAAGGCGAGTAGTCTGCCTCTTCAAAGAATTTTGCCAACATTTTCCGGCACCATCCCGCTCAGGATAGTCGAAATCAAGTTCGCCAATGTCTTGAAAAGATGAATCGGAGGCGCGCACGCAGAATGCCCCAGAAGGTCTCGTAGGTGCATTGGACTCGGGCCATCCGAGCCTGCTGCTGTAGACGGGAGGAATGACTCTAGTGTTGATGTTAGGGACGTGGCAGTAACAATTATTCCGCCCACGGGTTCTAGATGAAAAGACCGTATATATGCTGTAAGACGTCGAGGGGGGGTGCTTCGCCCTTAAGGTAGTGATTTCGTCGTTTTGCAGCAGTGTAGCGTCACCGCATACCATTCGAACTGATCCGCGAGTCACCATCTTCAATTTTTTCCGATACCTGTCGACGTAGCTGATGTCTGGAAGTTTTATCAAAATAACCGCGGCTTTGCTGTTGATTATTCTTATGGTTTTCAATTAATAACTGCAAATCTGGCTCAAGCGCCGCGAATCTGGCCTGTAATAGATCCAATTAGCGGTGAGTTCTGAATCTTCTTTGGCACACGGAGCGCAATTTTGGGAAGCAAAGTAGAATCCACCACGCCAACTCATTCGTAGGCAGCTCTACAACTGAACTCATTGACTCCGAGAGCTTCGCAGCTACAGCTGGCCTGGCCTCTCGTGGAATAAGTCTTACTAAACGCACACGGTCCGCGAGAAACTTTGTGCACATTGATTGCTCATATATATAGTTGGTGCTGCTTGCAACCATGCCGGAATGATCACTAACAATATCTTGGTCGGAATCAAATGAGGGTGGTAGTCTGGAGCCTGGACAACCGGGAATAATGCCGTGATGTGAGTCAGTCCTGTGACGTTCAAAACGATGCACCGACGACATACAAAGCACTGAAAACGTACGTGCTTGCGGATACACGCAGCGGTTGTGCGATCGCAGATTGCAGCTGCTATAAGGTCGTAAGTTGCATCGGCAGCTCGATCGTTTATTGCAGCTGCTGGGACGTCGTTAGTTGCTGCGGCGATACGATCGTGATAAGCACGAATAGATAGGCCGTTTATTGCAGCAGCTGGGAGGTCGTTAGTCGAATAGGATGTTTAATTGTTTATTAGAGCGGCAGCTCGGTCGTTCACTGCAGCGACTGGGCGGTCGTTAGTTGCATCAGCTGTTCGGTCGATTATTACAACGGCGGTTTGGTCGTTTATTGCGGAGACTGCAACGACGTTAGTTGCAGCGGCTGTACGGTCGTTTATTGCAGCGGCAGTCCGAACGTTTATTGATGCTCGATCGCTCACTGCAGTGGCTGGGAGGTCGTTATTTGCTGCGACAGCTCGGTCGTTCACCGCAGCGGCTGCGAGGTCGTTAGTTGCAACGGGAGTTCGATCGTTTATTGCAGCGACATCTCGGTTTATTGCTGCGGCAGCTTGTTTCGAATTTGATTGAGAAGTAACTTGCTAATTGAATTGTAAGTATTTATAAGAATCAAGACAATTTTTTAACCAGTCAAGATTTCAGAATTGACCAACCTTAAATCATATCACCCAGTGGTATTTCCAGGATTATCGGAGTATGTTGTACCTGGTAATGATGTTGCAACCATGACAATTTCCCCGGACACCGACTCTAGATCTGATAAACGTGACCATGATAGACTTGTATTAACTGTAGCAAGAAGAGATAATGCTCATATTTCAACGAATCCGTGTACTTCATGCGAGTGCAACATTTCTAGTTACCCGGTATCCGATCGGTCGAACTTGAATAAGACATCTCATACTCACGCAAGAAATTTCTCGCCACATAATCCCAACCGCTTTGTTAGACAAAATGGTAACCCTGAGCTTGAATTGGAATCTAGCACTATTGCAATTGGACCTTGTGTTACTAGCACGATCTATCCAAGCCCAACAACACGATCTACACGCGCTGATGCAGCAACTTACCTAAACAAGTCTACGACTACTGTATCCCCGTTGAGTAGAGTCGCCCATGCGGCAAGTTATCCGGTGCAGACACCTGGCCGGACTGCACGTTCGAATAACATAAGGGGGACGAGATCTAACCTAAACAGATTAAGATGTGTAATTTTCGCTAATATCAACGAATCCAAATCCGTCATTTCTCAAAACCGTGTGAATGACGACGTTCTTTCAGTGAGAAATATCTTGTCTAGTATTTTTCTAGATGGAGAGGAACATTTAGCAGCATCCTTGGAGGTATTTGCCCTTCATAGAATAGGTAAAAAGTATGATAATGGTAGAAATAGACTGCTTCGATTGGTCTGTGCTTCCAATGATCAAGCTAATATCATCCTTAGTAGAGCTTATAGACGAATGGGTAATTCTGTGCGATGATATAAGGATCTGTCGGTCTAAGAGCGCGAACAACTATCTCTCGCTTAAAAAGAACTAAACGTCAGGCGTCGACAAGGTGAAAATGATATCTGTATCCGAAATTTTTAGGTGGTCCGACGACGTCCATTTGTACGTTGGGAGAAGTTAATCCTAAATAATCACGGTGTAGCGTCTTAGATGACTAAATTTCATTCCACGGTGTCCTGCATAAGACTTCAAAGAATAGTAGTAGACATCCCCTGAAAATTGCATGTTCTAACGTTCGCAGCTTAGTCTCGAAGTTTGAGTCTTGCTTATCACCAAGTTTAATTGAATATTTTACTAATCTCACAAAGTCGTCCAATTTTATCCTTCTTGGTGACTTCAATAGTCCAATTATAACAGGGAATACCCCATTCGAATGTCATCAAGGTAAATGCCATCTGGATACCGAATTATGGAACTTTCTCGTTGATGATATATCTCTTATACAACACGTTACTCAGGCAACCAGGTTTATGGGACAGTTCTTCCTTGCTAGATTTAGTTTTTAGTAAATCTCTACTAGATGTCCATGAAATTCAATATGATTCTCCCATTGGTCTTAGTGACTATCTTGTCATTAAGTTTACACCTAGTGCCCTTGTCAATGTCTCCCCTGCCGAAACTTATCATCTGAAACGTAACTGGTATTCAGTTACGAACACTGAAGACCAGTTAAAACAGGTTAGAACAGGTCTTCACAATAGTGACATTACCCATGTTCGTGATTGGGGTACGTTATCAGCTTCCCTCAAATATATCACAGACTGCTTCGCTTCATTGAAACCCTTACAAAACCTTACTAACGCAAACCTGCTTGGTTTGACGATGAGTGAGTGGGACTTTTACTAAAACAATAATAATAAAGGTTTTCTTAAGAATCCAAAAAGTTAAATGAGACATACAAAACAGAACAGTCAATAGTCAATAACAACCAAAAATTTTTTATTCAACCATGGTAGTCTTCTTGATACATCTTCTTCTTACGGCCACAGGTCCATAGGGATCTGAGCCCACCAACCGATCTAACACGCCGCTTTTCGAATGAACCACCCAGGGTCTTTCACCCCCCCCCCGAAGAATCAAATCGAGACTTACTAAGTTGGGTAAACGAGAGACGAGGAGCTTAAGAAACCTAAGCCTTTGCTCTGGGGACGTCCTCTCGAAAAGAAGATTAATCCCGAGATAGCCCAAGTGCCCCAGAGGCGCACCTGGGTTTTCCCTTTCAATGACATATGTTGAGCAAGTTTCAGGGCTCACCTAGCTTTCTTCAGGATATGATTGAATCTATCCAGGTCAACTTTCGCCGACCAGTTTACTGTAACGGTGAACCCCAGGTATTTTACTCGATTTGTAAAGGTGGGGAGTGGTTCAGAGGCAAATATGGAGGAGAGCGCAGAGAGTGCTAGTCTCTTAAGTTTTTTTCTTTGTTGCAGGGGAGCCATGAAAGACTATCACCTGCGATTTTGCAGAATTAAAAATAAGATTGGACTGGGGTAGCTGGTCTTTTAATCTTGAAAATAAACGGCTGATGTCAGAGACTACGTGTGTGCCCCGAGGGACCGGAGAGAAGATATCACAAAAGGAATGAAGCTGCGGTCAAATGCAGCAGAAAATTCAAGAAAAACAGACACAACTAGATGATGGCTATTATCCCGACAAAACTGCTCCACCTCACCAACTGCTAAATGGACCGAGCGACCTTTGACAAACCCATGAAAACCTGGAGGGATCAAATTACGCCTACTTAAATGGTCGCGGATTTTACGCGCAAGCGCTTTTTCGTAAATCGACACGAGGGCATTTTGAATCGAAATGGGTCGCAGATCTTTAGGGCATGAGCAGGATTTTTGCTTAGGAATAAAAACTCTCTTACTAATATTGATACCTGCTACATCGGATGGGGAGGCTAAAAGCATTGTGACGGCCACCTCTCTTCTTTGATCAGCTGTCAAAAGCTGACAGACCCGAGAAGAAAGTGGAGCGACGGATTTGGTGGTGCCCAGGAGTGGACCCCAGGAGTTAAGAATATCCGTAAAAGATAGATCTCTACTCCTGAAGTTACACCAAGGCAGGATTGGTTGATGTGATTGAGTGGCTCTATAGTTGTGTAGGGCTAGTTACTCCTCTAAAACTTTATCAAGGCCTACATTCCCTATTTAACCCAATGATCTATCCTTCCAGCAAACAAACTTCTCCTTCTTGAAAATCTTCCAAGAGGAAGACTAAGAAGGACTAAGGCGAGCAATACTCGTCCTATCCTTACTCAGCTGGAACCTATTTAGCTGGATCTTATTTGTCCCAATCCAATTACAGACAATCGTCCAGCACAAATTCCTAAGACATTCGTCGCCCATATGCCATTAATTTCTCCAGCAGAGGTATCACGGGAATTGCGTAAATTATCTTGTCACACGTCGGCTGGGCTGGACAACATTTATCCTTTTATTCTTCAAAAAATCCATGACCTGCTAGCATTTCCATTATCAGAGATGTTTAACATGTCTCTATGTACATCATGCATCCCTAATCAGTGGAAGCGATATAATAATTTAAAATAAATTTATATTTTTTAATGTATATTATTTTGTAGACAATGTTACGAGCATAGCTCAGAGTTGCTGACAAATCGATAGTCAAAATAAAAGAAAAAGAGAAAAACGAAAACAAATCAGTCATCAATTCAAAATAATCTGTCGTTTAATGCTTTAGTGTTTCATAGCTCACGAGTTGCCGCATTTACAATACCGTCGCTTAAACGATTCCATGAATTTATTATTCGTTGTCCAAATTGAATCGTCCTAGAATGTACTATTCGTTGGCGACTAAGATAAAACGAGTGACCTCGCAGAGCTCGAGTTGATCGAATCTTAAAGCGCTCACGCAAGACATGGTGATCATTGTGAAATACCTCATATACAAGACACATATCCCGCGAGTCACGAATATCACAGAATGATTGCATATTTAAAGACCAAAGACGGTCCTCGTAAGGAAGTTCTCTCAAAGAATGTTCTAATTTTGTTGCCCTACGTATAGATAAAGAAAATTGATAGTATCAAAGAATGCTGATGAATAATTATTGTTATCTAAGCATATGTAGTTAGTCCAGTCTATAGAAGGCATATTTAGATCACCCACTACTACCACATTACTACAGGATCCAAACTTTAATAATGTATCAACTATGGAACAAAGATCCATTCTTGGACTACGATATATAAGACCAATAGTAACTAGCACATGACAGGACAGTAATCGCGCTTTCCAACTCCTTATCTCCACAAGCACGTCTGGACCACGATATTTCCGCCTTCAGATCCATCCTCTCGTCTATTGTTCCTGCGGATAAACCATCCTTTTTTAAGGACATTTCTCCTGTCGCATTCATCCGTCTAAACAAATCTTTTCAATCTAATCCTTCCCAGCCCCCTCTCCTAAAATTTCTTTCAAGCATTGCTCTCACGCGTATTCTGTCCTCTAACAATTTAAACTCATGTCATCTTCAACCACTCGAATTTTCCCCGATCGCGCCCTTCTGAAATCGCTTAAATCTCTTCAGCCCGCATCGAAAAACGCCGTCGCGAGGAAAACGGCGAAACATGACTCTTTATCCGAAACATAGACGGAAATTTTCAAGTTGTCCACACCCGTCCAAAAATTCGATGGCGCTTTATCTCTCCAATGTGTCTTCTCCACTAGACTCTTTCGCCGCAACACACGGTTTCCGCCTAAGTCTCCTCAACACTAGATCAATTCTCAATAAATCCGATCTTATCCTCAACCTATTCACTAAGCAATCCATCGATCTCTTCTGCCTCACCGAATCCTGTCACTCAGATTCCGACGATCTTTCCATTCACCGTCTGCTCTCTGCCGGTTGCTCCCTAGTCGAATCAGCCCGCCCCCTCAGCTCATCCGCTTCTAAATTCTCTAATCATAGCGGCATCGTCGCATTCGCGCGTCACCCCGCGTCTCTTCGCAAAATCAATCCCCCATTTCAGTCCTTGATCTTTTGAATTGCTCACTTGTCGTTATTCTAACCCGATCACTCTAGATCTCGCCATTGTATACCGTCCTGGTTCATCAGCTCCTACAGCCTTATTTTTTACCGAACTCGCTGACCTCCTTTCTCATTGTTCTTTGTCCTCAATCCCTTCACTCGTTCTAGGCGACTTCAATATCCGCCTAGACCGCCCCTCTTCCACGGATTCCATCCGGTTCATCAACATTCTACCCAACTACAATTACAAACTAATCTCCACTGCCCTCACACATATACTTGGTGAGGCACTCGACATCATCGCTGTCCCCGTTCATTTTGCTGCCTACACCTCACTGTCCATCTCTGATCCTGGTCTATCCGATCACTTTCTTATCACCCTTGATCTCCCTCACAACCACACCCCTCCTCACACACCTACAATCCTACGTCGCCCTTGGAAAAATCTTGACCTCTCCCTTCTCCGCTCTGCCTTACTCAAATTGTCTCTATCATTACCCACAATAACATATTCATCTCCTCACGATCTCGCCTTTCTTTTCGACTCTGAACTCACATCCACTCTCGATATTCTCTTGCTCTTCAAGTCTCATCCACACCGTCGCTTGCACCGTGCCCCATGGTTTGACATCCAATGCCTACTATCAAAGCGTCGACTCCGCCATGCTTTTCGAGTCTATCACCGCTGTCTCAGCCGTGATTTCCGCTCGATCACTCCGTCTTTCCGTGATTCCTATCTTGCTCTTCGCCGGTCTCATCTCAACCTACTACGTACCAAATGCAACTCCTTCTGGCAGCATAAAATCATCACTTCATTCAACTCTAAGACTCTCTGGCATACTTTTAACTCAATCCTTGCTCGCTCCTCTTCGCCGTGCAACATCAATGCCAATGATTATTCGTCATTTCTCCAGACTAAAGTATCCACGTTGCTCTCTCACACCCCGGTCTCCATCCTATCCCACTCTGCCCCGCCTAGCCTCATCCTTCCGGAACTCTTTCATCTTCTCCCTGTCTCACCTACAGAAGTATCATCTGTCCTCATGTCCTTGCCCAACAAAACCTCACCTGCCGATCCCCTGCCTACTCACATATTAAAATCTATATGCTCATCGATATCTCATTTCTCACAACCTTGTTAAACTCGTCCATCCGCAGTCGTATCTTCCCTTCACACTGGAAATCTGCAATCGTTCGTCCCCTCCTTAAGAAACAATCGCTCGACCCCTTCCTTCCTTCCAGATATCGCCCCATTGCACTACTCCCTACTCTTTCTAAGCTCTTAGAACGCCTCATATTAACACAAATCAACGCTTATCTCTCCTCATCCAATCTGTACGCTCCTTACCAATCCGCTTTCCGCTCTAATCACTCCACAGAAATCGCATGCCTAAAAGTGTACAACGACTTACTCATTTCTCGAGACAATGCTCTATGTAGTGTTCTCATCTCCCTCGACCTCTCCGCCACATTCGAAATTGTCGACCACTCCGTCCTTTTTTCTCGCCTTCGTTATGATTACGGCTTTTCTTCCTCCTCCGTAGCATGATTCGCCTCATATCTATCCGACCGTACCTTTCGAGTCTGTTCAAATTCATCATTCTCTCCTCCCATTTTTATTTTCTGCGCGATCTTACAAGGTTCAGTCCTAGGACCCCTGCTTTTCACTCTTCTACTATGCGATCTCTCTCCGTTTATCAAACCATACTCCTTTAACGTCATGCAATACGCCGATGACATTATCATATATGCTCATGCACCCGCCCATCGCATACACGATATCGCGATTTCTGTCTCCAACTGTCTTTCTTCTATCTACAAACGTCTCTCCCATCTTCGTCTCGTATTAAACCCACTCAAGTCCAAAATAATGTGGATCCTCCCATGTAAACAAAACATATCTCCTCCCATTGTATCTTTGGCCGCATTGATGATACCCATAGTACACAATCTCACTTTCTTAGGCTTTCATTTCGATGATCACATTTCCCTTAAACCCTTCGTCTGTGACAAGATCCGCTCGACTAACTTAATTCTCCGTGACATCCGCCGTAACCGCCCTCTTATCAACTTCCGTTCTTGTAGGTCTCTTCTTTCATCGCTTCTCTTCCCTAAAATCGATTACTGCCTCAGCCTTTTCGCCAATTCTCCAAAATCCATCATCCTACCCCTACAACGAATAATCAACTCCGCCGTTCGAGTGCTCTTTCGTCTCCGTCGCTTCGACCACACATCCACATATCTTGCCCAACTATCCCGACCCACCATCCACATCCGCATCAAACTCGGCATTCTTGTCATAACTTTTCGTCTCATCGATGTCGGCTCCCCATGTTTCATCAAACTTCTTTTCTTAGACGGCACTCGCCCCACCTCGCTATTGCTGCGTTCCCGTTATACCCTCTTACTCCACGTTCCTAATTACTCCAACAACTGCGGTCCTCGATCCTTCCTCGTCACCGCCCCCACTCGCCTAGAATCAACTCCCTCTCGACGTTTTATCACATTCAAACACCTCATCCGTTCACAACTTCTCGACACCTGATTTACAGTTTTGTTTTGTTGTGGTCATGTAAGCGTGCGCTGGCACGCATTTGCCACGTTAAAATAAATCCTTTTTTAAGATCATAGAACTAGAGCTTATTGAAGCACATGTCTTATTTCCCTTGCTGTTAGCACTATTGGATTTCTCCATAGCAGACCACAACGGTGATTGATGATAAACAATGTCATCTAAGTAATCACATGTATTTGTAATGGGTATGTTGGATAAGCTAGAAGCGACGAGAGGAGCTAAATCTAATCCATAAACAGCGGAGTCCAATTCAAGCGAGTCCTTCGTGGCACAATTTAAAAATTCCGAATTCTTAAGTTTGCTTCTCCTCCATCTAAGCGCGATCTCAATAATTCTCTAACCTCCCAAAAACGTTCACGTTCAAACTTATCAAGATCATTTAGTAATCTAACGGGAGAACCTTTAAGATGATAAGAGTTGCTCAGAATAGTTTTGGCAGCCGCTGCGTCTGTAAAAATTGCTTTTAATAATCTAGGATGATTATTCTGCTTTTTACCAATTCGAAACAAAGCTAATAGTTTAATTTTGGACGTTACCTCTTTCGGTGACGCTACCAAAATGGTTGATAGTATCGCACGAACTTTGGATAAGTCGTCATCTAATCTATGTTTTATGTTGACCGACATAGATTCAGATATATTAGTGAAAACGATAGCGCGAGAAGGATCATGATATTTGCGTACGCAGAAAAAGTGCTGCTCAGAGGAAATCACTGATTTTCCATCAAGATTATGTGGAGATCTATCAATGACTCCAGTTATTTGGCATGTATCAGGTATAACATTTGCCAATGACTCCAATTGATTTGAATCTTTGTGATTAAGAGACACTTTATCTGACTGACCCAGAATGTTAACATATGAAGAGCGCTTAGGTGAATAAGCATTGATTAAATCAGTAAATACATCTGGATTAGTAAGATGTGCTGAGAAGCTTGAATTGATGTCGGATTTACTGTACGATCTTTGTAGGTTTTCACTATCCAAATTTCCGTTATTGATAAGATTGTCACTGTCCAAACTGTTATTTTCGATAATCGGTGATGACCTATTGATTAATGAGTTGGATGTTCGATTTAATGATTCATTTTCGATTTGCACGAAGTCTGTGACGTGTTGCTCTTGCAATGTTTGGGAATTGTCTGTAAATCGACCGCTTTCTTCATTTGATGATAATCGTTCTTTTCGATGTTTGCCACAGTTTCGTTCGAATTGTATTTCACTTACATCTTTGTCACAAACGATACTATTTGAATTGTCATAGCTGATAGACCATTGATCATTCTTTGAAACTATCAATTCTTTGCGAAGAGATGCTGAACAGAATCCGCATAGTTCAGAATCCGCTATGTTCGCATCTAGTTTATTCTCGGCTAAACTTGTATAGAACGCTGTAAGAATTTTTATCACTGTATGACTGACATTGCTTAATGGAAGCAATAATAGATTTGGAAGCCATTGAATAACCTTATCATAAACGTCGGATACAAACGCAGTTTCTGAATTATTATTTATGCGAGATCCTGAGAAATTCTGAATGACTTCGAGTTGGAGTGAATTTAAGTTGGGTGTTTTAACTGATTTGTATCTTTGTTGCTTGAAGGTGAAGTCTCAGCTGTCTGTAAATTGTCACCTATAAGACGATTATGATAAACTTCTGCACTGCACTTTACACAGGAAGTTTTGTATTTTGCACATTTGCAACTTTTGCAGCGAGCCGCCTGTATATTACAATTGCAACGCAATCTCACTTTCAAAGGTTTACCACGCGTAATTTTTTATGTATGGAAAAAACTGACAAAAACCATAACTGATAGGAATAATTGTATATCATAAATTGTAAGTATTTATAATCAAAACAATTTTTTAACAATTTTTTATTAAACATTTTTTAAGAAAGAAATTTATTTGTACAAAAAATAAAAAATAAGCGTCGAGTTGTAAAAAGAATTCTTCATCGTCGGTCGTAGGCGCATACATCGCTACTAAGGTTTGAATCAATGTTGTCGATATTATAGTCGACGACGGTCAGGGAAGAACGATATATTTGAGGGTGTCCTTGCGAACTTGTTGGGGGGGGCACGAAGATATGCGGATGATGATCTGACAACTGCGAACTCGAGTTGGCCCCATATAGATTTTAGCCTATAGATGGTTTTTATGAGAGCTCAGACACGGTATCCGAGACCGCCTGAATAGTAGAATATAACGGTAACAAATGAGCTATGCTTGACTGTGATGACTCGATCTTCGTATTTTGATATTTTTCTGTTTCCGTTGAATTCAAATAATAATTTAGGACTGCGCTTGATGCACTTGGGCAAAGATGGAAATTAGGCTGACATCGATGAATGCCCGCTCAAATCGTGCACCATTGAGTCCTCTTCATACAACGTCTAACCGGGCACTGTAGTCTATGGTTGTTGTGATCGAATTGAAATGAAGTTTGACAGGAACCGGTAATAGTTGAGGTTCGTTTTTGACATTGTGGCAAACATTGGTTAGTTCAGGGCAATTATGTCTCGCAATGCATCGTGTCTGATTGTTGGCAGACCACCTTTTTTGCAAGCGAGAGCGTGACCGATTTGTTCGACTCTGACTGTAAAATTTCTAAGCCTAAGCGCATTCTACGTCAATCTTGCAGAGTCTTTGTTTTCTCAATCATGGTCACACTATTATCTCTAGTCATCGTGCTTATTATTTAAATCTTTAACACTCCTATCACTCACTTCTACTTGATAAAAGTAAATGTTTTTGGAAAGCAAGGTCGCTTCATAGTTTGACCAAAAGTATACTCGGAGAACCTTTTTTAATTGTTCTTTCTCCCCCAGAGTGTTCATACAATCAATCATCACGAGTTCTCTTATTTTCAGACTAAAATCACTACGAATATATCTTATATCCATGTAAATTCTCAATCCTCATCTTGCTCATCATGTCAATATCTTTCAGAGCTATTCTATCTTCTTCTTGTTTCTTCTAGCGAAGTCGTAAGGTTCCCCTCTCTCTATGCCCATATTTAATTTGCTCCTCAAATTGGTCATGGTAACCACCGGCTGATGATTGCTATCTTGTCACTGAAAGGAGTATCCTCCACATCATCTCAGATATTGAATATACGTAAAGCTGACTTTAATCTGATTCGATCGTTCCTATCGACGATTTCGAGGCCAAACTCATATTTCTATGATGCTAAACTCAGTTGGCATGTTTAAAAAGATCGAAAGCAGGGATCAAATCGCTAGGTTGTGTAGTCAATCATGTAGTAGCTCAAACAAACTTTTTAAGTTTCTCGATTCTTATCTCAATTTTTTAATTTGATATCGAGCATTGATACATCAAATAATACTGTAATATATGACGCCATGTCAATTGGCGAGACTTATGCTAAGCAATTTTTGTTGACTTCACTAAAATCAGTTCTTCTTATGAAATATCACAATTTCCCACGTGTCAATTCGAGTTTGTGGACGATGATTATCTTCCGGAACTACGAAAACTTCCCTCTTAACTTATTGCTAGCCCGGATGGTCTGCTGCCATTGCTTATTCTCGAAATTGCACCTGTTTTTTCAAGCCTTCTGCCTTATTTCGGTGTTTTTTGACCTTAGAAGAACTACCTAGTTATTGTAAGAAATCCATAATTATTCCCCTTTTTTAATCTTATCGATGATTAATCTTATCGATTTCGTTGATTAATCTTATCGATGATTAATCTTCTTAATGATTAATCTTATTGATGATTAATGTTATCGATGATTTTTCTTCTTTTTCTTTGGCGTCTTTCCCGTATAGGGACGTGGTCCGCTGCTTTTGAGAGTTGCTTCCATTTGGCTCTATCGAGGGCGTCTATGGTTTCTAGTCCAGAACTTATCATATCATGACGTATGACGCCCATCCATCGCAGTTTCGGCATTTCTATCGAACGTTTTCCATCCACTGTCACGGAGATGGAGTTATTTGATGGTTGGTGTTCGCTTGCGCGGATAAAGTGGCCGTACCATTGTAGTCGCCTTTCGCGAAGTTTACTATTATGATTGGCACTACGCCAAACTGGTTCCTTATTTCTTCGTTCCGGACATGATCAATTAAGGTTTTTCCTACTGTCCCTCGGAGCATCTTTGTCTTTATTGCGGCAACTTTGCGTTCTTCATATTTTGATATCGGTCAACATTCAGCACCGTAGAGGACCACGGGTGGTATTACAGTTTTGTAAATTTTCGACTTCAGTCGGTCTTTTATCTTTGGATCGCAGAGAGTACCTGTAACTGACATCCACTTCATCCAGGCTGCATTTACTCGAGAAGAGATCTCTGCGTGTAGGTTACCATCTGCCTATATGGCAGAGCCAAGGTATTAAAACGCAGTTGTTCGGTTCAATTATCGATGATTAATCTTATCAATGATTATTATCGATGAATAATCTTACCGATGATTATATTATCGATGATTAATTGTATCGATGATTATTCTTATCAATGATTATTCTTATCGATGATTATTCTTATCGATGATTATTCTTATCGATGAATAATCTTATCGATGATTATTATCGAGGAATAATCTTATCGATGATAATTTTTATCGATGATTAATCTTATCGATGATTAATCTTATCGATGATTAATCTTATCGATGATTAATTCTTATCGATGATTAATCTTATCGATGATTAATCTTATCGATGATTAATTTTATCGATGATTAATCTTATCGATGATTAATCTTATCGATGATTATTCTTATCGATGATTATTTTATCGATGATTAATCTTATCGATGATTATTCTTATCGATGATTATTTTATCGATGATTATTCTTATCGATAATTAATCTTATCGATGATTAATCTTATCGATGATTAATCTTATCGATGATTAATCTTATCGATGATTAATCTTATCGATGATTAATCTTATCGATGATTATTTTATCGATGATTATTCTTATCGATAATTAATCTTATCAATAATGAATACGTAGACCATAATCTTCTTCCATTTAAATATAAAGTTATTGCAGGAACGAAGAAGCAGAAAAAATTATCTTTTATTTGATAAAATTTCTATATTTCGATAGCTCCCGCTATCATCATGATTACAATAAATGTTTCACGAATTTCGTGTTTTTAACATTTATACAAAAATACAAGCATTGATGTGTCCCGCATTCCTACTTAAAAGAAAAAGAAAATACCGAGAAACAAAACAATCATACACTAAAATTTTACACACATTTTAAAACAAACAAAAAGAAAGAAAAAAAACAGAATCATAAAAACGAAATAAAATTAAAATCATAAAATAAGTGACAAAAAAATACGAATTTAATAATAAAGATAATTTTAAAGTAGAGTAATGAATTATAATTTAATCTAAACCAAAACAAAATAATAATACAATAAGAAAAATACAAATGAATTGAAAAATTAAAATAATGTAATATTGAAATAATTAATTATGATTTAATTTAAGGCTGTAATCGGATTTATTAAGCATTAAATTAGGTTCTTTTTTTAATAAAATACACTTGAATAATGCGAGATAACAAGTTACTTTCAAATGATAAAATAGAAACTAAAATTTTACACACATTTTAAAACAAACAAAAAGAAAAAATCAGAATCACAAAACAAAACAAAATTAAAATCATAAAATAAGTGACAAAAGAACATAAGAACATACTGATTCGGAATATATCCCGGTCCATGTCACAGCGAAACGGTGTATATACTCCAAGGCGGTATCACACTTGTTTCAGCGAGCTTCAATAGCCCTCATGCGAGGTAACGCGAAAGTAATACTTAAGAGCTTGGACGATATTTGGCGACCTCTTCTGGAGAAGGAATTGGGAACATGTGATGATCCAGAAATGCGATTTTTCTCTAACGACAAACCTGTGATCATCATATCTATCGACTCTACTGATCTATCAGGCAGGAAGAGTTCTGTTGGAGTTATGCCTCTTCATTCCGTAGTGCCTCCAGCCTGAGACGATACGATTTCCCCGTCAATCAAACCTCTTAATCTAATTAAAATGCCTTCATCCAGTCTGATATATGATGATCAAGAACAACATCTAGAGTCGATACAGACTTGTCAGAGAAATGATAATGGCATTGGAGCTGGGCTGAACATAGCCGCACCGTACAGACGACACTCTTGCGAACGCATTCGATCTCCGGCGAGCTTTGGCTTCCCTACTTCCATTGGACGTCCGGATTTGACGAGTGGGCATGTCTATTTCAAAGATTTATTTGATGGCGATGGTCCGCTGAAAGAATGGGTTATCCCTTCAAAGCCGGACAAGGCACAAGGCAAATTTGTAGTTGTCACAAAGAAGTACTCCAATGAATCAAAGTCTATCGGACTGAAAACAACTGAAAATGCACGTTTTTATTGGATGTTTAAACGGTTTGCGACTCATGCCATCACTGGGGATCACGATCTCATCGTACAATTTTCGGTGGCACTAGAACAGGATATTGATTGCGGAGGCGGTTACGTGAAGCTTTTCGGTTTAAGAACCAGCCAGGAAACGCTTACAGACTCTACACCATATTACATCATGTTTGGTCCCGATATCTATGGTCTTCGGAAGCGAATCGTGCACGTTATCATAAATCACAATGGCACAAACTATAATTGTAAATCGAGCCCTAAGTGCAAGGACGACGTGTTTACGCACGTTTACATGCTGCATCTTTATGCGTCTAATCGGTCATACGAAGTAAGGATCGACAACGAGTCTGTTCAATCGGGAAATTTAACCGACGACTGGCCAATTCTGCAACCCCGCGAAATCGCATACCCGTCTGATGCCAAGCCGTCGGATTGGGATGACCGAGAGCGGATTGCTGATCCCAACGACAAAATTCCTGATAAGTGGGAGCTGCCTGAACTCACAGAGGACATTGAAGCAACAAAGCCAGATGATTGGGACGATGAAGCCGACGGTGACTGGCCCGCCCCAATGAAAACGAACCCAGCATACATGGGCAAATGGGTGCCGCGTACTATTGATAATCCCTACTACACAGGACCCTGGATTGCAAAACAAATTTCCAACCCGGAGTATGTCGAGGATCATACGATAGGAATATTCATGGACATTGGTTTAATTGGGATCGACGTGTGGCAAGCTAAGTCATGCACGATTTTTGGTGACTTCCTGATCACTGATGATGTTGATTTGGCGAGACAGGTGGCGTACGCCATAGTTGAGACGTCAGAGAAGGAGCGAACTGTCAAGAAAAAGATCGTCGACAAAGAAATGGAGAAAATGCGTGCGTAGGGAAAGCCCACAGATGATAAGATTTCGGATGACGGCGATGACAAAGACTTTGAGGATATGAGTGATGTGGACACCATGGATGTCGTTGATTCCGGACACGGCAGTTTTGGAAAGGCGTCAAACCACGACGAGCATACAGGATCCTCAAGTGTGCATACAAACGAAGAGCTCTAATCTTCAATGTCAAAAGATTGTATTTAAACTCTTATTAAACTCTTATACAATAAAGATTCATGTAAAAGTAGAGTAATAAATTATAATTTAATCTAAACCAAAACAAAATAATAATACAATTAGAAAAAAAACAAACGAATTGAAAAAATTAAAATAATGTAATATTAGAATAATAAATTATAATTTAATTTAAGGTTGTAATCGTATTTATTATTAAGCATTAAATTAGGTTCTTTTTTACTAAAATACGCTTCTTGAATAATGCGAGATAACAAGTTACTTTGAAATAATAAAATAGATGCATTTTCAAAATCAACGGAATGATTTGAACTAACAAAATGCTGAGCAACAGCACTAGAATTGGTCCCTTTACGTACATTATAATTATGTTGTTTAATACGCTTAACCAAACCTTGACCCGTTTGACCAACATATACCTGATAACATTCTTTACAAGGTTTTTTATCTCACTTTATCATTTTGTAAAAATAATTGCATTTCATAAAGTAATAGAACAATTAAAAGATGAAACAGTATGTGCAATGTCACCAAATAAATTCACTCAATGTCTTTCCTCCTATTGTGGGCAGCGTCGTGTCCCTCGGCGGCCGAATTCGCGAAGGTTGACTGAAGCTGGTCCGTTGCAGTTGCTGTCCATCCTTCGCAGACTATTGTAGTGCTCGTTGCGGTGATATGAAATGTGAAGCTCCGTCGCCTTAACTTCGATTTGCCGATTCGCTTCAAAGCTGTTTTCGCTAGCGCTCTTGTCGTCCATCAAAGGAGCTAGGCGCTCTGCTATATAAAGGGCATGTGAAGGATCTTGGCTGCAATCTTCGCTTATCGTGCTGCTGCTAATAATCCACGGCATAATTCCTTTCTGGTGAATGACAATGGAAACGCGTTTGCGGCGAGCAAAGGCCACCGGTGCCTCATTTTATAAATAATGACATCTTTGTTAAAATCTGGTTTACGCTTAAAAATGTTGTGGAGTTTAGGTAATTTTCTGTTAAAAATGTGAACTTGGTTAATACAACTATTTTTATGTTATTATTAAACTTTGAAAATACTGAATTCCACTTGTTACTAACAAAAGGTATTTCTATATGATGTATTCTTTTTTTGGTGCCAAAAACTTTATTTTTTTTTGCGCTAAAGATTTAAAGTTAGCTTATTAGCCCAAAGTGGAAAACCACTTCTTAGTAAATTATGTGATAGGCTTTTCTCTTTCACAAATTAAGTGATAGTTAGAACAGATAAGACTGCAACGTAGGTAATGTGACGTAGCAGCGGAAATCAGCCAAATAGTTTAAAATCTTTTAAGTAGAAATGCGAGGCACATCAATGCTTGTATTTTTGTATAAATGTTGAAAACACGAAATTTGTGAAACATTTATTGTAATCCTGATGATAGCAGGAGCTATCGAAATATATAATTTTTATCAAATAAAGGATATTTTCTGCTTCTTTGTTCCTGTAATAACTTTATATTCTTATCGATGATTATTATTATCGATGATTATTATTATCATATTATCATAATATATATGATTGTATATTAATGATTGTGTCTGTTAGTGTACAGCGATCAAGCACAATTGATCAAGTACCAGTACGATCAAGTATTAAACTTACTTCGACAATTAGTCGTAGTGACCGTTTGGTGGTGATTGTTGCCTTTTCATTAGAAGGTGTATCATCCACATAAGCTCAGGTGTTGAATATACGTAAAGCTGACTTTACGTATATTATTTGGATGTAATCTTTCTATAGTTGTACATATTAAAAAATATAGACTCAGTTATCTAATCTAAATTAATCTGATTCGCTCGATCCTATCCACAATTTCGTGGCCAAACACATATTTCTATGGTTTTTACCTCGGTTAAGAATTCATGAAGATCAATGTGCTTGTGGGATAAAAATTCTACTGCCCCGTAATCAGACGGAATGATATTAGACGCTTGCCTATGTGACAAGACAGGGAAGTACGCGATGCGATAAGTTTACGTAACGCTCTTTTTGTTGGCAACAAAAATGGTAGTCGTCCTTTCTTATACTATAAGCTAATTCGGAACATAGCACATCTTTAAAAATATCTAAGATCAGGCCTCTCATCGCCTCGTTGTGTAATCAATCCCGTAGTAGCTCAAATAAACTTTTCGAATTTATCGGCTCTTACCGCAAATCTTCTAATTTGATATCGAGCATCGTTACATTGAATAATACTGTAATAGATTACGCCATGTCAATTAGCGAGACTTTTGCTAAGCAATTTCTGTTGACATTACAAAAATCAGTTCTGAAGTGTCACAATTTCCCACATGCCATTTCGAGTTTGAGGACGATGATGTTCTTCTGGAACTACGCTGTTTTTATTCAGTTTTTATTTCTTGTGATGCACATTTTTATGAGCCCTTGGCTCTTAAGTTGCTGTTTGTAATAATAATGACAATTTAACTTTATTGCATCTGTGAGCTGAAATTTTTCTGATCAGGTATTGATCCTATTTTTAATACAGGTTTGGATCAGCAGCTGATGAGACCCACCCAGGCTGATTGGTAGCGTCCTTCTGTATCAAAATTAGAATCAATACCTGTGAGGATAATATCGTGCCACAGTCAGAAGAATAATGACAATATTTATTATTAAGTTACACCGTAATGGTTACCCGCAAATGGCTCCAAAATAAAATACATATAAACTTAATCCATATAAACTTAATACAGTCTAACTTAATTATCCGTGACATCCACCACCTTTCACGATCCTTTCCACTCATAATCTTTCTTCACATCGCTTGCATCTCTTATATTATCCCTATCCTCTTTGTCTCTTGCTGTCGAACCTACTCCCTTCATATCCTTAAATTCCAACTCTCATATCGTGACCAAATCCACTCACGTCACTCCTCCTTAACAGAAACGCCTTTCTCGCTATCGTTGCATCATCGTAACCAATATCACTCCTTCCACCCTCATATCTTCACAAGCACGTATCAACTTCAGATATTTTTGTCTAAAATATTATATATTTTAGACATAATATAATATAATAATCATATCTTGTGAAGATATGATTATCTTCTAAATATAATAATCATATCTTGTGAAGATATGTCCTCATATTTTCACAAGCACGTATCAACTTTAGATATTATATATTTTAGACATAATATAATATAATAATCATATCTTGTGAAGATATGATTATCTTCTAAATATAATAATCATATCTTGTAAAGATATGTCCTCATATCTTCACAAGCTCGTATCAACTTTAGATATTTTTGTCTAAAATATTATATTTTAATCAACTTCAGATATGTTTCCGCCTTCAGATCCATCCTCTCGTCTCTTGTTCCTGCTGATAAACAATGCTTTTTCAACGATATCTCTCCTATCGCATTCATCCGCCTAAACAAATCTCAATGTAATATTTCTCAGCCCATATCCTAAAAATTGTTTTCAGGCATCGCTCTCACGCGTCCTCTATCTTCTCCCAACAATTTAAACTCATGTCAACTTCAGCCACTCGATTTCCTCGATCACATCGATCCTTAATCGTTCAACTCTCTTATGTCCACATCAAAAAACGCCGTCGCGAAAAAAACGATGAAACATCCCTCATTATCCGAAACATCAGCGGAAATTTTCAAGTTGTCAAAACCCGCCCAAAAATTCGATGGCGCTTCATCTCCATTATGTCTCTTCTCCTGTTCTTTGTCCTCCATCCCTTCAATCATTCTTAGCGACTTTAACATCCGCCTCGACCGCCCCTCTTCCAATGAGTCCATCCATTTCATCAACATTCTATCAAACTATAACTACAAACCCATATCCACTGCCCCCACAAATATCCTTGGCGGGCCACACGACATCATCGCTGCCCCGATCATTTTGCTGCCTACACCTCACTGTCCATCTTCGATCCTGGTCTATCCGATCACTTTCTCGTCACCTTTGATCTCACTCACAACCACACCCCTCCTCACACACCTACAATCCTACGTCGCCCTTGGAGAAATCTTGACCTCTCCCTTCTCCGCTCTGCCTTACTCAAATCGTCTCTATCATTACCCACAATAACATATTCATCTCCTCACGATCTCGCCTTTCTTTTCGACTCTGAACTCACATCCACTCTCGATATTCTCTTGCTCTTCAAGTCTCACCCACACCGTCGCTTGCACCGTGCCCCATGGTTTGACATCCAATGCCTACTATCAAAGCGTCGACTCCGCCATGCTTTTCGAGTCTATCACCTCTTTCTCAGACGTGATTTCCGCTAGATCACTACGTCTTTTCGTGATTCCTATCTTGCTCTTCGCCGCTCTCATCTCAATCTACTACGTACCAAATACAACTCCTGCAACATAAAATAATCACTTCATTCAACTCTAAGACTCTCTGACATACTTTTAACTCAATCCTTGCTCGCTCCTATTCGCCTTGCAACATAAATCCCCATGATTATCGTCATTTCTCCAGACCAAAGTATCCACGTTGCTCTCTCACACCCCTGTCTCCATCCTATTCCACTCTGCCCGCCTAGCCTCATCCTTCAGGAACTATGTCATATTCTCCTTGTCTCACCTGCCGAAGTCTCATCTGTTCTCATGTCCTTGCCCAGCAAAACCTCACCAAATGCAACTCTTTCTGGCAACATAAAATCATCACTTCATTCAACTCTAAGACTCTCTGACATACTTTTAACTCAATCCTTGCTCACTCCTATTCGCCTTGCAACATCAATCCCCATGATTATCGTCATTTCTCCAGACCAAAGTATCCACGTTGCTCTCTCACACCCCTGTCTCCATCCTATTCCACTCTGCCCGCCTAGCCTCATCCTTCAGGGACTATGTCATATTCTCTTTGTCTCACCTGCCGAAGTCTCATCTGTTTTCATGTCCTTGCCCAGCAAAACCTCACCAAATGCAACTCCTTCTGGCAACATAAAATCATCACTTCATTCAACTCTAAGACTCTCTGACATACTTTTAACTCAATCCTTGCTCGCTCCTATTCGCCTTGCAACATAAATCCCCATGATTATCGTCATTTCTCCAGACCAAAGTATCCACGTTGCTCTCTCACACCCCTGTCTCCATCCTATTCCAATCTGCCCGCCTAGCCTCATCCTTCAGCAACTATGTCATATTCTCCTTGTCTCACCTGCCGAAGTCTCATCTGTTCTCATGTCCTTGCCCAGCAAAACCTCACCTGCCGATCCCCTGTCTACCCTATACTTAAATCCATATGCTTATCGATATTCCTTTTTCTCACAACCTTGTTTAACTCGTCCATCCGCAGTCGTATCTTTCCTTCGCACTGGAAATCCGCCATCGTTCGTCCCCTCCTTAAGAAACAATCGTTCGATCACTCCCTTTATTCTAGCTATCGCCCTATTTCACTCATCCCGCTCTTTACAAGCTTTTAGAGCGCCTTATCTTAATACAGATTAACGCTTATCTCTCCTCATCCAATCTGTACCGTCCTTTCCAATCCGCTTTACGCTCTAATCCCTCCACAGAAATCGCCTGCATTAAAATTTACAACACCTACTCATTTCTCGAGACAATGGCTTTATATAGTGTTCTCATCTTCCTCAACCTCTCCTCCGCCTTCGACATCGTCGACCGATCCGTCCTTCTTTCTCGCCTTCGTTATGATTACGGTTTTTCTTCCTCCTCCGTAGCATGGTACGCCTCATATCTATCCGACCGTTCTTTTCGAGTCTGTTTAAATTCATCATTATCTCCTCCCATTTTTATTTTCTGCGCGATCTTACAAGGTTCAGTTATAGGACCCCTGCTTTTCTCTCTTCTGCTATGCGATCTCTCTCCGTTTATCAAACTATACTCCTTTAACGTCATGCAATACGCCGATGACATTATCATATATGCTCATGCACCCGCCCATCGCATACACGATATCGCGATTTCTGTCTCCAACTGTCTTTCTTCTATCTACAAACGTCTCTCCCATCTTCGTCTCGTATTAAACCCACTCAAGTCCAAAATAATGTGGATCCTCCCCTGTAAACAAAACATATCTCCTCCCACTGTATCTATTGCCGCATTGATGATCCCCATGGTACACAATCTCACTTTCTTAGCCTTTCATTTCGATGATCACATTTCCCTTAAACCCTTCGTCTGTGACAAGATCCGCTCGACTAACTTAATTCTCCGTGACATCCGCCGTATCCGCCCTCTTATCAACTTCCGTTCTTGTAGGTCTCTTCTTTCATCGCTTCTCTTCCCTAACATCGATTACTGCCTCAGCCTTTTCGCCAATTCTCCAAAATACATCATCCTACCCCTAAAACACATAATCAATTCCGCCGTTCGAGTGCTCTTTCGTCTCCGTCGCTTCGACCACACATCAACATATCTTGCCCAACTATCCCGACCCACCATCCACATCCGCATCAAACTCGGCCTTCTTGTCATAACTTTTCGTCTCATCGCTGTCGGCTCCCCATCGTTCATCAGCCTTCTTTTCTTAGAGGACACTCGCCCCACCTCGCTATCGCTGTGTTCCCGTTATACCCTCTTACTCCACGTGCCCAATTACTCCAACAACTACGGTCTCCGATCCTTTCTCGTCACCGCCCCACTCGCCTAGAATCAACTCCCTCTCGATGTCCGCCGCGCTCCCTCCTTTATCACATTCAAACACCTCCTCCGTTCACACGTTCTCGACACATGATTTACATTTTTGTTTGTTGTGGTCATGTATGCGTGCGTCGGCACGCATTTGCCACGTTAAAATATATCTTTTTTACTCCATCAGCCCCTATCACCACTACACACGGTTTCCGCCTCGGCCTCCTCAACACTAGTTTAATCTCCATAAATACGATGTCATCATCAACATTGGATGACCTCTCCATTCGCCGTCTGCGATCAGCCGGTTGCTTACTAGACTCCCCTTAGTTCATATTCTTCTAAATTTTCTAATCATGGCGGAATTGTCGCATTCGCTCGTCACCCCGCGTCTCTTCTCAAAATCATTCCCCATTCAGTCCTTGCTCTTTTGAATGGCTCACTTGTCGTTCTTTTAGCCCGAACAATCTTGATCTCTCCATTGTATACCGTCCTAATTCATCAGCTCCTACTGTTATATTAATTCGATTTAGTTTTATTCTAGATTACTTTGTTTTGAATTAAACCTACTTGGTTTAAGCTACAACAATTTATTCAACACAATAAGGACTCGAATCAATGTCGCTGGATAGTCAACAAATCAATCAAATCTCACAGTCATCTGGCCAACAGTCGAACATTCGACTAGAACGATTCGATGTGTCTTCAGTTGAAAGCGACAGTCAAAGAAAGTTTAAGCGTTAGAAACGTAACTTCACATATTTGCTGACGACGAGTCCAGACGTAAATCCTTTGGAATGCCTCATGATGCATGTTGGAACACAAGTCTATGAGCTCATTGAGGATTGCACGGAATTTAAGGATGCCATGTCTACACTGGAGCGAATATATATAAAGAAACCTAATAAAATTCTTGCGAGACACATACTGTCGATTCGATCACAGAAAATCGACGAAAATATATATTCCTTTGTGCAGTTACTACGTTCATTGTCCAGAGATTGCAATTTCAAAACTGCAACCGCTGATGAGTTTAGGTATGAGTACATAAGGGATTCGTTTATACGTGGTTTGTGGTCAGATACAGTCAGACAGCGTCTTCTCGAATTTGATCAGTTGGATTTGGACAGGGCTGTCACTGTCGCTAAATCACTTACGACCGCACAACAAAGTATCGGCTTTTATCATTTGACTGACGAATCAGAACCAACTCAGCGGTTAAGTGTGGTGGCTGTCAACACTGAGAAGAAAATATCCTCTGTAATTAAAATGGATTCCGATAACGAATTGGGTTCAAGTCAACATTGTGTAAATCAGGTGAGCCTTAATCCGAACCGTTATTTGTACGTAAAGGGTACAACATGTTATTTCTGTGTAGGAAGAAAACACCAACGATTAAATTGTCCAGCCAGAATGATAACATGTCATAAATGCGGAAAACAGGGCCACTTTGCTCGTGCATGCAGTTCTTCAAAACGAGATCAAATATCATCGTCAGGTGTATTACTTTCATCCCTGAACGTGAATTCAACCTTTCAGCTAAAGGTCCCGATCTATATTATGGATAGGAGGTTCGAAGCATTAGTCGACACTGGCAGCTCTTTGAACTTCTTGGATAGTAAAGTCGCACAGGCGTTAGGCCTTTAAGTACATCGGGCAGATACCCAAGTATATTTAGCGTCAAAAACAAAAAGGGTATCTGGAAAATGCACAGTAAATTTGGAACTCGACAATAAAAAGTACCTAAACGTCGACATGTTTATTCTACCACAACTTTGCATTGACGCCATTTTGGGTCTACCGTTCTTGAAAAAAACATGAGAAATTCACAATACAATTTGATGGATCTTTGTCATGCTTTGAAATGGTAGCCGCATTGATAGTTGAAATCGAGAGTCCTCGACTATTTCAAAATCTCAGTTCAAATGTACGCCCTATTGCAACAAAAAGCCGGAAGTTCAACAAACAAAATACAAAATTTATTTGAAGCGAGATACAACGGATGCTAAATAATGATGTAATCGAGAGAGCATATCTCCATGGCGAGCGCAAGTTGTCGTTGTATCCCGGAATACTAGTAGAAAACGACTTGTAGTGGATTTTTCACAAACGATAAACTGGTATACGTTTCTGGATGCTTATCCGCTACCGAGGATATCCGATCTTGTGAATGAGGTTTCTAAACACAAATATTATTCTCTTGTCGATTTAAAGGAAGCATATTACCAGATCGATATCGATCCACTGGAACGACACTATACAGCTTTCGAGGATTGCGGATAACCCTACCAATTCAAGAAAATTCCCATGGGGGTAACAAATGGAGTTTCCAGTTTCCAGCGATACATAAATAAGTTTATAGAGATCAACGGGTTAAAAGGGGTGTATTCATACCTTGATGACATTATTGTGTGTGGAACCACGATTTCGGATCATGATGAAAATCTAAAACGATTTAAAGACGCTTTGCATCGATACGGACTTTAAATCAATAAAGATAAAACCCAGTACCGCGTTGAAACAATACGCACGCTTGGGTACGAGATATCTCACAAAACATTAAAACCCGATCCCAGTCGACTCGCAGCGCTAAATCAACTAAGGATTCCACACGATAATCAGACACTTAAACGACTTATGGGTTTCTTTTCCTATTATAGCAAGTGGATTAAGAATTTTTCAACAAAAATAGCGACTTTGACAAGAATGGACTTGACGTTTCAATTGGATAGACTCGCTCGTGAAGCTATAGAATTGATCAAAACCGATAAAAAGGGCATGCGTACATAACATCGATGAGGATGTTCCTTTCGTGGTTGAAACTGATGCATCCAACACTGCAATTGGCGCGACACTATTTCAAAACGACAGACCCGTGGCTTTCTTTTCAAGAACGCTGAACATTCACGAAAGACGACATCATATTATAGAAAAAGAAGCATACGCAATAATCGAGCACTTGCGAAATTGGAAACACTACCTGGCGCCACGTCTCTTTACTCTCATAACTGACCAGAAGTCTGCAGCCTTCATGTTTGATCACACACGTCATGGGAAAGTCAAAAATGACAAAGTTCAAGATGGCGAATGGATCTTGCAAGTTTCCGGTACGCAATACGATATCTCCTGGGGAACTTTAATAAATCGGCTGATGTTATGTCACGCGACGTATGTGGATCAATAAATCATCTTGAGGATCTTCATAAACTTCACGAAAAATTGCTACACCCAGGGGTCACACGGATGTTACATTTTATACGAAATCAAAACCTTCCCTACTCGGTAAGTGACGTACGAAAGATTACGTCAATGTGTTAAATTTGATGTCGTATCAAGCCACGTTTCTACAAACCTCCAGTTGATCTTCATATGATAAAGTCGACCTCTCCCATGGAAGGCATATCAGTTGATTTCAATGGTCCTCTTCTACGATCATCAACCGGCGCAACATATTTGTTTACTGCAATCGATGAGTAAACTCGCTATTCATTTGCTTTTGCTGTCCGCGATACACCCGCAAAAACGGCTAAAGCGTGTCTTCGTCAAAACATTGTGTTATATGGATGTCCAGATTATATCCATTTGAACTGTGGAACTGCTTTTCTCTCGAGATTTGAAAAATTGGCTGAGCGGTTTGGGTATCTCTTCAAGTCAAACGACTCTTTTCAGACCACAAGGGAACTCACAATGTGAAAGGTTAAATGGAACGTTATGGAAGAGCATCTTGCTGGCACTTGAAAATGAAAAATTGGGTCTACCAAGATGGAAAGAGAAATTACCAGATGCGTTATCGTCCTTCCGCGGACTTCTCTGCACTGCAACGAATGATACTCCACACAATCGAATTTTCGCATTTCCGAGGCGATACCCTCAAAACCTCAGTCCTCCGGGTTGGTTGACGCTAATAACGTGCTATTCAAGCGACTGAATAGATTCTCGAAATATGAGCCTGCTGTAGATAAGGTCGAACTGCTTGACGCGAATCAAGCATATTATACTATACGTGATGGGACGGGGAGAGTTCAAACCGTGTATACACAATATCTTGCTCCAGAAGGAAGTAGAGAGTGTGAAAACCAATCGACATTAACCAATTCAATAAACCCGAGTACGAATGAGTTAGAAAAGGAAGAAATATCAACATATCACAACGACCTGGCCGAACCTACGATGTTATACGACAACGATATCGAGCAAGTTTCGCAAACACAGACAGAAACGTACAACTCAGCAAGTCCTCGACGATCCCAACGAGTACGGAGGATTCCTGCCAGATATCGGGATTAAGAGACGAACAAACATATTGAGAGGAGAAGAATGTTATATTAATTCGATTTAGTTTTATTCTAGATTATTTTGTGTTGAATAAAACCTACTTGGTTTAAGCTACAACACCTACCTCCTTATTTTTTACCGAACTCGCTGACCTCCTGCCCACTGTTCTTTGTCCTCAATCTCTTCACTCGTTCTTTACGACTTCAACATCCGCCTCGACCGCCCAGCTTCCACCGATTCCATCCAGTTTACGTAGCGACTTTGAATATTGTCAGAGTAATTCGGTTCTATTTCTTAGTCTGCTGAGGATATATAGAATGCTGCCTAGCGTTTATGCCCGCTTGTGAGGAAAACAGTGATTTATCAATGAGTACATCATTGGGTGTCCCAGGACACCTGTAACAACAAATTATATTTTATATATTTGTGAAAGTATTATTAATTGACACCATGATCAGTAATTGACAAGGAGGTATATGTATTGAAGTATTTGGGAATATCAATGATGTCAAGAGCACCGCCGAGAATATGAGTTGGGCTTGTTGAAAGTAATTTATAGTTAAAATCAGAAAAAAGATTAGTTAAAGTAATAGAGTCAGAGTCAGCCGGGCGATCAAGACGAATGTTAATGTCACCGAGAACAAAATAAGGAATATAAGACAATGAACAGTGAGACATAAGATCTGCAAAGTCGTTAAAGAAGATACGTGAGGGAGCAACTGAACCTGGACGGTATACAATCACAAGTTCCAGAGGGAAAGGAGTTGATAATCTGCATATGAGTAATTCGAACGAGGTGTAACGGATGTTAACGTTAATTTTACGTAAAGACATTGGGTGACGAGCAATGGCAACAATACCGCCATGGTTAGAAGCAGTAGATGTGGAAGAGACAATTGGACGAGCTGATTCAACTAGCGAACAACCAGAGCGACATATACGACGAATATCAAGATCGTCAGAGTACCAGGATTCGTTAATACTGAGAATATCGATAGATAATTTATCAAAGATATCAAGCAGCAGATCAGCTTTTATGAAGAGTGTGGTGAGTGTTGAAAATAGTAAGACGAAAAGTATATTTAGGAGCAAATTTGACTAGCAATGAAGACTGAAGGAGAGACGAGACACCATCGGACTTCGTGCATCGTCGGTACGATGTGAAAAGTAAAATGAAGTAAAAGAAAAATACAGCAAAGACGGAGTACTTGACATGGGGAGTAATGGCGGACGAACTTAGCACCATTGACATCCATGATATGGATATACATTGCACCGATAAATTTAGATACATTGGCTCTACATACTCTCCCTTAGCCCTTACAATGCCCTACTAGATCGATTTATGATGGAATAACAAGCGGCAGGAATGTTGGTTAGTACCTTCTAAACTGTCTCTGTGTTCGTCTCGGATTCAGATGTCAAAGTTAACCCGAATTGAGAAAAGGTTCCTTCTAATGTGAAGGACTTAAAGAATCTTTGGGTATTATTCTCGAGGGATGGCAGGAACATCGGGAATCAGAAACTCAATTCTTTAACGATCATCTACTCCTTGTAATATAAATCCTGATGAATTTTCTTCTTTTCTATAAACTAAGCTATCTAATTTACTTTCTTTACTACCCATAGCCTCCTTGTACCCACTCTTCTCTTTAAATACTTCCCTCCCAGAACTATTCCATCTTCATCCCGTTTCGTCTGATGAAGTTTCTTCGGTTCTGCTGTCATTACCTAATAAAACCTCTCCTTCTGACCCAATTCCCACTCACTTGCTTAAAAATATCTGCTCCTCTATCTTACCCTTCCTAACCACATTGTTCAACTCGTCCATCCGTAGCCGTACATTTCTTTCCATCTGAAAATGCGCCACTGTTCGTCCTCTCATCAAAAAGCAATCTCTCGACTCCTCACTACCATCTTCATACCGTCCTATTTCACTTCTCCTAACTCTCTCTAAACTCCTTGAGCGTCTCGTTCTTAAGCAACTTAATACATATCAATTTTCCTCTAACTTATTTCCTCCCTTCCAAGTCGCTTTTCGCTCTAATTACTCTACCGAAATTGCATGTCTTAAAGTTTATAACGACTTACTCATATCGCGCGATCATAAATTATGTAGTGTCATAGTTTCTCTTGATCTATCGTCTGCTTTTGACATCGTCGATCACTAGATTTTTTTCCATCGCCTTCGTCATGATTATGACTTCTCTTTACCCACTGTATCATGGTTTTCTTCATATCTATCAAACCGTACATTTCGCGTATATTCTAACTCTTCTCTCTCCCATCCTTCGTCCATCCCGTCCGGTGTTCCACAAGGCTCCGTATTAGGCCCTATGCTTTTCTCTCTTCTTCTCGGTGATTTGTCTTCGATTTCTCATAAATTTAACTTCCATGTTATACAATATGCTGATGACATTCTCATATATGCTCATGCACCTGTTTATCGTATTCACGATCTTAGTGTTTCTGCTTCCGACTGTCTTGTCTCAATGTCCAATCATCTTTCTTCCCTTCGCCTTTCTCTGAATCCTGATAAACACAAAATTATGTGAATCCTACCTCGACGCATTGGCTTCGAACCTCCCTCCGTATCATTAAATTCTACAATTCTTCCTATCGTTGATAATCTCGTTTTCCTAGGCTTCCATTTTGACAACCGATTTTCACTTAAACCTTTCGTTAGAGATAAAGTACGCTCATCGACCTTGATATTCTGCAACCTCCGTCAAGTTCGTAGATTGATCGATTTCCCTTCTTGTATGACTATCATATCTTCTCTCCTTTTTTCTAGACTTGATTATTGTCTTAGTCTATTTTCCAACTCACCTAAATCCACTCTTCTTCCCCTACAACGCTTCGTTAACGCAGCCGTCCGAATTCTCCTCCGTCTTCGTCGTTTTGATCATACATCCTACCATCTTGCTTCTCTCGATTGCCTACAATTTATTGTCATGTTCAGATTCGTCTTATCGTTGCTTTCCGCCTTGTAACTTCTCATACTCCTCCTTTTACATGTCCCAAACAACTCAACCTCCTTTGGACTCCGCTTCTTTCTAGTGGCTGTTCCTCTTTCGTGGAACCATCTGCCCATTCATATACGCCAATCAACTTCCCTGCCGTGCTTCAAACGCCAATTCCGATCCCATTTAAACAATTTATCTGCTTGACTTTTTCATTTTTTTGTGGACTTGTAAGCGTACAGCTTGTACGCATTTGCCACATTAAATAAATTTGTATTATTATTAGAGTTGAGAATCTTTGGTGCTTGCTGAATTGGTGGGTGAGTAAACTCGTTCGTTTAGATTTCTGCAAAATTAGTGAAGCCTTAATAATTTCATTTAAAAACATGAATAATTCTCGATAACATTTGATTGACATTTTAGCCTAAAATACCGTTTTTACAATACATGATTTATTATT
The DNA here is from genome assembly GCA_012934845.2 of Pomphorhynchus laevis. NCBI lineage: Eukaryota > Metazoa > Acanthocephala > Palaeacanthocephala > Echinorhynchida > Pomphorhynchidae > Pomphorhynchus > Pomphorhynchus laevis. The sequence goes on along the minus strand of WNNJ02001570.1, from coordinate 186,927 downwards.
TTCAGATTAGGCTGGGAATAGCAAGGCCTGAAAGCAGATGTCATTACATAAAGAATCCGATCAAATCCAACAATCTAATCTGAAGTCTGATAAAAATGTAATTACTTTTGTAATTAATTTTGTTAATAGTCTATAATCATTTTCCAGAACGAAAATGTATCCGCTGCAGTTGAACAGAAGCAAAAACAGGAGGAAGTAAGGAGTTCAATTTTTACCCAAATTCTTGATCAGTCAGCGCTCGCACGATGTGAGATATTTCTTTGATTTATTTCTAATTGTTTATTACTTTATCTGCTAGTAAATACCCTTAGAATGATGAAGCCAGAGAAAGCACAAATGGCCGAAAGGTATTTAATTAATCTAGCACAGTCTGGACGCTTATCATCGAAGGTAAGTTTGATGACTTCTGTGAATATTGCCTTTAATTATTTTTATAATAACTGTTCCATTTTTATGCCTGTAGCTCTAGGCCAATTCATCTTGTAGAAATAAAGGGTTATTAATTGTTCGATTTAATCAAATAAAAATCGACGTAATATTTTAGATATCACATATCTTAAAGGGATACGAAATGAACTATTTTGCTTTTAGATTAATTTTAATAATATTACTTAGCACCGTCACTTCATATTACTTTTTTATTATATTATTAAACAGCCACAATTTTAGGTTCCCTCAAATAGGCCTCAAAAAATATATTACATTGTTACTGTTATGTATCCGTGTATTGCGATCGGCTCATCACCTATCTGACGAGATGATAGAGTTAACCATTCTATCCGGGCGACGATACGCAGAGCGGCTTGCTCTTAAGCACATCGAAGCAGATTTGGCCAGTGACATGGATAGACAAGATCTGATCCTTGAAATACAAACAGAGTACTGATCATTGCGCTTGTCTGTCAGTTTCTTTGTGACGATCTTCAGAACCGCAGTAGCCTGTGGTCCCATTCCCCCAACTGATGACATAATGAGCGGTACTAAAAATTATCGTTCGACAAGTTGTACCCTTCGAATATATTTTCTTGATTTCCTTCTTTCATGATATTCGTACGATGATACGGTACTGGCATTTGAAGGAACTAATATATTGAATATACAAATGTTTAAAAAGAACTGCTCCAGACGTGTGCCAAACAAATCGCTCACAATCACATCCAATCGCGCATCAGGATCACGTGTGGTAGTCTCAGCTTCAAAGATAATATTTGGATGAACCGGTTGTAGCACAGGCTCTACTCCAACATCATGACAGATCTCGGTTAACGTTTCGGCAATAATATCTCGAATTATATTATGCCTAATCGTGGGGAGTTCCCCAGTTGGACAGGACAGTGCATGTGACATGATCAATTTCTCTCCACATGAGCAAACGGTGAAGCTGTCTGACGGCAGACTGTTATATCGCACTGATATCGAGTCTTGAAACTCTCTGAAGCTCATGCGACTTTCTTTATCGTTTAGATAGGGCGTACGCAGCCATGATGATGCACCTTCTCACTGGCCAATTTCAACGCAACTAGAGTATTTTCAAGAGATACCTTGTCTCACAGAGTACTCAACTTTTCCTTTGCCTTGATACTTTCTTCATCTCTTAAAGATTAAATATAGAATGTTCCTCCTAAAAACATTCCTCAGCACTTCTGCCTGTCAGAAATGGCTGACAAATTCTGAGTGACCTCGATTATTCCAGTGCTGTGTCAATAGTAGGGTCGCGGATTCCGAGTCCTCTATCTCTCAATGGCAGTCCATAAATGACTCCCTCCTCTATTGAAGTTGACACTTTACCCAGTATTTTTGGAATCAGTTCTTTTTGAATTGCATCGCTTAATATCGTAAAGTGAGTTGGTGCCAGTGGGCACGTACGCATCACATACAACTATCTAAATTGCAGGGCCTGTGTAAATGCCGAATATGCTACATGTGCATCTATTTCTACTATATCCGCTAGTTTCCTAACATCCGAAACACATACCTTTACCTTTTCCTCAATCACCTCAGCAGCATAGTCATCCGTTCCAATCGGAGATCCCAGCACTTCAGATCCTGTACTTGTCACAATGACTCCTGTGTCTTCGAATGCTAACAATGCATCTTCAATCGTTGGATGAACTAATAGCTTGCTTTTTGAGGCATTTGTCTTGAATCCGTAGCCTTGTCCAATGCTTGTAATTTCCTGTTACACTAATCTAATACTACTTAGATTTCCAATGAAGGTAGCATCATCTGCATACCAGCTGTGAAGAACTTCAGGGACTTTTGCTTTAAGTGACCTAATAAGGGGAATCGTAGCGGCAGAATATGCTAACATTGCCAATCAATCTCCCTGTGTGAAGCCTTCGCGTGACTACATTATATCATCCTCAATCAGAAGTTCAGCATCATGCAGATAGTAATTTTTTAGAATGAATTGTAGTGAAGGGCATATTTGATTAATGTTTCGGAATGTTAATGCTCTGTTGACTGTGTTGAAGGCATTATGTGCGTCAATGAGGAGTACACATTGCTCTGAAGACGATTCGAAGATACGTCGGATGTTATGTACAATCTTCTCTGTAGCACATCGGTAGCCAACACATAATTGATCTCCTAATGCCACATCTTTTAAATCTCTAGAGATTGTGTGTACGATGGCTTTTCGATAATACACCTGGAAATTTCGCCAATACCTATATGCCTTACCCATGGCATTTTATCAATAGCGATCAACCTGCAGGCAGTGAAAACAGTTAGAATTTCATTGTTTATCTGTTTGGTGGCAATAAGCGTTGCGAACGTAGCGAGAGCATTTGCCAATTTATTAACGCATAACCAAAGTCGTGCAAAAGTGCGCACCAGCTGCGAGAATCAAGCCCGGAAGGTCCAGCACTTCCTTTTGTTCTTCTGGCCGCAGCCTTAATCTGGACAGCATCTAGGTCTGAGAATAGCGCTTCTCGATGATTCACAGATCCTTGCAGTGGCGATTCAAGTACCAAATTTCTGTTGATATCTTGAGCAATAGGATGTAGTTGTTCAATGCGCTGACGTACCGTTTGGCAGTTCAAAGTGTCTTTTAATGATAATATCCTCCCCTGTTTACCTTCAGCCCTGAGGCATCTCATGGAAGCTGTAACTTTCCCTCTACAAGACATATTGATGAATTCTTTCCGCCAATCCACCTTATTACTTGATGGAAAGTCCTGTGTTTCACCATATGTTGTCTGTGCTTTTGTTGCAGATATTTCGCCTCTGAAGGCAGATCATCCAGTTTTCCATCATTCCACCATTTTATCCGACGAGTAAGTAATTTTCTGCACACGCTTATTTTCCCTTTTAATGGACGTTGTAGTATCAGTTGTGAAATCACGGTAACCTCAGCAAGTGCATATTTCGAATTCTCATTTTCTGAGCTCGCTAGCTCAAACAGTTCAACAACTTTATCAACAAATTCTAAACCCGATGACCCTCTTGGAATATAAAAAAGATTTGGTGTCCAAAACTTGACGTTGTTAAAAATGAAATTTACAATTGAAACTCTGCTTTGCATTATTTCCCTCGCAGTTTCTCCATTTTCTTCCCGAAAATTGTTCCCTCTTGTCCGACTTGAGGCACATCTCTGTATTTCATTGTTTGGATCGTATTTTATCACTGTGACATGATATACCAACTTGGAGATCCGTATTTGTAAGGCTACAACGGCTCTGTATATCTTTGTCTCTATGCCGTACTTTTAAGGTACGATTTCTGCAATTGGGGGGGGCTAGACAGTCAATACATTCTCTACCCTCTCGTTTGCATGGACATCCGTAACACACTGCTGCTCCATTGCATACACAGCATCGATAGTGAGTCAGGGGCCTTCCTCGTGGCATGCGAGTGTATGTTATGATAATTGTATTTATTTTAGGTCTCAAATATTTTAAACTATCTTATTCTAAGACAAATAAAATTAATTAATTATTGGAGTGGATATTACTAGTACAAATACTAGTACAAATAACATATATTACTAGAACTTCATATTACTAGTACAAATAACATATCACATTGAAAAGGTAGTAGCAGTAAATTGCTTTCGTGCAATTGATTTTTATACTTTTCAATTTTTATATTTCTCCTTCTAATATGATTGCAGTTGGTTAATATGCGTACTAATCACTCAATGATTTGCATTTTACAGTTTATATTTACATTTTTTGTTCATTTGCTTTCAAACTCGAAAAAACTCGGTTCTGGTCTATAACTTGCATAAACATTGAATATTAATTATTTTGTAAACTACAAAATAATAAACCTTTTATAAACGACATTTTTATTCTAATTTTTTATTTGACAGATTCGTTAACTTTATCAGGCAACTAAAAGCTAATTATCCCGATATGCATCTCTTAAGGCTGTATGCTTGTCTTTGAACGAAATGCGCATTTATTTTCCGCCATTTAAGTGCGATATGCAAAGTGTTTGGATCAATTAGTTTAGAAGCAAGTATTTAGAAGTTTCACAAATATGTCGAATCATCTGTCAATTTTGAATTCTTGCTTTAATGTATAAATAATCATACACCTCAAAGTATATTCCGCTTTTAATTACTATTAAATAGTTTAAATAATCTCAGATCCTAAAGTGTATTTGGATCTGTTGCAATACAGAGTCCATAAGGAATCAAGTATGTAACTCCTTAGGTCATTGATTTACATGTTACATTTGCTTCGTTCTAACTTTCAGTATTTTATACTGAGTGTGTTTTTTTGAACGCATTAAATTTGTCAATTAGTTGCTTTGCATACTATATGATTCGGAGTCGCCATAAAAAGATTTTTCTGTTTTTAAAGTGTTGAGCATTTCTTCTCTCCATAGAACATAATCTCATTAAAACAAATTTGATCAATTTTATTTGTTGTTTTATAGTTCTTTGCTAACCGAAGGGAAATTATTATTTTATAAATCTACAAATAATCAGATCTACATATTAACAGAATTTTACTAATCTGAAACTGGTAATTTTGCATTTGTTTGTAAACGCAAAGTCACATTTTGCACTTATCAATTGTATTTTCTGTAATTTCCAGGTTAATAAACTACACCGATAATTAATTAAATTGTATTTAGATTACATTTTTATATTAAATTGTATTTATAAGTAAATTACTTAATTATATTATTTATAAGTTCATATTTTCATTATATTAGCAATATAAATGTAATATCGCCCAATGATACGTTCGATGTACTCCTATATTGTTCAGGGCGTTTAAATATCGAGAGGAATTATAAAATATTAAATTATTGTTCACAGCTTTTCAAGTGTTATGTTATTTTTTGTAGTATAATTGTATAGAATTCGTCAGAACATTCAATACCACGGAATTGCGACATATGTCTGAATACTATTTTTTACTTTTGTGGCGTAAATGAACATTACTCATGTCATCGAAATAATGTGGTCGAACGAATATGTTCGAACTAAAAGTTGTTCGAAAACATAATTTTAAAATTTATTATTTTTGAAATTATACAATATAATTTTTGACGTAGAGTTTTTTAAATAGTGTGACAAAGCTGCAGTAATCTTTTCTTTGAGTTTTCTATTCCAAATTTACTTGACCTCAGAAAACAAAAACTTTTAAAAAGTAATAATTTTTCAATTACAACTTTTTGTCATATTTACTGAAGATGTTTACAGAGTAGTTAACGAAATCCTTAAAGTATGCCAAATACTCCATATCGCCTTTCATTTTACAAATTCGGTTGTAATTTACAAACTAAAATAGAATATGTAATTTGTCGCAAAGTTTGTTGCGACAAACTAAGTTAAATATCGAGTGAGGTTATTTACAATCTTATTCATTATTTATCTAAACTACAAACTATAAAATACGTAGACTCAGTTATCTGATTAATTAAATCAGAGTATAGGAAGTTGATATTTGGTTTCTAATTTAAGCGCTCTTTTAATTTAACATCCGAATTTGTTATTATTTGTTGGGCTAAAACAAAAAAAAACATTTAGTATTTATTCTTCTGGTTGTGGCACAATATTATCCTCACAGGTATTGTTCCTATTCTTGATACAGCAGGACGCTACTAATCAGTCTGGGTGGGTCTCATCAGCTGCTGACCCAGACCTACATTTCACGTTTCGACCCTTATTTTCTGCTTTCTCCGTACACTGATGCTGATCAGATCAAATTTAGTAAAATTCATTCGAGTTTTTAACAAATATATCCATCCTGATCTGTATTTTAAATTTTTAACTATCCATGAACAATCAAGTATAGTTGAACGTCAACAAAAGTTTTTTTGATATTTAGATAGAAACTACTAACATCTTCAGAAAATTAACATAAAAATGAAAAGGTATCACAAATAAAGTTTCTTGTCGGTTTGTACATTGAGGCCGGAATCAAAATCATTGCATACACCTGTTTCTTTTGTAAGGACCGCAGCAAACAAATCTACAACAAAGAAACAAATGAATTAAAAATGTTCAACAAAAGTACAAAACATGTATTCATTATGTATTAATTACCTGTTAATCATGTGTCCATGTGGTTTTTTAAACAGAACAACAACGAAACAAAAAACACTAGAACGTACAACAAAAGTACAAAACGTGTATTCATAAAAAGAACAACATGAACAAAATGCAAAGAAACAAAATCAAAACAAAAATTTAAAGACAAAGATGATAAAATAGGAGAAAAGACAAACCATTTTAAACAACAAATTGAAAGCATTATTTCAAATTTAAAATTCAAATTTGAAACTAATTTTTAAAAATAGATAATGAAATTTTTTTTGATAAAATCATTATTTATTTCATCGAAATCAATAATATGATCAATAATGCAATCAATAATGTTAAATTTGAATATTAATGGCATAACATATGTTATAAATGTTAAAAAATGTGTTATAACCAGAGGCTTTTGTATATATCAATTTTAAGGTTAAGTCAGCTTTATTACCAACCATTAAGTTATCATTTAGTTTGTTAATATAAAACGCTTCTAAGATTTTACGTTTAAACATACTGGATTCATTTGATAATATGGTAGTTCCATCGAAATCAATTATGTGATAATTATTAATGTTATGATCAACTAAGGCACTGCTTGTTCCACCTTTAAGTGTGTATTTATGATGGCTTACTCTTTTATTTATACCTTGCCAGGTTGACCTATGCATATTTTATCGCAGTCATTACAAGGGATTTTATAAACAACGGATGAATTGTTGTTGATGGATTTAATTTTTAAAAAATTATACAATTTAGACATTCTTTTATTGTTCAAAACAATATCATTGGATGTTGAAATTTGGTTTTCATTAACGTACTTTTTAAAACGATTATTCCATATATCATTGATATATGGAATCCCAACACACTTCCGTTATTTAAAAGGACCAAAAATATCAATTTTGTTAATTTGTGTTTTATATAAAGCCTTTTTAACCGCCCACGCTGGAAATCGGTTTTCTCTTAAAATGTTAATTATTAAGCCCTCACGTTTTTTCATCTCGACAAAATCGAATCAAATCAATTTGTTTCGCAAAAGCAATGGGCTAGCAGCAGCTACTTTCCAAGTGTTAAGGGTATTTGAAGTTCAGGAAACAACATTAGGTTGTAATCCAACTTTTTAAAAAACTGATGTTTTCAAAGTATTTATTCGGAAGCCTGCTAACGATTACATCTAAAAAGTTAAAGAAATATTTTGCTCCTACGTCATTTTCCATTATATGTATATGTCAAAACTATTTATATTAGATAACTATCCTTTAACGTATATGTTATCATGAACAATAACAAATGTATCGTCGAAATAACGGACTCACATTTTAATTTTAGAAAAAATATTTTTCAGATGATTTTCTTCCCGTGATCTCATATAAAGTTCACTCAAAATAGGTGCTAGAAGATTACTCATTGCCAATTCATCCGTTTGTTCAAATAATTCATATAATAGTTCATATAATAGTTTTTTAAAACTTGTACGAGAACATTTTTCATGCCTTACATTTTTAATGTTGTCTGCCTTACATGGTACTAGGCCATCTTCTTTTAATTCGTTTTTGTATGGTTCAAGTCCTTTTCAGTATTATGATTATCCGACGCACATTTTTTAATTTTATTATACTTCAATAATAAAAATATGATAAAAATATTGATAAAAATACTGTTGATTAAAGCTACATAAAAATAATACATAAATACATACAATACAATTGTAATACAAATACAATTTCGGAAACTGCCAGAAGCAGTAGTGAAGCTCGTTGCACCAACAATATCAACTTATCAACGCAGAATTGTCGACTATTTACTACCACAATGATTCAAATAAATAGTTGCTGTGAATTTGATGGAGGCAAGGACAACGACGAAATATTGAATTTATTTGAAGCTGCCGGGACGCATCGAATGATCGAACAGTCGAACGTTCGATCATCCAATCAACACATAAGGGTGACCTTAGTATCCATAAATACGGATATAAACGGATATGCGGAAGTCAAATCGCCATTCGTTATAGAAGTTAATAACACTCCTCAAGAACACATTGGTAGACAACAATTTGGCAAATGCTGCGTGTGCTCCCGATCCTTCCGTATAACGTTAGCCGGCGTGTTATGGAAACACGGAGGAAAAGTTAGCTGCACCGGATCCTGATTGCTCCCAAAATCAGCAGATGCAGCAGCGTTTCTCCAGGACCCGATACCTTTGTCGCCTACAGTTGAAGACCTCGTTCCGACGTCAAGGAACAGTTTCGATCTGGATTCCGCGCTGTTAGACGAATTCCTAAGACAGCGAGCTGCACCGTGGCAATGAAACTTTGCTCCCTTTTGCGTGCCGCCACTATCTCTTATTCTGAATTGATAAACTGGAAGAACTTGTTAAGTTTCCCCCGCTATTGTCTCTGTTTGCCTCCCTCTCGTGAAGTTTCTCTTATCAGCTGGATAAAGAAATCATGTAGTCGTTTTCAGCCATCTTAGGGTTCCCACCGCCTGCCACTGAGCCGTATGGAAAAGCGTTCGCATAGGCGACTCGAACCAGAAGAATTGCGCCGCAAGATTTCCGAAAAAATTAAGCTCGGGGATACACGCGGTGCCATGAGACTAGCAATGTGCGAGGATACTTTCGCCCCTTACGATGAAGAGACTTCTCTTATTTTACAGCATTTGCACCCATCCAGTCATTGCTCAGCCGGTAATGATTCGTCTTTGCCCATTTCACAGGATACATTGTACGCTGCCCACAAGTGATCTCGGAGGAGATTATAAAATCAATAAGATCCTTTGCTAACCATGCATCAGGAGGACCCGATGGTCTGAGCCCGATCCATTTGAAGGATCTTACCGCACCAGGCTGTGCCGCTGCGGGACAAGATCTCCTAACGGCTTTGTCTAATTTCTCGTCCATGGTCCTAAACGGCGGCGACCCACTCTGCTTTAGACCAATTTTCTTTGGAGCTAAGTTAATTGCGCTCAAAAAAACCGATGGCGGACTTCGCCCGATAGCCATTGGCAACACCTTACGCAGAATGGTGGCCAAAAATAGCATGTCGTCGGGCTAGTGGTGAGGCAGTTGCTATCCTGTCTCCCTTTCAAGTTGGTGTCGGAGTGCCGTCAGGTGCTGAAGCCGCTGTACATGTTTGCAGAGCCCATCTTAGACTAATGCACGGACAGAACGCTCTGCTTAAGCTGGATTTTCGAAATGCTTTTAATTGCATCAAACGATCATCGTTACTCGCTGCTGCGTACCGTTATATCCCTGCCATTTCCCGCTTTGTGCAATCAAATTATAACGAAACTTCTTGGTTATTTCACGGTCCGAATATCCTACTTTCAGAGGGAGTGCAGCAAGGGGACCCTATGGGACCAATGCTATTTTCCTTGGCGGTTATAGGGCTAAGTAAGACATTACAGAGCCCACTAAATATATGGTACTTAGACGACGCCACCTTATCCGTGGATGTAGCCACTCTAAATGATGACATTCGTCGTAATCGCGAAGGAGGACTTGAGCTAGGAATTGTTTTGAATGAAGATAAATGTGAGGTCATTACTAATAACCAGAATGTGGCTAATTCCTTTTTGCTGTCACTACCAGGATCAAAACGAGTATCAGTCGAACGTTCTGCGTTGCTGGGTTCTCCTACTGGCGATGAGGCCAATATCGATGGATTATTAGACAGAGCGACTTCTAGCTTAACAAAGATGATTATTAGACTTTTATTCCTCGCAAGACATGACAGCCTTTATTTATTGCGGCACTGCGTGGGTGGGACGAAGTTATCGCATTTGCTTCGTACATTACCGGCCTTTTTACGTGCAGGCCTTTTAAGTTTTGACGTAGTCCTTTGATATTCTCTGGAGTCACTGTTAAATGTTAGCATTTACGAACAAGCCTGGACACAGGCGACCCTCCCGATCGCCCTTGGTGGTCTAGGGATTGCGTCAGCCGTCAATACTGCCCTTCCAGCATTCCTGTCATCGGTATCCACAACACAGGGGTTGGTCGAGCGACTGTTGGCACGCTGCCCCGTTTTCTCGCATACACACCTCGAATTTGAGCTGGGAAGGTCGAGGTGGTTATTGAGCCTTGGATCGGATCATCCTGATAATCCAGAGCGTCAGAAATCTTGGAGTGCCCCGATTCAAAAGCTAATATTCAAGCAGCTTTTAGACTCTGCCCCAAACATAACAGAAAGAGCACGATTGCTGGCCGCGGCCGCACCAACTGCAGGAGCATTCCTACAGGCAATACCAAACGCGGCAAGCGGAACAAGATTAGACGACGAGGGGATTCGCATCTCAATTGGCCTTCGTTTGGGATTGCCGCTCTGTGCCTTACATACTTGTAAGTGCGGCGCAATTGTAGAAAGACTAGGCTGGCATGAGTTAGACTGATTGCCGCTCTGTGCCTTACATACTTGTAAGTGCGGCGCAATTGTAGATAGACTAGGCTGGCATGGGTTAGACTGCAAAAGGTCTATCGGCGCCACTTCCGACATGCCTAAGTGAATGGAATAATAAAGGCAGCTTTATCAGCAGCAGGTTACCCCTGCTCCTTGGAGCCCTGTGGTATGTCCCAAACTGACAGTAAGAGGCCATATGGGGCCACTTTAGTACCAAGGGAATGTGGACGTATACTTGTATGGGACCATACTTGCGTGAACACCCTAGCTCCGTCTCACGTAGATTGTTCTGCAGCAGGTGCTTGAGCTCTGGCCACGGAAGCCGAACGCATTAAACGGATCAAATATACATGTCTGGATCCTTCATTTTGCAGCTTCGTCTCAGTAGCTGTCGAGTCAATCAGCGCCTTAGGATGTGAAGCCACCGCCCTCTTTGAACTAATTGGGAAGCAACTTAGGCTAGCTACAAACTACGCCCAGGCAAAATCCCATTTCCTACAGCGCATAAGTTCTGTAATTCAGCGGGGAATTCAGCATGCGTCAGGGATAGTCTTATGCAATCTTGATTCCGAAGCCCAATGATCCCCTACTTTTTATTAAACGTTATCTAAGTAATAGTATGGGGCTCATTTGCGGGCAACCCATTCAATTGTATCTTAGAAGAAATAAATGAATGGTTATTTAATGTTTGATAGTAAATGTATAATTATCTTCTCATGATCTCATATAAAGTTCGCTCAAAACTTTATTTATGTAATTTTTCTTTTTAATTTTCATGTCAATTTTCTGAAGATGCTAGTAGTTACTAGCGAATTATTTAAATAATTTTTGTTGTTGATTGTTCACCAACATGATTGTTCCTAGATATTTAAAAAATAGTTTTTTACGATTAAAATTAATAAGATTACATTTTAATATAAAGTCGTTTATATTAATATTTAAGTCGCTTTTATATTATATTTAACCTAACTTAACCTATATTATAACAACCTAACTTTTGTGTTCACCGATCTGTTCAATTTTTTAAAACTTTGCCACAACTACTCAAATAACTGTATGCCCTGCTTGTTGTTTTCAAAACCAATTCAATATCGAAAACCGGTTAATAAGAAGACTATTAATAAGTAGGATTTTAGAATTATCGAGTTTAAAAAATGTAACTTTAAACGTGAACACTAAAACAGGAGACGCAGATAAAGCTGTTTTTTCTTATCAAGGCACAATCGCCACAACACTAAAATCTTTCGTTTTTTTTCAAAATACACAGCAAGTTTACTAGCATTACAATGCTAGTACAAAGCAGTAGTGTTACATCAATAGTGCGAGTTGGTTCGGCACTTTGAACAACGGTCATGTCAATTGATAGTTCAGAAAATCGCCTATTCAATGCTAGCAAGCATCGGAAGTACGAGATCAAACAACCGTTCCGCAACAATAGTCGAAGATGCTGCAAGCGGAAGTACGAGATCAAACAACCGTTCTGCAACAAAACTTATTTTTCAAAAATAGAAATTTTAATATTTGAACCATTTTCATATCGCCATCATAATCGACAATGATATTTCATGCTAATTTTTTATTAATGGAAACCAAAAAGAAAATTGAAATTAGTATACGAAAATTTAATTGATCAATAGTGAATTTTTAAACATGTGTGTAAAGCATTGATTTCATACTATAGTTATGAAAAATGACCGTTAACTGACAAGTGTATTGAAAATTTTTATCTGCCATATTTGTACTTTTGTTGATTTTTATTTAGCGTTTCTTGATACTTTTTGAATAGCGCAATTTTCTTGATTTTTTACATCTATTTAGATCACAGAGGATTCCTTAATTTCGTTGCTTGAACAAGTTAGTACTCATGCCACAAAGAAAGCACCTAAAATTACTGTTAGTTACATTACAATTTGATTTTCTATTCAAGGACTGTTTCTTTTTGTAGTTCCACAGACGGCGAAACCCTTTGGATGACGATGACGACTTCCTGTGAAGCTTTTAATTTAATAGCGTATTTTGCACTATTTATAAAAAACATCTTTTTGGTTTGACTTTGTTATTAACTTTCTTCTGTAATGATTTAAAATTGTGGATCGATCTCAAATGATAAAAATTGAAATCTAAATTATAACTAAAACTTTATTTATCAATATTTTGTCATTCAAATTACAAATTTATAAAAGTATACTCAAATGCTTATTTTGTATAGTGTTCTCCCATAAATTAGAACGATCATTTGATTTGAACTATATTTTTAAATAAAAACATTTGATTTCACCTTTTGTTTTATTTTTAATTAAAATAAATTCAAATTTATGTTGCTGAAATATAATATCTTTTTGCAAATTAGTATCTGCGATTATATCTGCCATCTGAAATTAGCTATTCTGCTCTGAAGAGATTAGATACCTCTGCGATTCGATAATTCTCATCTGCTGCTTATTAACATCCTAACGTGTTTCTGACATGTATTCAAACATTTACTTAAATGGAATATTTTAATATTGAGTCATGCAACGCAGATTCTGTCCTCATGTCCTTGCCCAGCAAAACCTTACCTGCCGATCCCCTGCCTACCCCATACTTAAATTTATATGCTCATCGATATCCACTTTTCTCACAACTTTGTTTAACTCGTCTATCCGCAGTAGTATCTTCCCGATATTTCGCATAATTGCAGTTTTGGAGTATTTAACGCATAAACTACAGTAAAGCTTTTGAAGAACAGTTACCAACAGTGGATTTGTCATCAATCTCAATATATTCATTTATACCGTTAAACGTTGATCCGCTAAACAAGTTGTTCTCGGTTAATTAGCTGTCAATAGCTCTTCGCAATACGGCTCCTCGTAAAGCTGCGGGATCCGATCTTCTTTGTGTCGAGCAAATTAAACAATTTTTCTTCTGTCCTGCTCATTTTTGGACTTACTTCTTTTATTGTCTTTTATTAGGTGATCCATTTCCATGTAGTTGGAGAGATGATATTATCAAAGTACTTTATAAAGATTAAGGTAACCCAGAATCAGAAAACTCAATCGTGGAATTACACTTCTGAACCATTGCTATAAATTTTTAACACATGTTATTGCTCCCAGATTAATTCAGCATTGTCATGATTCTTTCCCAGAAGAGAAGTATGGTTTTCGACCTAGTAGATCAACGACAGATGCAATAAACACTGTTAGACGATCTGTAATAGACGCATTTCAACAACATCAATCTATTTATTTTATTTTTATTGATTTCCAAAAAGCTTTCTATTCAGTTGATAGAAAACTTATCTTAGAAAAGTTAGCGCGTAGTATAGGTTTAGGCGGTCTTTTTTTATTTATTGAATTCTATTTTGCAACCAAACGTTCTTCGCATTTTTGACGGCATAAATTATTCGAATGAGTTTCTTGACAATCGTTGTCCTTCAGGGCGACCCTCTAAGTCATTTATTATTCAGTTTCTTCATTGCTGATCTTCCTAGCAGTCTAAGTCACAATCTTTTAGATATTTCATGTGTATAATATGCAGACGATCTTGCTATTATTTCCAAATCTATTTCCAATGTCCAACTAGCTTTAAACTCGCTCTCATCTTTCTGTATTACTAATCGTATTCGAGTGAACCGTAGTTGAATCGAAGTATCTGTATCTCGGAATGTTAATAACATCTAGATAATCTTTCTATCAACATTTTAAACTTACATCCCACTGTATATTTTGCACCTCCCACTGTATATTTTGCCTCATCGATCATCCCCATAGTCCACAATCTCACTTTCTTAGGCTTCCATTTCGATGATCACCTTTCCCTTAAACATTCGTCCGTGACAAGGTCCTCTCATCCAACTTAATTCTCCGTAACATCCGCCGTATCCGCCCCCTTATCGACTTCCGTTCTTGTATGTCTCTTCTTTCATCGCTTCTTTTCCCTAAAATCGATTACTGCCTTAGCCTTTTCGCCAATTCTCCAAAATCCATCATCCTACCCCTACAACGAATAATCAACACCGCCGTTCAAGTGCTCTTTCGTCTCTGTCGTTTCGACCGACATCCACATATTTTGCCCAACTCTACTGGCCCACCATCCACATCCGCATCAAACTCCGCCTTCTCGTTACTTTTCGTCTCATCGCTGTCGGCTGCCCATCGTTCATCAACCTTCCTTTCTTAGACGATACTCGCCCCACCTCGCTATCGCTTCGTTACTGTCATACCCTCTTACTCCACGTTCCCAATTACTCCGACAACTACGGTATCCGATCCTTCCTCGTCGCCGCCTCACTCGCCTGGAATCAACTCCCTCTCGACGTCCGCCGCGCCCCCTCCTTTATCACATTCAAACACCTCCTCCGTTCACACCTTCTCGACACCTGATTCACAGTCTTGTTTTGTTGTGGTCATGTAAGCGTGAGCTGGCACGCATTTGCCACGTTAAAATAAATCCTTTTTTTACATGTGTAAAATTGTGATGGAAACCCTTGGACTGTCCGAACTAGGCAAATTATCTTTTGAGGCGGGATACGATATTTTTATATAATGCTGCTTCCTCGACTACAATATGGACTAGCTTGTATTTGGGTAGACTTGACTTCAGCAAAACTTTTACCAGTTAGATAAGTGCCTGTCAAGATTTATAAAAAGGTTGGTAGGCATATCTGCTGCAATTTCGTCATCGGCTGCAATCTTGTTGAATAGCCCAGCAAGGATGGTAGCGCCGTATCGACCAAGTAGTTTCCATGCTTCTATAGGGATGTCGTCATGGACAGTTGCTTTCCCGTTTTTCATAATTCTGATCGCTATTGCTACCTCTGTTTCACTGATGTTTGGTACAGGTCTCAGTATAGGGGCTGCGCTAATGATAGGTGGGTAGGAGAATTCAGTATGGCAAATACTGACGAAGTGTTCACTACAACGCTGCAAGATTTTGGGCGGATCTCGGAATATTTGATTATCGACACTCTTTATGTAATTAGATTGGTCGATGTCTTGTGTCGCACGTTGTCGAGTTTTGCTGAGACTTAATACCATATTTGCACTAAATTTTGAGTTGACATTTGCATGTTTGGCTTTACGACGGGGGTGAATGTCATTTAGCCGACCTGTCGTTAAGGCCTGTCACAAGGGACCACAATTATCGGCGGTGGGCCTTATCCAGTATGCAAGACAAATTGCGTAGGCTTAAATTTAAATTTATTTTTTGGTGTAATCTGTACACAATCATGCCTGCGACGTTTTTGATCTCATTAATTTTTTTTTCAATTTTTATTTCTGAAATTTGAATTTTGTAAATATTTTTGAAATTATCGTACCCCAAGCCGAAAGGCGCTGTTGGTAAAATAAATTGCTATATTAATTTTAACATCTTAAACAAAAAACAAAAATTTTTAGAAAAAGATTATGTTAAAAAAATTGTCTTGATTGTTAAATACTTAAATTCTAGATTATTCCTGTCAGTTCCAGATTATTCCTGTCATTTCCAGATTATTCCTGTCAGTTCCGGATTGTTCCTGTCAGTTCCAGATTATTCCTGTCAGTTCCAGATTATTCATGTCAGTTCCAGATTATTCCTGTCAGTTCCAGATTATTCATGTCAGTTCCGCTCGCTACGCTCGCGGATTGAGCTCAATCTATCGATAAAAGGTCATGCCTAAAAAAGTGCCATCTCAGATCCCTGTTCCTGACCAAGCATATTCCACATCGGAATGCAATGATGGTTATACCAGTTTTGAATTTGGATGCGATTCCAAAGATTGTGATGTATGGACACTTGTTTGTGCTCAAATATCCGAACAATCGGTGGATAAACGTAAACAGTTCACATGCAGCTTTTGTACATCAGTACGACTACTACAGTTATCCTGCTCATCTACTTCTGTATCACACACGACCACTCAGACCAATGCTGTTTTAGATGTTTCCCTCGCATCAACACCTGACTTCGCATCTTATAATCCCATTATCGAACCTACTCTCTCACACACTCCTCGTTCAACTACGAACCAAACTTCCATTAATCTTGCTCATTCTAACAATGCTAACAATGAAGCTTTTTATCTCGTACCTTCTCTTTTCTATTCCTCCACAAATCTAAATAAATCTCAAACTTCTTTATTCTCTTCACGTACTCCTTACTCGACCTCCCCTGTATCACTTCTTAATAATTTATATCATTCCATCAAAATCATTTCCAATAACATTTCTGATCAACAAATTCAACGCTCCACTCCTATCACACATGCCCCAACATATCTAAATTCTCCTTACTCTACCTCCCACGTATCACTTCCAAATAATTTATATCCTTCCTTCAAACTAATCTCCATTGACATCTCTGATCAACCGATTCAACACCCCGCTCCTGTCACACTTGCTCCAACCAATATTAATTCTCTATCAAGCACCCCTGTCATTTCCACTTCTATCTGCTCATCTGCCTCCTCTGTCCGTCCATCACTTCCACGAAATCGTTTTCCCTCGCGTGATCGCTGTAGTATCATATCAAACTTAAATTTCAGAATCTGCTTCTCCACAGTCTGGCCTCGATGATGTATCTGCTTTCAGGTCAATCCTAGCAACCATTCTTCCTGATGACAACCCATCCCTTTTCAATAATATCGCTCCTATATCCTTTATTCGTTTAAACAAATCCACTAAATCCAATCATCCCAGTCCTCCCCTCTTAAAAATCGTTTTCCGACATAGTTCACATGCCTCTTCGGTACTCTCCAAACGTTTTAAACTTCTTACCACTTCATCTACTTGTCGTATCTTTCCTGACCGCTCTCCTTATGATATTGCCCAGCTCAATTTAGCTCGCAGTGAGAAATATCGACGTGAAACAAACGGTAAGTCATACCTATCAATCCGTAAAATCAACGGAAATTTTCACGTTGTACACACAAGGCTAAAAATTCGATGGCGTCCCATCTCTCCGCTTTGTCTTCGTTGCTAGTCGATCTCGCTCCTGAGCATACTTTTCGTCTTAGTCTTTTTAACACTCGCTCCATTCTCCATAAAGCTGATCTGCTCCTTAATATCGTCGATCAATTATCTATCGATATTCTCTGCATTACCGAATCCTGGCATTGTGACTCCGACGATCTTGCTATTCGTCGTCTATGTCGCTCTGGTTGTTCTTTAGTTGAATCAGCTCAACCAATTGTCTCTTCCACATCTACTGCTTCTAACCATGGCGGTATAGTTGCCATTGCTCGCCACCCAATGTCTTTACGTAAAATTAACGTTAACATCCGTTACACCTCGTTCGAATTACTCATATGCAGATTATCAACTCCTTTCCCTCTGGAATTTGTGATTGTATAGCGTCCAGGTTCAGTTGCCCCCTTACGTATCTTCTTTAACGACCTTGCAGATCTTATGTCTCACTGTTCATTGTCTTATACTCCTTCTTTTGTTCTCGGTGACTTTAACATTCGTCTTGATCGCCCGGCTGACTCTGACTCTATCACTTTAACTAATCTTTTTTCTGATTTTAACTATAAATTACTTTCAACAAGCCCAACTCATATTCTCGGCGGTGCTCTCGACATCATTGCTGTCCCTATCTGCTTCAATGACTATACTTCCTTGTCAATTACTGATCCCGGTTTGTCCGATCATTTCCTTGTCACTCTTACTCGTCCCCATCCTCCTTCTCCGCCTCCACCAATATCCACACCAAGTCGACCCTGGAAACTTCTCGATATCCCTATTCTCTGCACAGCCTTATTCAATTCTTCACTCTTTTCACTTCCTCTTAACTATCTCTCCCGATGATCTCTGAATTCTGTTTAATTCTGAACTTATGTCTATCATCAATAAACTTCTGCCTAGTCGACTCCGACGCTCTCAGCGCTTGCGCCATGCTCCCTGGTTCGATTCTGACTGTAGTCTTTCTAAGCGTCGACTTCGTCACTCTTTTCGTGTGTATAATCGCTTTATTAAACGTTCTCCCAACTCACTCCCTCCAAATCTCCGTGATTCCTACTTTTCTCTACCCCGCTCACATCTTATTCTTATACGTACTAAACGTACTATCTTTTGGCGAAATCAACTCGAGTAAATCTTCCAACATTATTTAACTCTTCCATCTATGGCCGTACATTTCCTCCCATCCGCTACTGTTCGTCCTCTCATCAAAAAGCAATCTCTCGAATCCTCACTACAATTTTCGTACCGTCCTATCTAACTTCTTCCAACCTTCACTAAACTCCTTGAGCGTCTCGTTCTCAAGCAAGTTAATACATTTCTCTTTTCCCCAATCTTATTTCCTCCCTTCCAAGCTGCTTTTTGCTCTAATTACTCTAATAAAATTGCCTGTCTTAAAGTTTATAGCGACTTAATTATATTGCGCGATCATAAATTATGTAGTGTCATAGTTCCCTTGATCTATCGTCTGCTTTTGACATCGTCGATCACTAGATTTTTCTCCATCGCCTTCGTCATGATTATTGCTTCTCTTTACTCACTGTATCATGGTTTTCTTCATATCTATCAAACCGTACATTTCGCGTCTATTCTAACTCTTCTCTCTCCCATCCTTCGTCCATCCCGTCCGGTGTTTCACAAGGCTCCGTATTAGGCCCTATGCTTTTATCCCTTCTTCTCGGTGATTTGTCTTCGATTTCTCTTAAATTTAACTTCCTTGTTATGCAATATGCTGATGACATTCTCATCTTTGATCATGAACCTGTTTATCTTATTCACGATCTTAGTGTTTATGCTTCCGACTGTCTTGTCTCAATGTCCAATCATCTTTCTTCCCTTCGTCTTTCTCTGAATCCTGATAAATTCAAAATTATGTGGATCCTATTAAGACGCCTCGGCTTAGAACCCCCTCGGTATCATTAAATTCTTCAATTCTATTTATCGTTGATAATCTCGTTTTCCTAGGCTTCCATTTCGACAACCGACTTTCACCTAAACTTTTCGTTTAAGATAAGGTACGCTCATCTACCTTGATACTCTGCAACCTCCGTCAAGTTCGTAAATTGATCGATTTCCATTCTTGTATGACTCTCATATCTTCTCTCCTTTTTCTAGACGCGATTATTGTCTTAGCCTATTTTCCAACTCACCCAAATCCACTCTTCTTCCGCTACATATCGGTGATCAAGTCGACTACAGTGATGCAGACGGTCAGCTCTATCAATTCTTCTACGACTAAGCAGCTTTCAACCAAGCACAATGTTTTTTTTTGTATCAAACTGATCTTAGTATATTTGCTACAAGCGAGTTAGATACGGCTGATTTCGTAACCCTTGTTATCAAATGCTTAAGTCCTGGTTGCATTCTGAGACTATGTGAAAACTACTCGTAGCGTGGATAGAGATTTCTTTCATGCTGGAGTTCCATTGTAGATATTGTTTAGCAAAACGCTTATCATCAATTTAAGAAGTTGAGCACTCACGAATCGAAATCGCTGAGTAGACGACAGAGCTTGGAAACTTGAAGAATAAGTTTTTGAAAAGAACCTCATCTGATGGTGGAGAATCCAGTTTAACTAGATCGCGTACTTTTGCAGGTGTGGTTCGCCAGGAGGTTGTAAGATCTGTTTTCGCGTCCAATCATTTTAACAAGAATCTGAAACCGCTTAAATTCTTGCAAGAGTGTGTTAGGCAGTCAAACCGTTCGTGTAACGTAATCATTAGAGGGTTACCTGTTTCATCGAATGATCAAGACGTCGTCAAAAACATTTTCTATGAGATTGGGGTAAATCTATCAGCATGTCGGTATCTTCTACTAGACGATTTTCAGCTAAACAAACCAATATTCCTCTATGTTTGCTTGTTTCAACTGACGTATATATACCAAGTTAAGCACTTTTCTATTGTAGTAAGCTACGAAATTCACCTACCTTTTCCAGAGTCTATATAATTCCTTATCTGTCACCAGTAGAATGTGATGCCTACAAAACTCTTCGTGCCGATTTTAAAGCGAAACGAAACTGACATAGGATTTACATTGCTGTAAATCCTTCAGCGATTCTTCCAGTTAATCCTCCAGTAAATCCTCAAATAAATCATCCAGTAAATCCTACAGTAAATCCTCCAGTAAATCCCTCAGTTAATCGTCCAGTAAATCCTTAAGTATGTCCTCCAGTAAATTCTTCAGCAAATACTCAAGTAAATCTTTGAGGATATACTCCAGTTAATTCTCAAGTAAATTCAGTTTATCCTCGATTAAATCCTTCATTAAATCCTTCAACAAACTCACCAGTAAATCTTTAATCATTAATCTTTCTTTTGGAAATAGAATTTCTTTCTGAGAAAGAAAATATGACTGCTTAATTGTTGATCTTGTTATATATAGCCTCCTGGTTTTATCGGGTGTTCTTTATCGAACACCCAAATCAGCCATTTTAGATGATGAGCTGATGCATATTTTAACTAGAGCTTGTAGATCCCAATATCGACATTATCTTGACCAGATCCCAATATCGACATTTGATGGTGGACACCAGGAAACATGTGAACCCAGGAAACGCCTCTTCGAGCCAGACTCTTGTGCTTCGAGCCGAACTCGTGATGTGATGGGACTACCGGTTTGCAAAGATAACAACAAGAACCATACCCCAATGAATGAGTACGACGAAATAATTCCCGTGTCATGCATGACTGAGATAGTGCACCAAATTCCCGATACACTGCCAATAATCCAGGCCAGCCTGATTTCTAACATACAAATAATGCCCCAGCAACTTATCCAAACGATCGTGATCATTGAACAGCCGCGTACGACAACTGCGAAGATCGATATCAACAATGTTGAGTATTTTCCTGAGCATGAACGAGAAACAATGGGACCGAAATTTGGTGGAGCAATTGAAAAGTGCTCACGATGTGGAACCACAGTGTATGCTGCGGAAAGAATTGGTGCGTGCAGTTCGCAATGGCACGAAAAGTGCTTTAGATGTAAAACTTGCAATACAACGTTGACTTTGGGTACATATAAAGATCAGGATGGAGAATTATACTGCAAAGGTTGCTTCGACGATAAACTTCTACCACACGACAGAAACCGCAAACAGGCCGAGGAGGAAATGAAGGCAAGCAAGCAGCTGTAATTCAGTAGTTTTTGTATTTGATTTTTTTCATTACATCTTGTTAAAACTAAATCTAGTTTTTGACTTTAAATTGTTTATAATTGTAATCTTTTATTGAGTTGTACAAACTAGTTGGTTTTTCATTACATCTTGTTAAAACTAAATCTAGTTTTTGACTTTAAATTGTTTATAATTGGATTTTTAAAATGAATTTTGTTCCTAACAGCTTAGTCAACTTATTTCTCAATTTATTGTGCTAGATGAATTAACGATTCGAAATGAAGAATAGAAGGTGTTTGGTAATAGTATCTTTTGTAAAAATCATTTTATTCACGTCTCTAGGTCTTTATTCCACCTAACAAAATGCCGACATTGCAACGCCTTTCTACCTTCTGTGAGAGCACTAAAAAATCATAAAATAGATTTACATGGAATTATGCTGAAAAGGTATTTTAATTTTCTTTATAGTCAATAATATATTAAGTCTTTTTTAAAATTTATTACTGATCGTAAAGACACAGATGCTACTCGAATAGCGTATTTAAAAATTTTGAAATAATTACGATAGAACCTTTAGTTACATTCGAATTCATTATCATCATCATTTTTATTCAATAAGTCACTTTTGCATTCAATTTATTTTTCATTTGCATTTTATTTAAAGTCTTTGAATTGAATATCATTTTTGTAATGTCTCGTAATCTTTTATTGGCCCCGCAGCTATGTTGAGCCGAAGATTAGGGGCCGAAATAACCGTTACTCCTGATGATGATATCTAATCCTTATTCTACTACAACGTCTGTTATTTATTAGTCAATTCATAAAAATGATTTTTATTTTAAATTTTAATAATAAATTTTATCGTTATACAATCTTATTTAATTATTTATAATTTATCTTTATTTTTAATTTTTAGTATAAAATACGTAGACTCAGTTATCTGATCTGATTTAACTTAAGAGCTGTTAGTCAAACAAAACATGATTATTAATTATTAATTATTTTTATGTATATATCATATATAGCTAATATATACGATATATTAGTATATACGTATCAGCTATCGACTATAGCTGATCTGATTTGATCAGCTATCATTTATCTGATTTATTACTTAATTCCCTTTACTAAGCACCAAATTAAGCAATATACTGGAAATAAATTAAAAACACGGAACGATATCCATGAAACAACTTACTTTGGTAAGTTGATTAATATTAAAAGTATAAAATCAATATTAGAAACATTACAGAAACAGAATGCAATTGCAAAAGTCTTAGTTTTGATAAAATAAATGAACATATATGTACCCATAATCTAGAATTAATTGAAAAATAATTGTAAAATTTACAATTCGTTATATAATGACTGAAATGCATACTGTGATAACTGATTAATATTAAAAGCTTGTATCTCTATACTGTCATTTTAATTCTGTTTGATTTTTTATCTGTTGACAAGGACCGTTTGGTCGAAAGCTTTAATAAAAACGATTTAAACTGTACTTCGCAAGTCTTTAATGAGTGATCGATACAACAATATTAAAAGCTTAAATACATTACAGATAAATATTTGGAAAACTTATATATGAAATTAAAATTTGAAATAAAATGAAAATAACTAACAATTATAAAAGGAAAGATAAAATTAATAAAGATATGTATAAAGAACTTACTAATTAAAGTATAACTATATAATAACAACTATTGATAAAGCTAGTAATAACTTTGTCTTCATGTGCAAAAATCTTTATTATGATATACTAATGAAAGAGGTTAATTCTAATGATTTAAATGTAAATCCAACATATGAACGTAGTGAGTTGAGTTTAGAAACAATTATTACAAGTCACTGTTCTATAATGGATAAAAAGGGTATAAAGGTTGAATTAGATAATAAAACTATACCTATATTATATTGGAATCCAAAATTACATAAAAATCCAATAAAACCTAGGTTCATATGTAGTGCGTTTAAATGTACATTAAAACCACTTTCTGTTTATATGAATAAAATACTTGAAGTAATTAAAACACACTTTAAAGAAATATTGTAGGGTAATCGAAATTAATATTCTTATAAAACACTATTTTAGTATTAATTCTACGAAAGAATTTTTAGAACACTAGAAAGGAATAAATTTTTAAAATATAAATACGTACGATTAGTACGCTTTATAGTTTAAAATAAGTAGACTATTATTATCTTATTCTAATGCAAAGTATATTATTTATTATCCATCCATAAAAATTTTCCGCTAATGCTTTTAAATTTATTTTTAATATTATTGTGTTGATTTATGTATTTAACTATTTTCTGTTTGATGGTATTTTTATAGTAATAGAATATGCATCTATTAAATTATTTAAATGATTTTGAAGAAAGCCAATATCATTACATATTGTTGCAATTCTTAAAATTTCATTATTTAATGTATTATATTTTATATTATATGGTATGCATGAATGCTCATGCAAAAATATATTGTAAATTTAAATATGTCATTTTTACTATATAAATTAAAAGTAGTTTTTATTTATGTTAATTTAATGCACATATAAAGATATACACCTTCTTTATCATTAATCTTAGTTTATTAAATAAACTAATTATTATTTATTGAATAATAAATAATAAACAATGGATCAGAATAATTCCTTTTAATAATTTATTTAAAAAATTATTTATTTAATTTATATTTTAAAACATTAACCATTTCCAGTTTCAGTCGATTTTCGTACTTTTTCCTCTTCATGTTTGGTTGAGGATGGGATACCTCAAGAGTTCGCCAAACTCAAGTAGTAATGATGTCCAGGTATACCAGTGACAAAGACGAGCCAGTTTGCAGCCCTTATTTAATGACAAGGCATACTCGCCATGTCACAAGGTCAAGCTCTTTTGGAGTAGATTATTTTTAATAGGAATGAATCAAATCAGCTAACTGAGTCTACGTATTAAATATAATTATAAAATAAACAAAACATAATGCTAAATCAAAATTTAATTAAATAATAAAATTAATAATTGTTTTTAGATTTTCCATAATTTAAATCAAATTAAAATAAAAAATTTAAATTTAAAATAAACGTCATTTTTATGAATTGACTAATAAATAACAGACGTTGTACCGTTTTGTATGAAATTTTATGTTTTGTATGAAATTTAATGTTTAATTTTAAATTTTATTTAGAATTGATAAAGTGCTGATTAAGGGAATTTTGACTTTCGTGTAAAGTTTAAAGTTTAAATTGAAAAATCAAATCAAGTTATCCTAGTCCATCAAGGTACCAGATTTTTTTAATTTCAGGCAAACTGAAAATAATAATTGTTTTTAGATTTTCTATAATTTATATCAAGTTAAAATAAAAAATTGAAATTTAAAAAGTCATTTTTATGAATTGACTAATAAAAAACAAACGTTGTATCAGACTAAGAATTAGAAGTCATCAGGAGGAACTGCAATGTTATCAAATTCCACCCTCTATACATTGACCCAACATGTCAGCAGGACCAACTACATAATAATAAGCCAGGACATATTGTGGAAAATTAGATAATACAATTACGAAATCGATCATTAATCGGGAACTAAGAGTATTCTGATAAAATTGCATCGATGGATTTCAACATCATTCACGTTCCAATCGAGGGTTCCGTTCCTCAAAAATACTCTCTTTTATGTAACACAGTCATTGGCAACGTGACCCTCATCACCCTCAGGTTTACTATCAAGTAAATCATCAAGCTCGTTTACAAAAGCGGCGTATTCTGAGATAATGATGGATGTATAAGCACACGCAACAGTTAACCCATATTTTTATCTCATTACAAGTCTAAAATACGTCAACCGTTTCATTTACTAGGCAAAACGTTTCTGTAGCTAACGTCAACCGGGGTTTGTGAGTATCCCCAAACTCGTATGTCGACGCTTTCCCGAGCCACTTCTGAATAGTGCGAGGTCTAACCTTAATTCAAAAGTTGATGACCTGATGAGGATAGACTAGTTCACTGCAGTAAACGTCGACGTTTGGTTCGCCCATTCCCCGCAACTACCCGAGCGCACGGCATCCGACTTTGATAATTTCTTTTGTAAGTTGTCAACTGTCCATCGTTTTCATTTTGATTTATTAAATTGCATCTTGTCATCATTGTAATTGTGATTGTTTTTGTTCAGTTATCTGCTGCATTCATATCATTTAGTAATCCAATATAATTTCTTGTAAGAAAACATGTATTTGTTCAGATATATGTTGTCCCCATATCATCATCTTCTTATTCTTCAGCCTTTGTCCCGCTTTGAGGCAGGGTCAGCTATGTGAGATTTAGCCCTCCATTTCGCTATATTTTCGGCTTGGTCTGGGTGAAGTCCAGCTGCCTTGAGATCTGTGTGAAGGCTATCTAACCATCGGTGCTTGGGTAGACCTCTCGGGCGTTTGCCTATGATCTCATACTTTAAGGCGGTCTTTGCAAGGGAATAATTTTCACTCCGCGACACGTGGCCATACCACCGGAGTCTGGACCTTGCATTTTATTTACGATAGGGGCGACGCCTTATCTTCGGAGGATGTCTATATTTCTCACGTGGTCATACCGAGTAATTCCGCTTATCCACCGCAGCATTTTCGTGTCCATGACCGCAAAGCGTCGTTCCGCTGCCTTGGTAATAGGCAAGCACTCTGTGCCGTACATAGCCACAGGGCGAATGATTGAGCGGTAGATCTTTGATTTCAGGTGATCCTTGATGCGACGGTCACATAAAACACCTGTCGTCGCTCGCCATTTTGTCCACGCTGAGCTTATTCGTGCATTGACTTCATAAGTCACGTCGCCGCTTGCCGAGAGTATGGTTCCGAGGTACTTAAACCGGTCCGTTCGTCTCAGGTCAAAGCCATTAATATTGATGGTGCCACTTTCATGTGGGTCTGTTGTGAGGTATTCGGTCTTGTCTAGATTAAGTCGCTGTCCGTATTGTGCGAGTCGGTTATTCCATACAGTAGTTGATTCCTCCAGGTCCTTTTTGTTGTCCGCCACCAGACATCGTCAGCGTAAAGAATGGTATATGGAATCGACTTTTGGATATCACGCGTTAAAGCGCTCATAACTGTGTTGAATAATGCCGGTGAGAGAGCACTTCCTTGATGGACCCCCACTGATATTTGAAATGGCTGTGACATTCCAGCTGCGCTTAGAACCCGACTTTCGGTATTCTCGTAGAGCAGCATCACCCATCGGATTAGATGTTCCGGGACTTGATGCTGACGCAGCGCATACCATATTAATTCATGTGGTACACGATCAAAAGCCTTTTCCAAATCCAAGAATACAACGTGGAGCGGCTGATTTTTCTCCAAGTGTTTTTCTAGGAGCAGTCGTGCTGTGTGGATGGCGTCAGTGTTGCCACAGTTTTTTACGAATCCTGTTTGGTTTACGGTGATATCAACAATGTCACGGATACGCTTATCTAGAATTCGTTCAAATATTTTCATCGTTTGCGAGAGCAGTCGAATTGAACGGTGACTTGAGCAGTCCGCTGCGTTCCCCTTCTTTTTCCATATTGGTATCGTGGTGCTGCTCTGCCAGTCGCTCGGTATCCTATACTCATCAATAATCTTGTTGAAGAAACTGGTTAGCCAGGGGATTGGGTCCCAGCTTTTGGCTTTCCAGAGCTCAGTCGCAATGTCGTCTGGACCTGTGGCTTTGCTAGTCATCATACGCTTTAATGCATCTTTCACCTCGTCCTCACTTATTTGAGGTAATGGACCGGACGTTTCTGCAACATTTGGGATCGGTAGATGCGGAAACTCTTCATTTGAGATTTCCTCAAAATGATGTCCCCATATCATCTGATAGTCCAATATATTCTGTTGGGAGGAAACAGCACTGCAATGACCCTCTTCTATTTCTTGAGATTAATCCACTGTTCGGGTCATTAAAGGATCCCGACCAATTCTACAAACGAACTAGCCCTACGGTTGATACTAGCCGGTCAGTTATTTAGCCGCCTAAATATTCAGGTGCAGCCCAGACCGCACCATGGGGAGGTTAACTGACGATAGCTCAGACCCGAATCGAACACATTACTTGACGACGAATCGGTTGAACCTGCACCAAGCGGTCCAGCATACATTTATTAAATATACCGATTTTTTAACCGACAAATTTGTTAGTTCGATTTGTATATTATTTTTGAATTATTATACATAATTAGAATACATAAAACTGCTTTTAAAAATTTTTTAATATGAACTTTAGAACATTACGTTCATTTAATAAATAGATCAATTTTTTTTATTGAACCGACAAAATTTATTATTTTATTGCATCTTATTTTTGACTTATTTTTGATTCATCTTAATTTCGATGCTATGTTAGGTCACGAATAGGGACCCGAACCTGATAACATAGCAGTTCCTCCTAATGGCATTTAATCAATTTGAAAATAAAAGTAGTCAAGTGCTGCTATGCTGTGTCGAGGAATAGTAGTCGAAATCTGATAGCACAGCGGTTCCTTCTGATGACTTATAATCCTTATTTTGAGACCGTCTGTTATTTTTTAGTCAATTCATAAAAATTGACTTTTATTTTAAATTTCAATTTTTAACTTTAACTTGATACAAATTATATAAAATTTGATATAAAATAATAATAAATAATTATAAAATCTTATGATTTTTTAATTTATAAATAGTATAAAATACGTAGACTTAGTTAGCTGATCTGATTTTTATATTGTGTCTCTTCACTTTATATAATGTCTCTAGATGTTCTAGTAGATGAGCAAAACAGTAAATGCCAATTAGATGAGCTAATGCCAATTAATCAGATTTTACTAAAAATCACTTTTTAAATTCCTAATATGAACTCTTTAAATACAAAAATGTATTACATGTGCAATATGCTCAATTGCACCAAGCGATTTAGATTACATTAACTTTTAAGTTAACTTTACTTTGTTTTACTTGATTCAGTTATTTTTCTAGGCGATATTTATATTCGATTAGATGAAGACTGAGGTACTTGCAATTTTGTTTTATATTTTCCGATATTAGCTAATACTTTGACGTTGTGACACATCTTTTAATAAAATGCATCGAAAATGAATTAAAATAAATAGTTGATACCTTGTGTCGATAAGCCATCTAATTAAGGAAATACAAAGAGAGAATGACCATTCCTTTAGACATTGCTGGTACTTTGTTAGGTACGATGTTTGTCGGGTACATTTTTTGAATAGCAAGTTATTCTCGTGAATTACTTTAGCGAGAAAATCCTATCGCGAAAATTTACTTTTCGAGATAGTAAAAGGAAATTTACTAATTTTACCCCCTTTCTAATTACTTCTTCAAAATTAATATGGGAATGTAGGATAACAGTGATTGTATGACTTTTATTAAATGATATTAATTTCGGACTAACTGTTTCACACGACTCGCTATGACACATAAATCTAATGTAATCAAATAACACACTCAATTCGATGTAATTAAATAATTATAATTATTAATTAATCTATAATCAAATATTAAAAATCATCTATAGAGTATTACACCGAATGACAAAGATTGGAAAAACCAAAATAATAAACTACAATAATTTAAAACTAAAATTAATTTAGGCATTTGGGACAAGCAATACAAGTTATATATTCTTTAGAAGTGATTCTTCAAAGTTTACATGCATTTGTCTTAATTACTATTAAAATCTTCTTTGCAATGGGTTCTATTAATTAAAAATATAAATATTCTTTATTGTTTTAAGTTCTCCGACTAATTGATTTCCTATTGATTTTGATTTTTATCAATTATAATTTGTCAGATTTCAATAATTAATGAATCTTTACGCACTATACTACATTAAAAACATTCGTTACTGAATGTTTCTAACTGGGGAAGAATGTAATTGATCACTATTTAGTAATTGAAAAGGTTTAAAAGCAAAAATTAGCCTGTACCTAAAATCAACTTAAACGAGGTCACATTTTATAATTCATTTAAAATTTAAACATTTGTTTTGATAAACCTAATGTAATCAAATGGGCACTCTTATCGATATAATTATATCGATATGTATACATGATATATGATATATCATATACATTGACCTCTGCAGGCTTTCTATTACAAAGTATGTAGAACCCGGCCTTTCTAATATGGCATTTATTGATATTGCTGATATAATTAATCAATTAGTATTAAAGGTATATACTGATATTTTCAAATCGGGTATTATTCCGGAGTGTTTAAAACTCACAAAAGTAATTCTCGATCATAAAGAAGGAATATTACATTTAAGGAGTTGTTTCATACCATATCACTCATTTTTACGATATCGAAAATACTTGAAATGTTCTTTAGCACGAGAATTCTGAACAATAATTCAATAATTTTATTTAGATAAATCAATTTGCTTTTCGTGCTGGTGGTATCAACATAAATGCTTTAATTACCCTTTAAATTCAACCTAAATGAATTTTAATTACAATAAATCTATCCCTTTGCCACGTAAAAATAATTCCTTTTTTAAATGCTCTAAATTCGAATAATTTTCCTTGTGTACTTACAATTACATTTGACGAGAGCGCTAATATTGTCGATCATAATCATAATACAAAAGTTAATTAAAAGAAGATTATATTCATGCAAATTCAATGTAATCGTTCAATTAAGTGAACTAAACAATACAAATGTGTTAGTTTGGATTTGTATACTATATATATGGGTGTATCGTAAGATGGTTTACTATCTTCAATGCTATTCGCAATTTTTGCCGATGGCTTTAAACCTGCGTGCTCCAGTTCTTCTCTTGTAAATACGCGGATGATACAAAGTTCTTAGGCATTACATTTCTGAGACTCAATTAATATAAAATCAATATAGCAATTTATATTGTCTAATGGGAACCAGCGATATATTTACATTGATTGTATTATTATCATTGCTGAGTATTACAAAATATAGGCATCTTTCAAGCTTTTTGATAGATAAGAGTCGTTATGTGATCTAGCATAACGCTTTTTTGAGTTTGGAGATTTATAATATGTTATTTTGAAATTCTTGATCATTACATCTCCAAGACTCAGTTATTCGTCATTTAAAAAATCATTATCGAATAAAAATTTCGGAATCCCTTGAATGTGGCTTTTCTGAGATCTAAAGTAGCTACATTGAGGCTAATTTTGTTATAATTATTATTTTGTTGCGATTATATAATCCATAGACGAATTTTTAACTAGAACGTGCCGTTTACATAAATTGTTAGTGATCTTAAGAAGCGAACATCAATTTATCTTAAACCGAGTTTTATCGTCAAGAAAGATATCAGCTCTAAAAATAATTACGACAAATCCCGGCAACTTTACAGATGAAATAATTAAAGTTTAAAACGAAAAACACACGCATTTGTTTCTTAAGAAATTATCTTAATTTGCATCAAATTCTTTTAGTTTCTTGAATATCCAAATGCATTTAGATTATACGTATGCAAGCTGTGCAACAAGTCTTTCCGTAATCATCGTGATGTACTTAACCATCGCAACATTCACACTGGAGATTATCCATATAAGTGTTCAATTTGCACAGACGCTCGTTTCATTGCATATGCCCAGTTGATTCGACACAATAGCTACAAGTATTTAGGTTTTATAAATTCTAAAACCTTATTGTTTATTATCGAGTTCTAAGAGATAAAAAATAAATCATAAAAATTAAAGCCTATATTTTAACAGTGATATATATATTGCGCGTGTCGATAGATACTAATAAGACCCGCTAAATTAACTGTACGTATACCGACTTTTCATATTTAAATACAAATGTTATGTTTAATTATTTTTGTGTAATGCCACAAAACCATGTGCTCTTTTTGAGTTTATACTGAGTCACCACATCAAGGTTAACTATTTATATCATTGTTAAATTTTATTAATATTTTATAATCGCATTTCCAATAACTGTTTAAATATCCATTCCATTTTCGTGTATACAGACGAAGCAATAATGTCTATAATTGAAATTAAATTATTAAATTTAAAAATTTATTAAATTATCAAATTTATAAATTTTACATATTAAATTAATTAATTTAATATGATAAACGGCCGATATACGAATCCATTGTTGTTGTAATGTAAATGTGATTGCAGATGTAAATTTGATAGGGAGGATTTAAGTTAATCAATGTAATATATAAGTTTATATCAGATTCAACTTGTTGAATTCTCATAGTGGCATACCGCAAAACGTTGTATATTCTATAGAGGATGTACGTATAAGCATTAGCATCCTGTGAGATATTACACGTGTTTATCCGCATTGAATGGCATATTTTACGCCGTGAAAACAACTTAGTAGCTGTTATTTTCGACCTTCAGTTGTTTTTAGCTTGTTTTCGTTGCATTCGTTATCTCCATCCTAAGATATATAGTGAGTTGGAAAGGATTTTGGCAAGTTGAATATGCTCTTGCATTTCAAACGGTTCAACTTCTAAAAGTAGAGTGATGTTCGTAATCCTCTATTCAAATATAGGATAATCAATAAGCTCTCAATTAAGTAAAAGCTGATTCCTCTCGTTGACGAGATATGTCAACGAGATAAATTGTTGATTAACTGAAATTCTCCGAATCAAATTTACATTGGTCAACCATATGTAAATCAATAATAATCGAATAAATAAAATCATAATTAGCTAATCAAAAGACACTACTAAATCCATTTTATTAGGAAACTTCAAAAACTTTCCAGCGTATTTAAAATCAAGCCAAATTACAAATTTAATAAAGTCATATATCCAAATTAGCTAATCAATTTTAATAAGAAACTTCAAAAACTTTCCAGCGTATTTAATGGGGTCGTATATGCAATGCAAGGATTGCCAAAATGTATGCTTAGCCCAAATAGGACGTCCAATTAAAAAGCGATTGTACCAACACAAATATGTTATGGAAATATTCAACAAAAGTTCGGCCTTAGTCAATCACATAACTGAAACTGTTCACTAAATTAATTTCCCAAATTTTTATTGAAGAGAAAGACTAATGAAATAGAATTATAAAATTTGTTTGCACCTTCCCAGTCATGTGCATATAGGATACCAGAGTAGATAAATCCATGTAAATGTGTTAAATTAGAACGTAGATTATCAATTATATATTATCTCATTAGTTATTTTTAATAATAAAAGTTCGTATGTGCTACTTCGCATTCTCAGTTTATATAATTTTTCTTTACTTTAGCGAACAATTTGCTATTATTGTAGCGCCAGATTACTTATCTCCAGACACTGACATGATTTTGAAGTCAAAAATGTTTACTAAGCATGTCTTGAACATTGTAGTTCAATAACAAGTCATATTATTCGATAGCTAATTTATGACATTCATTTTTTTTGACAGCAACGATTATGGCGGATGATAATTAATTAATATTAATATTAAAATGTAAAAAAATTAATATTTTAATTATTGGCATATTTATTAACATAATTAACGAATAATTAATTAACTAATTAACATAGCAGGCTACCCAAGTACATTGGAGAAAACCGGAATGCTAAGCACGGACAGTAGAAGACCATATGGTGTAACTTTCTTGCCTTGGGAAGAAAGTCGCTTGCTTGCATAGGATTTCACCTGCGTTAACACTGGCAGCCTCACATCTGTCCCGTTCATCGCAGGGTTCAGGCATACTTGCCTCAGACGCTGAACAACGAAAGCATGCAAAATATATGGATCTGAACAAAGCGTTTACTGTCTTTGAATCCGTGGCCATCGAATCCTTGGGCGCCCTGGGTGGAGAAAGCGAGGGAACTTTTCACAACCCTCGTAAGAAAACTTTGGCACACAACCAGCGACAAACGTGCAGGGAGAAACTGTTGCAGTGGATCAGCGCCGCTATTCAGTACGGCAATGCGGCCTGCATCCGCGAATAATCGAAGGCAGCTGTCTCCCAGAAGGAAGTTTGACATTTGGAGATATTCACATTCATTAAATTTTCTGTTTTATAAACTATTTTTTTTGAACTTAAATTATTCCAGCAATATTTATAATATTCAAATAATGCATACATTTGAAAATCAATTTTACGTTCCCCTAAAAATCAATTTTTTGTTCACGAACTAGTGTCTTGTAAGACAGAGTTAGTGTCTTTAAGTATAATACCTAGAATTTGGAAAAATGTATAAGTTTAACTAAAAATTGAGAATTCGTAGAAATTATGTCATAAAATTAGTGCCATTTAATTTTAGGCACACCAATTGGCGTCCGCATCAATGTTCGATATGTTCCCGATCATTCGTTGAATCGTGTAAACTTCGTCGGCACATAGATCTCATACACAAAAATATAAAGCCGTTTGTTTGCAAAATCTGCGCCCTTTCCTTTCGAGATTCGTTCGCTTTAAAACGACATGAGCGTATCCATACCGGTACTGATAGTCTTTAGTATTTCTATAGATTTTCAAAAATCAACTTTTAAAACTCAATTCGTTTGCTGTTGTTATATTAACTTCGATAATTAGTACCGTTTTATTTCCTATTCGATATATTACTATTATCTCAACTTTTTAATTCTGTATCAGACTAAAAGCATCTTCATTTCAGCTGGTGAACGATGCTGCTAGCCATCCTTAAGGTTGTATGTAATTGAATATCAACTGAATTATCAAAATCATAAAATTTTGTTGATAACAAGGTAATCTTAAATCAGTTAGCAATATATCGCTTAGAATTTACACGATCAATTTACAAAAGATCAAATTAACTGCACATTTAATTTTTTGCACACATGTTGATTTTCGTGGCTTCGGGTTTTTCTTGACAATATTCTCAGTTAATAGAATAAAATATTGAAAAAATGCTGGATCGAATGCTTTCAAATGTTATTAAATTTTCAAAATATTATAAATGCTGCCCAATGATATATTCGATGTTATCTTATCTTGTACATGGCGTTTAAACATCGAGAGGAAATAAATTAAAGAATATTTGTAACATAATCTGCGCTATAATAATATATTATCCAACGATACGTTTGATGTGCTCTTAAATTGTTCAGGGCGTTTAAACATCGATTTGAAAAATAAGAAATTATTGTTCACAAATTTTCGACTATTACAATAATTCTTTTCGAGTGTTATGCTTTGACATAAAAAAAGTTAAGTTTCGACAAGGTTGGAAATCTTTTCAGTATGCCGTTCCTATGAAATCTGGTATTTTGGCTTTTGGCATACGAGAGTTTACTCGACTATGAATGTAAATGTTGCTAAGAATGGCATACAAAACAACTATGTGCTTCACAGCCTGCTGATATTGAGCTTATCGATTAATTAAATAAGGATTTGACTACTCAGACCATGTAACAGTTCTTACTGTTGATGCAGTTAATGCATTTAACACCTTGGATCTTGAGTTTGTATTGTGTAATATTTGGTATACGTGTCCATGTTTAGGGCAAGTTCTCAAAAATATATATCAGTTTAACCGACTCTTATATTTGATAATGACTTGATACTTTCACACTCAGAGTGAGCCACTTGCTATGGGTGCATTTGCTATTTAATTTAAATTCACTTAAAGTAAGAAATCTATCAAGCTTTACGAGTATATTTCAAATCAATGGTTTTAATTAAATATTTTTTATTGATTGTTTAGGGCGTTTAAACATCGAGAGGAATAATAAAATAAGAAATTATTGTACACAAATTTTCGACAATAGTCATTTTCAAGTGTTAAACCTTAAAGATGATAAAAATGAAGGATGTAAGAGATGAAAAAAATATAAATGCATTATGATATGAATAAATTTAAAATTAATGAAATAAGATCTGAATCAATTAAATGATGAATAAACTAGGAAATCATTACATTAAAAGATGAGTTAATTAAGATAAAAAATTAAATGATTAATTAAATGATGAATGATAAATATATATTTTAATAATAAATTAAATGATGAATGAATTAATAAATATATAAATTTAGAGATGAATGAGTAAAGAAATGAAAAAATTATAGAATGAATAATATAATAAGAAATTATTGTTCACAAATTGTCGACTATTGCAATATTCCTTCTTAAAAGTTATTTTTTTAAAACATGTCATTGAATAAACAGACAATTAAATGATAAAGAAAATTAATAAATGTGTTAAATTTAATTTTTACAAAAAAAGAAATTACACAGATATCAAAATTGTATCTGAAGCAAAATATAATGTGATTATGGTATAGACACTCGTAATGTTAGTAAACCGCAACTTGTAGCGATAATGCTTGTTATTAAGCTTTTGGATAACTGGGCAGCTTCTATCAGTCGTCATATCATCAGCTGCCCGTGTAAAGCGTTTGTTATTGCTTTGATAACAACTTTGATAATCGTTAAAGCGAAGAAGAATGTGTATACGAGGGTTGCTTTTTATATTTCGGGATTTGGCAACCCTGGTGTTGCAATCTGTCAACTGACAGCTCTATCGTAAAGTTAGAAGTTTTTGAGGTTATACGTACTCAGAACGTTTTGACATACGAGCGCTATTTGTGTTGTTTACAATAAATTAAAAGATTCATCTGCCCCCAAGAATAGAATTAAATCGTAAACATTTTCGTGCGATTATTTTTTACAACTTTCGACGTGGATTAACTCAGCAGCAGTGCATGAATGAACTTAATTCAACTTTTGGCGATGAAGCACCATCAATGACCAGTGTTTATCGATGGTATGGTGAATTCAATAATGGTCGCAGTTCACTCTAAGACAAATTTCGTGAAGGTTGCCCAAAATCAGTTGTTGTTCCGAAAAACATTGATGCTGTGCGCGAACTGATATTGCAAGATCGTCATGTGACTTATCGTGAGATAGAGACAACCTTAGGCATTAGTTGGACCAGTATACACTCAATATTGCATGAACATTTAACTGTCAAAAAATTTGTTCGCGTTGGATCACACACAATTTGTCAATCGCTCAAAAAAAGGCTCGTAGTGTCGATTGGTGGAAAGAAATGCTCGAAAAATACAATCGCGGTGCTTCAAAACACGTCTACGACATCGTGACAGGTGATGAATCGTGGATTTACGCGTATGATCCCGAAAGTAAACAGCAGTCGACTATGGGTGTTTCAAGATGAGCTAAATCCAACAAAAGTTGTTCGCGCACGAAACACTTTCAAGAAAATGGTCGCATGTTTTTTCGGAAAAACTGGACATAAAAACCGTACCACTAGAACAGCGCAGAACAGTCAATTCTGAGTGGTACACAACAATCTGTTTGCCAGTTGTCCTCCAAGAAATCAGGAAAACCAACCGCCGAAGACGGATCACTCTACACCACGACAATGCGAGTTCTCATACATCAGCTCAAATAACTGCATTTTTGAGCACCCAAAACATCGATTTGATGAGTCATCCGCCATATAGTCCTGACCTTTCACCAAATGACTTCTTTTTATTCCCACACGTAAAAAACAAACTGAGAGGTCAACGTTTTTCGACACCTGAAGAAGCGGTTGCTGCATTCAGAATGCATGTTTTGGAGATACCTCAAGCAGAGTGGAAAAAGTGCTTCGACAATTGGTTCAAACGTATG
This sequence comes from Pomphorhynchus laevis, assembly GCA_012934845.2. NCBI lineage: Eukaryota > Metazoa > Acanthocephala > Palaeacanthocephala > Echinorhynchida > Pomphorhynchidae > Pomphorhynchus > Pomphorhynchus laevis. Next base: position 149,421 of record WNNJ02001570.1, on the reverse strand, counting down.
CAAAAGTGTATAGATCTTCATGGGGAATATTTAGAAAAACAATAATGTGATTTTGGGTTATTAATATTTTTTTTTCTCTAATCCCGAAATATAAAAGGCAACCCTCGTATAATAGATAATATGTGTATAATTACATATTATTAATGCATAATTATATATGTAATATTTTGAGTAGTTATATTCGAAATTATTACTGATTAAGAACTTAATATTACATATTATATGATTTAATATAGATTGCAATTGTATATAATCCTCATCATTCAAGGGATGCAATAACAAACGAGAAAATTAACAAAAATTATTATTTTATAATGTGATAATATATATACAATAATTATTTTTTATTGTATATATATTATTACATACAATAATATATATATTTTTAAAATAAAACAAAATTAAAATCATGACATGAAAATGTGATTTTAAAATCTGCATATTGAACAGATACATTTAAATTAGAAGAAAGATGGCAAAAACCAACGCAAAATTTATTAAATTGAATATTTCGATGCCATCATCTTCAGCAATTGTAAGAGTTTTAATAACCAAGACTTATTTTTAAGTAAGTCTTCGTTATTAAAACTCTTACAATTGCTGAATATGATGCCAGCTAGGCATCGAAATATTCAATTCAATAAATTTTGCGTTGGTTTTTGACATCTTTCTTCTAATTTAAATGCTATTACACCGTCGCAATCCTCATTCAAATTCAATTTATTTGAACAGTTACAAAATGTTTTCCTTAATTTATAAAAAAAGTTGTAAATACGTAGTGTTAATTTGAATTCTAGTTAATATTAGCATATAAAATGCGGCTTAGATGGGTTGAAGAATAAAATGTATTTAGACCGATGCGTTTCGGTCGAAACATCAGAACATCAGAAATCGCTTAATTCATAAAATATTATAAACTTCAATATATGACAGATTGTATACATACAATAATGCATGTATATATGTATATTACATACAATAATATATAATATATACATTTTTAAAATAAACTAAAATTAAAAGAAAAGATGAAAATGTGATTTCGAAATCCGCATATTGAAATCGATATAGGCGTATCATCAATAATGTACCACGTTTTAACAAATTCACATTCAAGAAACATGAACAAAAAAGTCATTCATTCAAAGGAGTATTCTACAAATTATAAAAATATACAAGGCGTCTAAACATCGAGAGAAAATAGATTTAAGATTATTTTCAATATTGAGTATTACTCTATAGTCACATTATTGGCTATTGCAATAGTCATTTTTTCATGTCATGCTTTCTCACTGTGTTCAAAAATATTAAATATTAAAAATTATATCGATACATTATATTAATATAATGTATCGGTATAGCTATATAATATGTTATATTGTTATAATTATATAATTAAGAAATATTGTTACTATACAATCCACTAGTAATAAATAACGCATAGATCACATTACATGGCCGTTGTGATTTGTCCGTTCATTTTTTTATGTATTTAATCGTGTATTTATAGACCATTATACTTTTTATGTATTTAATAGTGTATACTTATATAAATAGTTGATAATAATGATCTATCATTGCTAAATAATTATTGGATCTGGATCAAAAGAAGGGAGATTTTATTTGATATTTCGCTAACCTTTGCTAGCATCTTTAGAAAATTACTATAATTATATCTTAAAAACAAAATTATATAATAATAAAATAAATCTAAAAATTATATTAATTATTTCTTAAAATTAGTATAATTATTTTTTATGTACTTTGTACTAAGTACAAAGTATAATAATATACTTTGTACTTACAAAGTATAATACAAAGTATAATAATATAAGTATTATATTATTATATTAATATAATAATATTAATATAAATATAATATTATATTATAATATTATATTATTATATACAAAGTATATAATAATATAATACAAAGTATAATAATATACTTTGTATTAGAATAAGATACTAGATAGTTATTTCAGAGGAAATACATCATTAGCATGTATTTGGCCCCGCTGCTATGTTGGGTAGAGGAGTTAGGGGCCGAAACCTGATAGCATAGCAGTTCCTCCTGATGACCTCTAATTATTATTCTGATACAACGTCTATTATTTATTACTCAATTCATAAAAATGACGGTTTATTTTAAATTTCATTTTTTTAACTTGATTTAAATTATAGAAAATTTAAATTATAGAAAATCTAAAAGCAATTATTAATTTTATTATTTAATTATTAAATTTTGATTTAGCATTAATATGTTTTGTTTATTTTATAATTATATTAAATACGTAGACTCAGTTAGCTGATTTAATTTGTTCTACTGGCATGTTATTATTGACCTGTGGACTTTGTTTTCCCGGTAATATGACCTCTGTCAGAAATACTGAAACTATGTATTATTGGTTACGACTTTACTATTATTTTTTCTTATTTTCAAACAAGTTTGATGAATTATTAATTCTTAAAAAGGGAGAAGTTTGCATCCCAAGGTGTTTACACTTTAAAATGTAAACTGCTTCACGTGATCACGTTTAAGAGCCCAGGTAATGGCCAATAGCTAGGTCGCGTAGGGCTTTGAGTGAAGGTGGTAGATCTTTATAGATCTTGTTCCAGCCTGCAACCGCCTTAAGCAGGGCAGCCCCCTGTCAGATGCTGCTGGATGGCCCGTTGTAAGTTTAGTCTGAGTCAACTAAACTAGGTGGCGACACCGAAAAAGCAACGTTAAAAATTATGACTTAAAAGTTACATGTACTCAACCATATTGGAAAAATACGTAAGTACTAATGATTTCAATTTTAGATCTTTTAAATGTAACAGAAAAAATTTTATGGTTTGTGATTTTTTTTTAATAATAACAATTTATTAAAATTTTAATTGTACAATTAAGGTTCCCACAAATGGGCCTCTATACATTTAAAATAGTGGTATAAATACCATAACACAAACATATTACTCGTATGGTTTGTGATGTTATAAATAATAACAATTGTATCGTAAGTAATACGACAAACAAATGTTTTTCATTAAATATTAATAATAATTGTAACTGCAATACCGCAGGTGTAGTGTATCTTATACAATGTACATGTGGATTGCAATATATAGGAAAAACATATCAAATGTTAAAAACTAGGTTTAGGCAACACATATATAATATCCTCATAATAGTCAAACTATATTTCATAAACATATGAGATTAATAGGACATGATATTAAAAACTGTAAATTATTTATTTTAGAACATATTATCGAAGAAAACATTTCAATATTAAATCAAAAACTATTAGAAAAAGAAGATTTTTGGATTAAAACGCTTAATTCCATGTACCCATTAGGATTGAATGACGTGATACAAGGAATTGGCAGAAGTAGTATAATACATAATAAACAACTATATTATAATAATCCGGTTAAACGCAAACCAAGAAGTCATGGTGATAAAAGGAATAGGAAAAATAGAGTTAAAAATATTAAAAAAGATATGTATATAAATGAACAATTAGAAATATTAAAACAACTTTTAAGTGATAATAAGCTAAAAGATCTTTATGTAAATATAAGAAGTTTTTCTAAAGATATCATATGTTCAATAAATCAAAAATTAATTAACGACTATGATAGGCTAAGTTGTATAATAGACAGTTATTGTAATACAAAATACTATAATCGTACAATAAATGTTAATAATAACAATAGAAAATATACATTAACCATAAACTTCATTAATAAATGTATAGATAATATAAATATAGCCGGACTTTTAAATAATTCTAAAAGTAAAGAAATAATAGGGTCAGATTTAAGTAAATATATTCCTAAAATAAGGTATAAACTCCTACCACCATTGGGAAGAAAAAATTTTAATTATAATAAAGAATTAAAATCAATATGTAACGATAATATTAGAAACATAATGGAAACAGAATGCAATTGTAAAAGTCTTAGCTTTGATAAAATAAATGAACATATATGTACCCATAATCTAGAATTAATTGAAAATTGTGAATTAAGAAAGCTGCTATCAAAAGGATATAAATATAGATTAAATAATAACAACGACAAAAATAAAATTTACAATTCGTTATATAATAACTTAAATGATTACTTTAGTAAGCTGATTAATAGTGAAATAATAAATAATATACTTTGCATTAGAATAAGATACTAGATAGTTATTTCAGAGGAAATACATCATTAGCATGTATTTGGCCCCGCTGCTATGTTGGGTAGAGGAGTTAGGGGCCGAAACCTGATAGCATAGCAGTTCCTCCTGATGACCTCTAATTATTATTCTGATACAACGTCTGTTATTTATTACTCAATTCATAAAAATGACGTTTATTTTAAATTTCATTTTTTTTAACTTGATTTAAATTATAGAAAATTTAAATTATAGAAAATCTAAAAGCAATTATTAATTTTATTATTTAATTATTAAATTTTGATTTAGCATTATTATGTTTTGTTTATTTTATAATTATATTAAATACGTAGACTCAGTTAGCTGATTTAATTATATCGTCTCGTCAGACAGTCTCAACAAAAGTTATTAAATATAGCAAACGCTTTTTACATTACGATTCCAGCTAGTCGAAAATTTGTGTACAATAATTTCTTATTTTGTTATTCCTTTCGATGTTTAAACGCCATGTACAATATAAGATCACAACGAATCTATCATTAGTCAATATCACCTAAATGTTGAGATTGTAAATCTTATTCAATAGAAATTGTAAACACCTCAACAGTGTCTTAAATATTTTCATATTTTATTAGATCGGATTCGTTTGGCACGAAAGAGTATAATCAATTAATAAACTATTTATCTTAAGTTTTTTTGCTATTTAATACTTAAATAATTATTTGCTTTTTTATTTAAAACTACAATATTTCGATAGCTCCTACTATCATCATAGGGATTAAAAACAGAATTTTGTTATCAAAATTTTGATTTCCCATCATAATGAAATCATATTTTAAATATAAGGTTTCCTTCGTGGATGTTTAACGTTTGATATTAAGGCAGTTATGTCATAGAAAAGTTTAATATCACAAAGTGTGTTTTAACCGTCTGTGTTCTAAAATTTACTTTGACAAATCACACAAACATATTATTTTATTTAAAGATTCATTTTGTTAATGAATTTTTCAAAAGTCATTTTCTAACAAAGTTGCTTTCGTTAGTAAATTTCTTGTTTACAGGTGAAAAGCCATACAAATGTCCGCTTTGTGATCGACTGTTTTCACATCGGCATGTTCTCCAAAAGCATATGAATACCGGTATTCCGAATCTGTGTAACGGAAATCTCAATTGTGAACGCTGCTGCCTTCTATTTAAGCGTTTTGCCTGTTTTAAAGCGCATTGCTTAAAAGTTCATAATCAAACCACTCCGTAGCTAATTTCGTCTTTGCAATCGCTTTTATTTCAAATAAAATTTTATTTGTTTAAATACGTCTTTCTTTTCAAAAAAATTTGACTGAATTTGCAATTTATAAAGTTATTAAGCAGACATATTTTAAAAAATATTTTAAAATATATTACATTTATGCTATTATATACTATAACATATTAGTCTAAAATATCATAATATTACAAATAGAATTGATATTTTATAAAAAGATTGATTATCATTGACTCTAAAAGGCTTTCCAATAATAAGCAATAATATGCTTAGATTATATTCTGAAATTACATTACATACTGTCCATGCTAATGGGAACTGCAAAGAAAATAAATTTTGATTGTAGCGACTGATATCAATAAATTTTAGATAGGATTATTCTATTAGTTTTTAAATCAATTTAACAATGATATTTGTCCTCAAATTAATTCATACAGATGACTCACAGACGTAACGCAATTATGTATTTTTATTAGATAAAGCATTTTAAATATTAAATATAAATATCAATTTAAAATATAAATATTTAATATTATTTAATAAAATATTAAATTTTTTATTAAAATAAATGTATTAAATATTAATTTTAAATATTAATATTATAATATTACAAAGAAGTAAAAATAAACAAGGAAGTTAATTATAACGTTATTAATTGATTCAATTAATAAATAAATTACTTCAATTCTTTGTGATTGTCTCTATACTGTAAATGATTAATCAATTAGAAATTCATAGATTTTATTATTTATTATTAAATTTATTATTATTAAATATTAACAAATTGAATTGTTTGTTTTTTAATATTAAATATAATGATAATCTAGCATTATTTCCTTTATATGATCTCATTAATCTCTTGAGATCATTTATATTTGATGGATTCAATTGATCAACTTTCATTGATATAATCAATAGTTTGATTTTTCATCATCTATTATTTACAAATTAATTGCTGCTTTTCATTGTTTCCATTTTTATCATCATTATTCTTATAATGATGATATTATCCTTATCCTTATACACCGTCTGAAAATTGACTTTTATTTTAAATTTTATTATTTATAAACGTAAACTTTTATTTAAAAAAGTTTATTTAAAATTTCAATTTTAAATTTTAAATATAAATTGTATAGAATCATATATAATTATTATTCATGTTTATTTATATATCGTATAAAATACGCAGACTCAGTTATATGATATGATTTATAAATTATGATTTAATTGTGATAATTTTATTGTTTCTATGGTAACGACTTAGACTAGCAGAATAAATGGTATTTCAACGTTTATTTCAACTTTTCTACCCTAAAACTGACTAGCAAAAGACCATTAAAATCTTATATAATTATTTATTGTTTATATTTTTATTTATATATCGTATAAAGTACGTAGACTCATTATCTGATTTGTTCTACTGACAAGTTATTATTGACCTGTGGACTTTGTTTTCCCGGTAATAAAATTTCTGTCAGAAATACTGAAACTATGTAATCTTGTTAAGACTATTTTTCTGCTAATTTTAAACAAGTAAATGAATTCTTTATTTTTCTTATAATGCAGAATTATACATCAGTTAAATATTATAAAAATATTAAATTTACAATATATAAATGAATTATTATAAAATTAAATTCAAAATCATTATGAAATGATGATTTTTATGGATGGATAATAAATAATATACTTTGTATTAGAATAAATTGCAGATAGTTATTTCAGAGAAAATACGTCATTAGCATGTATTTGGCCCCGCTGCTATGCTGGGTAGAGGAATAGGGGCCGAAACCTGATAACATAGCAGTTCCTCCTGATGACCTCTAATTATTATTCTGATACAACGTCTGTTATTTATTAGTCAATTCATAAAAATGACGTTTATTTTAAATTTCATTTTTTATTTTAACTTGATTTAAATTATAGAAAATCTAAAAACAATTATTAATTTTATTATTTAATTATTAAATTTTGATTTAGCATTATTATGTTTTGTTTATTTTATAATTATATTAAATACGTAGACTCAGTTTGCTGATTTGATTTGTGCAAAATTTTCTGTTAGTTGCGATTGTATCTTTTGTTCAATTGCGCACAACTTTGCGAGTAACATGTGCAGTAATTGTTGGTTAATTTCTAAAAAAGGTCATTAGTTTTGAATGTCACTTTGTCTTTATTGAACGTACTGAATAGCTATGCACATGATCTTTTTCTCTTTTTTACAAGTGCACACTTTAACTGTCAAGTTTTACTGACCAGTAAATCCTCTTTATGTCAAATCAGATAATTTATTGAGTTTATTTATTTTGTAATTTGACTTGTCAAATTTTGATATGTATTTTGTGTGTTATGTCTAATTACAAAAATAGATATTTTAATCTTAAGATTTCCTATCCTTTTCGACTTGTCCCAATTTTACAAGTCAAATTTGGATATTTATTTTGTGTTATGTCTAAACATATTCGGGTATGTAATTACATTTTAAACAGTATTTAACCCGGTATTTTAACCTAGTACGTTAACTCAGTTATCTGATATAATGTTTTCTGCTGACATGTTTGTATTGACTGGTCGATTGTTTACACGGTAATATTGCCTGTCAGAAATACTGAAACTATGTATTATTAATACAGCATTAGTCTTCAAGTTTTGAAGCAAGTTTTATGAATTATATTTTGGTTTGTTTTATTCTTTCTTATAAATTATCTTGAAAAGGGGAGTAATTTGCCTACCAAGCGTTAAGCAGCTTACACTTAGAAATGTAAAGTACTTCATGTAATCACGTTTAAAAGACCGAATAATGTATGTTACTAAACATGTCTCATATGTATTAGTCATTTTTTATACATTGACTAATAAATAATACACAATGATTCAGAATTATGATTTGAGGTCAACAAATGTAAAATCTTTTAAAATTGTAATTCTGAATGTATTTTTGCTATCGTCATTAATCATTAACTTAAGTATGACCGTGCGCATTAAGTGTTTGACTTTGGATGCGGATGCACAATACCTGATTAATGTAAATGCAATCTGTGGGTCGGGGTATTTTCAAGTTTTTTTCAGAATATGCAGCAGCGTTGGGAGTATTATAGTATTCAAATTTCCTTAGCAGTAATCACAAGAACCTAGGACTTAAACAGTTGAATGCATTCTTCAAGTCAACCTTGATCCAAATCCAATCATCGTATTGGCGCTAGTGATGTAGCTGAGGAATCTACTGTATAATTTCTTCCATCCTGTTTGGAACCCCGACGCAAAAGCTGTTGGGTTGAAGTGCCTCAGCAAATATTGAGCATAGTCTAATGCATATGCACTTGGCAAACAAGCGGCGCAACTTCCCACCAACATGAATAGAACGAATCCTATCAGCGGGCTTATTCAAATCTAGAAGTTTGGCGCCTGCAAGAAAATATATGAGGTCAGGTGGCAACAATCCTGCGATCAAGTGGTTGATCAGTGTCTTAGGCCGGTAGAGAAGAGAACTATAGTCTACTGATACATATCATTCAAATGTTCTGCTCGAAATCCGAAGCAACCTGGATAAGTAGAAGAAGAGAACGAAGAAATACTGACCCGAACGGTTTCCGCATCAACTGACATGCAAGAAGACAAAGGCAATGGCGGGAATTAGAAAGTGAAGAATTACATAGGCAGCTAAGGGTCAAGCGAAGCATGACTTCCAGTAATTCTCGCTTTAGCCAAATCGATCGCTTTGGTGATGTTAAGTTTGTTGACAGAATAATTCGGACTTTACACAAACCGACGTTTCTTTGAAAATTTCGAAATACAATCATTCTCGATACCTTCCTCGAACAAGTCCATGCAAATAGATATGTGTGAAAACGCGGTTCCCATATTGTTCACGTGTTGTCTCAGCCTGTAATTACGATCTTAGGAAGCTCTAAAGGCGAACCCAGTCATGGATAGACTGTGAGGAAGTATCCTAATGAATTTGACTAGAGAAAACATTTGCTCCTCGACGACGCAAAATCCATGGAATGCACTTGTTAGTATTGATTGGACCATCCACACCATGTGTAGGCGATTACATATTATAGAGGTTACACAGATTGCATCTATCACTTAAGACAGGTAATATCTACACAAATGACAAAGGCAGTGTCGATGGCCTTATGATTACGACCAGTCATGACTCAACGCAATGAAAATGTCAGAACTTGAAAAGGAACGACTAAATATGTACAATCTCATTATAGATAATAGATAATACTTTTAGCTAACATGTTGCCCGGTATGGGATGTTTTACGGTTGATATGTGTATGTGTTTTGTTTAAGTGTTCTGAGAAATAATAATAATTAAAAAATAATGTAGAATTATACATCAACAAATCATTGGATAAAATAATGGATAATAAATAATATACTTTGTATGTTATTTAAAAGGAAAGTTTATCATGTTCTCCCGATGACCTCTAATCCTTATTCTAATACAACGTCTGTTAGCTATCAGTCAATTCAAAGAAATTGACTTTTATTTTAAATTTCAATTTTTTTATTTTAACTTGATATAAATATAAATTGTATAAAATCTTATATTATTATTTATTATTTATCTGTATTTTTGAAAAGTACTACTGAGTACAATCGAAATATAATCTAAGAATAAATAAAGACTTAAATTCTTGTGGATGGTTCGCAATAAAAAAGTTACATTTGACATAAAAGCAAGTCTTTATTAAAATCTTATATACCAATTATATATTATTTATAATTTGTGTTATTTATGTATGAAATCCAACTATTTATTATTTATCTTTATTTTTATTTAATAATAAAAATTTTTTACTTTAATAAATCATTAATTATATATATATTATGTAGACAAGAAAAACATGAAGTAAGGATGTATGTAAACTCAGTTTTAATTTAGCAACATTTTTTAATTTGTAAATTAAAAAATTATTTAAAATACAAAAATTATTTAAAATTATTAAATACAAAAATTATTTTACAATTTTATGGATGAATAATAAATAATATACTTTGCATTAGAATAAGATACTAGATAGTTATTTCAGAGGAAATACATCATTCGCATGTATTTAACCCGCTGCTATGTTGGGTAGAGGAGTAAGGGGCCGAAACCTGATAGCATAGCAGTTCCTCCTGATGACCTCTAATTCTTATTCTGATACAACGTATGTTATTAGTCAATTCATAAAAATGACTTTTATTTTTAATTTCAATTTTTTATTTTAACTTGATTTAAATTATAGAAAATCTTATAAAGGAAGTATGTCCTTAGCACGTATTTGACTTCGCTGCTATGTTGGGTAGAGGAATAGGGGCCGAAACCTTATAGCATAGCAGTTCCTCCTGATGACCTCTAATTCTTATTCTGATACAACGTCTGTTATTTATTAGTCAATTCATAAAAATGACTTTTATTTTAAATTTCAACTTGATATCAATTATATAAAATCTTATAATTTTTAAGATTTATAATTATTTCAATTTATAGATAGTATAAACTATACTAAGTTAGCTGATCTGATTTGTATATACACATAGTTATAGCAATATATACCCCACATATACGCATTATCTTTCTCTAATAAAAATAAAATATGGCTTCCAATGCTACTTTCTAGGTTAAAAATTCGTCATCGTTATCTTTGAAATCTCACAGACAAAAGTACGTAGAATTCAGGAAGAATTCAAACACTTTAACAAATGTTGTGATCATTTGGTATTTTAAATTACAGTGAGACTCAATGCCCTGTCTCTTTCCCCCTGTAGCATTGATGTGAAGTGATTCCAAAATAACTCGAATGAAATAAGTAACCTCGGTTTCTAGCATACTGGTGGTATTTTAAAAATCCACTTCAATTGATTTATTTGCATTTAATCATATTCGAATTTTGGTAATGTTTTACTACGTTATAATTTTAATTGCTGATTATTATGTATTCGATATTTTTCTGGTTGTTCATTTTCATTGTTGGTTAAAAATTTGCTGCCGTTCATATATATATTTTGGTAGCACAACATTATCTATTTAAAATTCATCCATAACCTTTTGCGTTTTTGTTTGTTAGGTCTATTATTGTGCTTAGTGTTTGGATCTAAGAGAACCTGAATAGTAACTATCTACGCATGATATAAGTAGGTTAGTTCATTAGCGGTATGAAAATTGTAAGTTATTCAGAACGTCCGCCAGGAGGTGAATAAAAATATAATCGGTATCGAGACTGTCGGATAAGTCGGCATCTGGTGTATTCGTTATATTGTTTTCTAACTATTTGAAATTCGAACATTATATGTGTTTTTAATGCGGTCCAATTAAATATAAAATTAACTTAATTTGTAATTGTTGCATTTGATTTTCAAGAGCTTTTGCAATATTTAATCAAAATAATCAAAATAATGAAGAAAAATAAAGGTCAAATATCACTATTGAGTGATATATCATGTCCTTCCTCGTTGTTCATTACTGATAATATATCAGCGATTATTTGACCTATACCTATATTGGTGTTTATCTCAGTCACTGCATATTTAGCTCACGATTAGATCAATTTTGATTTCCGCAAGTTCTATTCCACTTGTCTGCTTCCTCCATTTTTTATCGAGACTGTCGAATTAGTCGGCATCTGGTGTACTGGTTATATATTGATGCACTGCATCAATTCCTTTGCAGTATTGATGTGAAATTTTTCCAGTATAATTCGACAGAAATAATAGCGCTATATTTCAAGCATACTGAAATTATTAAAATTCACTTCATGGTTATTGAATGAAACATTTATTTTAAATTTTAATTGTAAATTCTATCGTTATATAAACATTAATTGTAAAAATCTTGTATAATCATTTATTATTTATAATTATTTATCTTTATTTTTAATTAACATATAGTTAAAAATATGTAGACCCAGTTATTTGATCTGATATGACAAAAACTCTGTGGCTTATTCAATTTATAAAAATTTACTTTTATTTAAAAATATAAATTTTAAGTAAACTTTTGTTAATAAAATCTTATGAACGATTATTTACCAGTAATTAAAAGCAAAAACACATCTAAGATAACTGGAGCCTTAAACATACTTTCATATATATAATTAACACAAAAGTTAACACAACGATTGTTTACTTCATTTTTCACTTGGAAAGACGGATCCACCGCTATTGCTTGTATTGATGTCTTCGCTCAACTTTGGAATACCAAGAACATCATAAACTCTTCTAAAAACAAGTAGCCTTAAGTAGTACTGAGCTTCTGCAGTCATTAGATCACGAGCCTCGAATGAAATTGATTCAAGAACGTTTGATGTGTTCTTTTCACATGGGTCGAAAATACCAAGAGAGCTACTGTAGAGAATACCAGAAGATAGCATTTCCAGCAATTTTCTAAATATCCATGCCACTGGGGGATTAATGTTCATAGATGTAGCGCAATGCTCAATGAGTAATTCGAAAGCATATTGCGGTATTTCTGACCAAGGCTGTGGATGACGAATAGCTAGATCTCTAATCAAACGTAGAACTTTCAGTGCATTAGGCCGATGCGCAAATTTAACCTGAAACCATTTCGCGTGCCGTACCTCAGCCAGCGACTGTAAGCATACATCGGCAGAGAGTAGATCATCGGGTTCCACTACCTTTGCTATGGATGATAGTGCGGCTGGAGTAGCATTCGCTGTGTCCTCTACTGCATTGGACTGAGCAGTTTCTTTGTCTTCAAAGTTTTCTTTTCTAAATTGAATTGATGATAGATAAACTTTGGCCTGATAGATTTTGTACTCCACTCTGAAACAGGCTTCGTTCTCATCTGCAAGTAAACAGAAATCTGTAAGGATTGGTTGCATGTCTGTACATATTTCGTGAAGTAAAGACACCGTAGGCTTCTGGGCACAGAGTAAAACCAAATTCACATCATAATCAGAGTTGAGTATAATGTTTTTAGCCATGTTACCTACTCGCATAACACCTTTAAGCATTCTAAAATAAAACTATATATATTAACATTTGCGCGACAAAATGCTTTAACTTCTACGAAATTGGTAACACGTTAATAAATAAACACGTTAAACACGTTTTTTATGTTTAAATTTTTTAAGTGAAATCGCGTATATTACACAAAGGGAGCTGGCGATTTTTAAAATTAGTAAATGTATCTTATATCTTGTATGCTTCTTAATTGTAAAATAATATTTTGACATAAATCTTAACTCTTTAGGCATTATAAATCCCTATTAGTTTTATCCCTATTAGTTTAATAGGAATAAAATAATCTGATAGGGATTTGATAAATCCCTATCAGATTTTATTATAAATCTGTAATGAAAACTAACGCTAATATTTTATCAATTAATAATAGAATATTATAATTAATTAATAATTAATTATAATTAATTTTATTTTATTATTAAAATATCAATATTGTTGTATTGAAGGATATTTTATTTTCTAATTATTAGAAAAACACCATTGAATCAGTCACTTAGAAAAATATTTATTTTTACGTGGCAAATGCGTGCGGGCGCACGCTTGCATGACCACGAAACAAAACAAAAAAAATCTAAATCATGTGTCGAGAAGATGGAAACGAAGGAGGTATTTGAATGTGATAAAGTAGAGAGCGCGGCGGACGTCGAGATGAAGCTGATTCCAGGCGAGGGGGCAACGACGAAAGATCTGAGACCGTAGTTGTTGGAATTATTGGGAACGTTGAGTGAGAGGGAATGATGGGAACGCAGCGATAAAGAGGTAGTGCGAGTTACATCTAAGAAAGGGAGGTTGATGAACGATTAGGAGCCGACAGCGATGAGTTGAAAAGTGACGAGAAGGCATAGTTAGATGCAGATGTGAATGGTTGGCCACGAGAGTTGAATAAGATATGTGGTCGAAGCGACGTGGACCTATGATCACTAAAACAGTGGAGTTGATGATGTGTTGTAGGGGTAGGATGATGGATTTTGGAGAATTGGTTAAAAAGCTGAGACAGTAATCGATTTTAGGGAAGTGAAGCAATGAAAGAGAATACATGCAAGAACGAAAGTCGATGAGGGGGCGGATACGGCAAATCTCATGGAGAATTAAGTTAAACGAGCGGACCTTGTCACGGACGAAAGGTTTAAGGGAAAGGTGATCAGCATAATTGAAGCCTAAGAAAGTTAGATTATAGACTATTTGAATGCTTGATGAGACAAAAGATAGAGATATCATAGGTTGACGGGGAAAGATCCACATTATTTTGGACGTGAGTGGGTTTAAGACGAGACAAAGATGGGAGAGACGTTTGTAGACAGAAGAAAGACAGTTGGAGACAGAAATTGCGATATCGTGTATGCGATGGGCGGGTGCATTAGAATTGATGAAGATGTCATCGGCGTATTCATGACGTTAAAGAAGTATGGCTTGATAAACGGAAAGAGATCGCTAAGTAGAAGAGAGAAAATCAGGGGTCCTAGGCTGAACCTTGTGGGACCCGGCAGAAAATAAAGATGGGAGGAGAGAATGACGAATTTGAACAGACTCGAAAAGAACGGTCAGATAGATATGAAGCAAACCCTGCAACGGAGGAGGAAGAAAAACCGTAATCATAACGAAGGCGAGAAAGAAGGATGGATTGGTCAACGATTTTGAAGACAGAGGAGAGGTTGAGGGAGATGAGAAAACTTTATAAAACCTTGTCACGATAAATAAGTAGGTCGTTGTAAATTTTTATGCAGGCGATTTCTGTGGAATGATTAGAGCGGAAAGCGGATTGGAAAGGAGGTATAGATTGGATGAACCTAGATAAACGTTGATCTGTATTAAGATAAGGAGCTCTAAGAGCTTGAAAAAGTAGGGAGGAGTGAAATAGGGCGATAGCTAGAATAAAGGGAGTGATCGAGCGATTGTTTCTTAAGGAGGGAACGAACGATGGCGGATTTCCAGTGCGAAGGAAAGATACGACTGCAGATGGACGAGTTAAACAAGGTGGTGAGGAAAGGGGATATCGATGAGCATATGGATTTAAGTATGGGGGTAGGCAGGAGATTGGCAGGTGAGGTTTTGTTGGGCAAGGACATGAGGACATATGATATTTGGCAGATGAGACAGGCGTAAGATGAAAGAGTTCTGGGAGGATGAGCTAAAGAGCTTAGCAGTGAGAGAGAATGGAGACGGGATTGTTAGAGAGCAACATGGATACTTTGGTCTGGAGAAATGACGAATAATCATGGGGATCAATGTTGCAAAACGAAGAGGAACGAGAAAGGATTGAGTTAAAAGTATTCCAGAGAGACTTTGAGTTGAATGAAGTGATGATTTTATGCTGTCAGAATGAGTTGCATTTGGTACGTAGTAGGTGGAGATGAGACCGGCAAGAGCAAGATGGGAATTACGGAGAAGCGTAGTTAGCGAGCAAATATCACGTCTAAGAGAGCGGTGATAGACTTGAAAAGCATGACGAATTCGACGCTTTGAGAGTAGTCATTCGCTGTCAAACCATAAGGCACGTTGCAACCGACGGTGATGGTGAGGCTTGAAGGGCAAGAGAAGATAGAGAGTGGATGTGAGTTCAGAGTCGAAAAGTAAGACGAGATCGTGATGAGAGAAATATGTTATTGTGGGATAGGATAGAGAAGATTTGAGTAAGGCAGAGCGGAGAAGGGAGAGGTTAAGATTTCTACAAGGGCAACATAGGATTGTAGGTGTGTGAGGAGGGGTGTGGTTGCGAGTGAGATCAAAGGTGACGAGAAAGTGATTGGAAAGGCCAGGATCGGAAATGGACAGTGAGGTGTACTGTCCATTAAATGGACAGTGTGGCAGCAAAATGATCGGGGACAGTGATGTTGGCGAGTGCCCCGCCAAGGATATGTGTGGGGGCGGTGAAGATGGGTTTGTAGTTATAGTTGGATAGAATGTTGATGAACCGGATGGAATTTGTGGAAGTGTGGTGGTCGAGGTGGATGTTGAAGTCACCAAGGACGAGTGAAGGGATGGGGGATAACGAACAGTGGGACAGGCGAGATCCAGAGTGATCAGGATAAAACATCGGCATGTAAGAAATTCAATAGAGCAAGAACTGAAAGGGGGAGTTATTTTGCGAAGAGACGCGGACTGACAGGCGAATGCGACAATGCCGCCATGGTTAAAGAATTTAGAAGGGATGATCCGGTGCGGGAGGATTTGACTAGTGAGCAAGCGGCAAAAAGCAGACGGCGAATGGAGAGGTCGTCAGAGTCAGAGTGTCAGGATTCGGTGAGCCAAAAAAGATCGATGGATCGATGGATTGAATTCAAACCAATACATCAATACTTACTACGATTTATTGGGTCAGTGTCTGGTAAATCAACACAAATTTCAAAAATGTACTTTAGAAAAAGATTCGCTAGATAATCAAATTTTATCAAAGGAAATACGTCATTAGCGCGTATTTTGCCCTGCTGCTATGTTTGGACGAGGAGTAATGGCCGAAAACTGATAACATAGTGGTTCCTCCTAATGATCTATAATCCTGATTATATTCATCGTATATTAAATTCATTAAAAATTAATTTTATTTATTTCGCTAAAATTTTAACTTTATGTAAATATTAATTATATAAAATATGATAAAATTATGTATTGTTTATTATTTATCTGTATTTCTGATAAAGATAACAGATAATTTCTGATATTTTTGTATAAAATACGTAGACTCTGTTATCTGATACAATTATTCATATTATAACAAAAAAAAACAGATAAATTTCGAGATAAAATATCTCGAAATTTTCAAAAAATATTTAATATTAAATTATTTCAAAATTACTTCAAAAATTAATCAATTGAATATCAATGATCCTAAAATCAACGACAAAAGCGTACTCAGTAACTAGATCTATGTGAATAAATCTTTAGGCCCAAACAATAAACATCACGAATATGTTTCTAACAATAGAAAATATTTCAAAATTTGAACCAGCGTTCAAATTTAGCGTTGACAGGAGTAGATTTAGATACGGGACAACTTGATTCGATAATGATTCCATTACGCTACGGTGGATTGGGTATACAAGACCCGAATAGTAATCCTCTTTCGGAATATGATCGTTCATTACGCATGAGCCAACCTCTACTAGATGGATTATCAGGAAGTGATTTAGAGATTAGATATGCCCAAATTGCGCGAGGAATAAGAATATATAAGCAAGAATCTATCAAAACTCGATTGATGAGGGTTAAATCAAAATCAGCGACTATTAGCGCTTGTCTCGATTTCGCAGCCTGTAAAGGGGCATCTAATTGGCTTTCAGCAAAGCCTTCAATAGTACTTAATCACCACTTAAGCAGCAGGCAATTTCAAGATGCTCTGGCATCACGCTATGGATGGAAACCTTCGGACTCACCCATGAAATGTTTGGGGTTAATCAAACCAATAATAATCAAATCCAGCGTTCAGATTTTTTGAGAGAAATATTTTTGATGTTTAATGTTTTTGATGAAATATTTCTGCCCTAATAAATACTGCTTCACATGTTCGAAAATGTTCTGGCTTGTTTATTACAAAAAAAATGTTCGTATCGTTTTGACGTTCATTAACAATTGGCTTACATCATAATAAAATTATTTTCTTGTGATGTAAATGAGAATAATTTAAAATTAATTTATCATTTTGCAATCAAATAACCCAAAATTAGATTTTCTTTGTGGAACCATTTTTATAAAAAATGGTTGGTCATTTTTATATTAGAGAAAATTCGTTTCCAATCCGAATTATTACAAGAAGGCGAGGAAACAGGAATATTTATTTGATTAGAAAAATCCAATATTTCGACGGCACCACGGCACGTCATTTTCAGGGTTGTAATTAGCTAGAACACTTATAAAAAAAGAAAATATATAATAAATATATAATAATATATTAACACTCTATAAAGTTTAAGAAAATTTATAAGTGTTCTCGCTAATTACAACCCTGAAGATGACGTGCCGTAGTGCCGTCGAAATATTGGATTTTTCTAATTAAATAAATATTCCTGTCTCCTCGCCTTCTTGTAACATTTTTATATTAATTTAAACAATCGATTATTATGTTTGTACATTCATCTTATAAAAATCACATTGACAAATTACTGATTGCTTACCGATATTCATCATCTGGGCGTTGTTTCACATTAGTAAAACTATTGTCAGTATTAGGATCCGAAACCGTTATACCTGCCTCTTTGCACTTTGCAGTCATATTGTCTGACACTATTTTTAAGGCTCTTTCAATTTCGCGGATGAGGGTTTGCATGTCGTGTAACTGTTGATCTGTTGGAGCAATTTCACTTAAACGCATTTCAAAATATTTGCTATTGGAGTGGTCATAAAAAGAACGATGCTCGTTTAATTGACTTGAAGAATATCTCCTTTCTAAATAAACGATGTTTACGTTTATAAAAGCTTATATGAAGCTTATATGAAATCGAAAAATTGAAAATTGAAAATCAGAAACAAAAACTTAAAGCATTTTTAGCTTGCGCAAAAAAATTTGGAGTCGATTTAAATAAGTAAAAACTTTGATATTCTATTACGTTTCTCGAAAAAAAATTAAATGAAATTAATTTGTTTGCAAATTAAAGATTTAAAATGTATTTATTAAAGAAAATTTAGAGCATTCACTCATAAATATTTAAAGGCTTTTTCAATAACTCCATGAATATTCCCACTGCTTACGTTTATTGAATTATAGGAATAATAAAACGTTTTAAAACCACTGACATCATTTTCGAAGCGTCGTATAAATAATCGAGCTACTATCCTATTTTGTGATACAATAGTTCATTTTGGTTTATATGAAATCACGACAACAGTATCGTGATGTTCGGGAACAAGAATTAATTGATTTTGTGTATTAACACAGAATCTAGGGTACATTAAAGCGTGAAAAAATACTAGTTTAATTGCAAAACATTAATTATTCAGTGTAAGAAATGTATGGGAATCAAATCAGATAACGGAGTCTACTAAATTATTGGTGAATTAAACATAATGATAAAAATAAAATAATATAATAAATTATTAAATAATTATAAATGATTACAAATAATTAAATATCAGATTTCGTATAACTTAAATCAAGTCAAAATTAAAATTTAAAATAAAATTCGATTTTTATGAATTGACAAATAACAGACGATGCATAAGAATAAAACATATAGATCATCAGGAAGAACTGCTATGCAATCAGATTTCGGCCCGTTTGCTAGATCCAACATAGTATCGGCGCTAAATGCATGAACATGACGGATTTCCTCTGATGAAATTTGATTATCAAGTAAATTTGATTATCAAGCTCCTTTCAAGCTTCAGCAACGACAGCGTACATTATCGAAATGTATAAAAAAATTAGAATATCCGTTGAATTAACTGAATAACAAGCATAAAAATTTCACTGTCTTATCTTGAGATAGTGGGACTCGTTAAAACTAGTTAAACGCGCTCGCTTTTTTGGTCGTTTTCAAAACTACTAACAAATTAATTAGTTGATGATTAATGACAGTAGGCAATTCAACAAACTGTAATTAACGAATGATCTAAACTGACAGTTTACAAACTGACAGAAACACATTCCTTATTATCAGGTGCACTGATAACAAAAATGGTGTATTGGAACTGATACCTGTATTTATTATTACAAATTCTGCAAATTAAAACTAAACTAAATCGCTTAGTTTTAAAAACTAAATCGTTTAATTTTAAAACTAAATCGTTTAGTCTTAAAAACTAAATCATGTAATTTTTATATAAAATATAAGTTTTTTTATAAAAAGCGTTATATCAGTCGGCTATCGAAAAATCGACTAATTTTTAATAAGGAATCCCTTGCTCTTTCCTGTGCAATCAATAATTAAAACACTTTAAATTAACAAACACAAATATCGCTTCTGTTGATTGCCCATTGACATTCAAAAACGATGCCACAAACGATCACTAAATTTGTTCTTAAATTTTCATATAAAAGTAGATCAACAAATAGCATTTTTATGATTATAAAAGCATTTTCACATGTTAAAAGTTCATAATACAATACATTATCATCTAAATAAAAATACCACATTCACTTCACTTACCAGCAGTTAACAGCAAAGCCCGTGTAAGGAACACTTTCACCAATAATCATGATAACTTACTAATGAATTTCTACACAATTAGAAATAGCAGATTCTGAAAATGCCCTTTTATTTCGTCATTAGCTGGTAATCAAAGACGGACAAGTTAATGCACGAGCGAAAGTCTACAAGGTACTATAATTCCAACGTTACTAACTGAAATGACTGGCAACTTAATTAACTATATCACTTGTTAGTCATATCACTTGTCAACCTTAAAATTACCAGCAATTGACTCAATGTAATAGTCGCAAAGAATATCAAATGCTAGTCGTTTTGGGTGATGTATAAATATTATGGTAATTACAACGAATTGATCAAAAATAAAAACCTTTTTTAAATTGTTAATTTCATTTTCATTAGAATGTACTTAATGATTAGATTGCTGTACCAGTATATGATAAAATAAGATAAAATCGAAAGGTTCAGCCAAAGGAACCGAATAATCGAATTTCAGTATTAACTTATAAACACCGCTGTATGTACTGTCTGAAACAATTATTACTTTTAGTTTGGACGCAATTGCAAACGATTATTTTACAATGAAAGATATATAGTGGTACAGCATCACCATTAATCGAACCCATTATTTAAAAAATGTAAGCTTTCATTAGCTATTATTATAGAACCGTAAAGGATTTCATATCTATTTCAAAGAATACTGCAGTCTGAAAAATTGAAACAACTTAAATTTTTGATATTTTATTTATTTAATAATTGTTTATATAAAAACTTCACACAAGATTTTATTTAATTAATATATAATATTCATTAATTATATTAATGAATATTAATATATAATATTCATTAATATTTAATTAATATATAATATATATTAATTAATATATAATTAATATATAGTATTCATCAATAAACTGATTGATATGTCTTAAATTCACCTTATTATATAATTTTAACTTTGTGCCATGACAATTTCAATAGACAAGTGAAATAATTTATAGTTTGTAGAGAACAAATTTAAAAGTATTTTTAAGGTATTAGAGTGAATAGTTTTAATAAGATCTAAGATGATAAAACTTTAAATATCCGAATTCGTTGTGATACAAAATATTGTTTAAAATGACAGCCAACCCGTGACTCATAAATAATTATTATATAACATTTCATACAATTGAATTAAAATTAAAAATTGAAATTTAAAATAAAAGTCAACTAAAAAATATATATATGCGCATCTACTTACATTGATGTCTTATAATAACTCATTTCATATAGTTATCTACCAAATAATAAACTTTTTAAATGGGAACTATGACGCTCTTTATTATTCCGATACCTAGTATTATTATAAGTTATTATTGATCATTAGCTATTAAAAATTGTAATTTGTTCTAATGACAGCAGTAATCTTTGAAATATTATGAAACAAAATATGTACGGTTCTATAACGATAATTATTTCTAAAACAATAATCAAACTACAGATGATACTCGAATAGTAAGGGTAATTTTCAGAATGAGCTATACGCCGTACTGCTTTATTTTGTCATATATACAGTGGAAAACAATCAATTTCATAATTTCTCCAACTAGCACCTAAAATTAAAATGAATAGCAATATTATATGGAAGCAACGACAATAAATGACACAATAAAATACCATTATGCTTCTGATCGGATCTATTTTCAGATTTGACGTCGCCGCGAATTGCAGGCTTTTCGAGAGCTGTATTTGCAAATGCAAACGCCGCTGCATTCCGCTGAGCACTCTTTATTGAACGACCTTCACCAACGTAGGTTTCAGATCCTAAAACAAGACGGACCTCGAATATTGGCTGCTTTAGCTCATTCTTGTACTCTCTGATCAAAGAAAATTGCCTCTTTATCTGAACGAATATTAATTGAAAACAATCAAAATATTAGACAGTTGAAAATTTGCAAATTTAAACGTATTTTAAAATTTTATTATTACAAAGCAACAAAATTATTTATTTACAGACAAAATTAGCATTACAGCGATATATCTGGAAGAATTCAAACATTTTTTTAGTAAAACGAGATTTTAAAATATAGTTGAAATAGTATTCCACTAGATACGTGAAGATTTCTTAATATAATAATATTTACTTAAATTGAAAAATGTTCAGACCTCAATCGTGTTATTGTAAATGATGATAAGATTAATTTCGATGATTTAAAATATTTTCATTTAATAATATTTGAAAATGTCATTTGATCAAAAAAGCAGTTTATCAGAATGGTATGATAGACAAGCTCTTTAAAGACAATAAACAGGAATATGAAATTATGTTGTACACTTTGATGGATAATCTAAGATTTATCTATGTTATTCTTCATTTATTTAAATTTTACATTTTATATTTATTTTGCTACATTTGACGTCAATGTTCTTTAGATGTTTTAGCTTCCTGTGTTAGATTTATTGTAATTATTTTAAATATGTGGTAGAATCTCCATTTCACAGTAAATTAAAAAATGTCGAGAATTTTCTACCTTGTACATAGGTCATTATCAATGTTAATCTACAAAATAACAAATACAATGTTAAAAGGGAAGAATACAAAATTTCAATGTTAAAAGACTCTAATGGTTCGAATAAAGCCCTCATCTTGCTTATTGATATCTGGTTTGGTTTCTTTTATTAACAGTGCATCCATTATTTGAAATTTCTTACAACTGGTATTTCGTAATAGTAGACTACCAAATGTGGCCCCACCCCATCAGGGGTGGGGCCACATTTGGTAGATAATCATGTTTTCCATCATATGCTTTTTAATGGCGCCATCATATGAATGTTGTTTTTAACGATTTTCAATCGTCTGTGTAGTGTAGCCGATGTGTTGTAGGGCCGGTGCTACATCCGGCTTCGTTGCACTGAAATTGATATAATATCCGAGGTCTTAGTTTTGTCTTCTAATAGTGCATTCTTAATTAGTAAATTGCTGAGTTTATTATTTCTGTAGAAAATTCTAACTTCAATATCGCTCTAGGCTACAAAGTTGTTTTTAAAGATGTTTCTTAGTTGCATCTCCATCTGGTGGTAATTGTCCGTCATTTGAGTTTGGTAATAAATCATTAAATCTTTGCAGCGTCCGTAGCGGTTGACAGGCAGTCAGGTTTTAACCTATCGATGACAGTACGAAAGAAGTTGTCTGTTGCCTTGTTATCTTAAACTAATTTTATTTACTTAAACTAATTTCATTATCCTTATTCTTGGTTCTATTAGGTTTATTTACTAAGTTTAATTACTTAAACTAATGTTATTATCCTTATTCTTGGTTCTAGTAAAATTTGATATTTAGCAATTATTTCAAAGGTAATAATAATCACTATGCGTGATTAACAAAATAAAAACATGCCTTATGATGTTGAGCAAATTCAGACAGCTCTCTGAGAATTTCTTTGGACTCAGCTGGCTGAAAATTACAAAATAAAAAATAGGTGCTTGCATTATTAAAGCTTACATTAACGATACTAGAGGAATCTTTCGTCTTCTCCTAAAACATATATTTATACATTAGCAATCAAGATGCCAAATTAGCAAAACCTGTATGGTCGAATCTGAAGGATTCGTTCCAGATGATAAAATGTTCATAATCTACAAATACATAGCAAGATAAAAACAATAAAATAATTTGTGAATTATAATAATTCACACTTTTTTATTTCACTATTTTTCTTAATAAAATAGTAAAATATTTGAGTAACTTTTGATAATTAATTTTAAAAATAAATTAAATATTATTAAAAGTCCAATCATTAAAATGTATTGTTTTATCCGAATCTTAAATTTCAAACAAATTCACACCGTAGGTTCAAGAAAAAAATTTTAATGGAACAGAAACGATTGCGTTACATTATTCAATATAAATGTTTAGAATCTTCTACCATCTGATGTCGTTAATAATATAATACAAATTTATTTAACGTGGCAAATGCGTACAAGCTGCACGCTTACAAATCCACTAAAAAATGAAAAAGTCAAGCAGATAAATTGTTTAAACGGGATCGGATTTGGCGTTTGAAAGACGGCAGGGAAGTTGATTGGCGCATATGAATGGGCAGATGATTCCACGATAGAGGAGCAGTCACCAGGAAGGAGCGGAGTCCAAAGGAGGTAGAGTAGTTTGGGACATGTAAAAGAAAGAAATTACAAGAACGCAAGGAACAAAAGAAAAAATGCGGTGCATAGAAAAAACGGTGCAGGAAAACGTTGCGGTGCATACAATCAATGAATTTAAATCCAATATTGAAAAGCTGGATTCGCAATGAGAACGAATGGGATATAATGCCGTACCAATGGTCCTGATATTATTATAACATACAAGACTATACATAGAGTTAAAAAGTCTTGGTTATTAAAATTCTTACATTTGAGATATAAAATAAATACACTACTTACAAACACCGGTACAGCAAAGAACAACGGTACAGCAAAGCTATAAGAATCGATTAAGTGATTACAATATATAATATAAATACAATCGAATATATAAAAACATTAAAATCCTAACAACGAAATTATACAACAGCCGATCAATGGTTCGCGGTAAGCCTACAGGTAGCCCTCTATGATGCACTTGTAATGGTCAGGCAGCACGATGTAAAGGATGTAGATGTGCTCGAGCAGGATTGAAGTGTTACAACTGTCGTGGACAACATTGTTCAAACTGCACTCAGTTTCTTTCTGCGACAGATACTGAAGGTCAGAGAGACCGGAATTCACTCGAAAATCTGAAACCTGATAGCCCGAAAGCAATCTACGAACTTCACAACATTGCCATTCACTAGAAACCTAACTTGATTGACCTACCTCGTTGTAATGCCAGTAATGAGATTGTTGGAATTATGAGTTCTTTTTACCTGAAGGCTGCTGAAGACGTCAACAGTACAATACATATGCTACAAATCGCTACAATCTTCTCGCAATGTTTATTGCAGCGTATACCCTCAAGAAAGACCGCTTTAATCCACAAAACTTTGGAACGCAGACTAGCAAGCTGGAAAATAAAAGATTATGACTCATTGTTCGAAGAAGCCCGATATCTTCAAACTAGTATATCATTGCGTCGTTCCTCGAAGTCATTAAATTAGATAACACAATATCAAAGTCTTGTCACCAAGGGCCGTATCAAAGCCGGTTCTTCGATATTAGAAGACAAATATGACTCAGGTGTCCTCCGTCCTGATCACACAATAAATAATATCTCTGTTTTATCTCTACTTAAAGATTTACACCCTGATGCATCAACAGCTTCTTCTGATGTTCTTTTATCAGCTCCGCTGCCGAATTCAAAACCCCATCATCATGGTCGTTTTTATGCACTAGACGAGGCCGCATTATCAAATCAAGCAGACAAATAAATGGATCAGCGGGACCATCTGGGCTTGATTCTCGAGCATGGTTTCAAATGTTAACCGATTTTGGACAGCAATCAAATTTACGTTTCAAAGCCATTGCTAAATTTGCCATTTTTGTTGCTACTGAAAAGTGCAATTGAGCTCCCTCGATCCTTTCACCGTTTGTCGTCTAGTTGCTTAGAAGAAGAAATCTGGTGGTATCCGCCCTATCGGAATATTCAACACCATCAGGCGGATCATAGGCAAAGCGATTCTAACCATCGCACGCAATGATATACAGGATGTCGCGGGAACTACACAATTGGGAGCTTCACAAAGAGGTGGACTTGAACTTGCTATTGCGAATCTCAAAAAAGAACTAAACCTATTAACCGAAAATTGTCTAATGACTATTGATGCAAGGAACGCTTTCAACCTAACAAAACGTGCAGTTATGTAAATAAATAAATAATAATACAAATTTATTTAATGTGGCAAATGCGTACAAGTTGTACGCTTACAAGTCCACAAACAAAAATGAAAAAGTCAATCAGATAAATTGTTTAAATGGGATCGGATTTGTCGTTTGAAGCGCTTCAGGGAAGTTGATTGGCGTATATGAATGGGCAGATGGTTCCACGATAGAGGAGCAGCCACCAGGCAGAAGCGGAATCCAAAGGAGGTAGAGTAGTTTGGGACATGTAAAAGAAGGGAATTACAGGAACGCAAGGAACAGTAAACAGGACGAGAATTATCAAGAAAAAGAAGGTTGAGAAATGAAGGGGTATGAAAAGTAACAAGGCGGAAAGCAACGATAAGAAGACGAATTTGAACACGACAATAAATTGTTGGCAAATCGAGAGAAACAAGATGGTAGAATGTATGATTAAAACGACGAAGACGGAGGAGAATTCGGACGGCTGCGTTTACGATGCGTTGTACGGGAAGAAGAGTAGATTTAGGTGAGTTGGAAAATAGACTAAGACAATAATCGAGTCTAGAAAAAAGGAGAGAAGATATGAGAGTCATACAAGAAGGAAAATCGATCAATCTACGAACTTGACGGAGGTTGCGGAGTATCAAGGTAGATGAGCGTACTTTATCTCTAACGAAAGGTTTAAGTGAAAGTCGGTTGTCAAAATGGAAGCCTAGGAAAACGAGATTATCAACGATAGGAAGAATTATCGGCGCGGACTATGCTGGGTAAACGAGAGGCGAGGAGCTTAAGAAACCTTAGCCTTTGCTATGGGTGGACGTCCTCTTGAGAAGAAGACCAGTCCCGAGATAGCCCAGGTACCCCAAAGGCGCACCTGTGTTTTCCCTTTCAATGACAGATGCTGAGCCTGTTTCAAGGGCCACCTAGCTTTCTTCAGGATACGTTTAAGTCTATCCAGGTCAGCTTTCGCCGACCAGTTCACCGTAACGGTGAACCCCAGGTATTTTACTCGACTTGTGAAGGTGGGGAGTGGTTGATTAGTCAATATGGAAGATAGAGCTGAGATTGCTAGTCTCTTTAATTTTTTCTTTGTTGTAGGGGCGCCATGAAAGACAACCACCTGCGATTTAGTAGAGTTGAGAACAAGATTGGATAAAAGTAGCTGGTCTTTTAGTCTTAAAAAGAAACTGTTGATGTCTGATACTACATCATTGCACCCGCGTCCAGAGAACAGGGCTATGGTATCATCAGCGTATACCACTAGATGCTGACCACTTTTAAAATTCTTGAATAGTACAATGGAGGCAGCAAGATATAAGACACTAGAAAATGGGGATCCTTAAGGCACACCGGTAATAGAGTAGAACTAAAACGCATCAAGATCGTCTCCATAGAAAAACCGCTTGGTGTACAACAATATCTCCCCTCTGTTAACCATTACACAGGCAACCCGAGGAACCTAAGATAGGAGATAACGAAGGGAATGGAAACGCGGTAAAATGCAGCAGAAAAGTCGAGGAAAACAACCACAGCAAGTTGATGACTGTTATCCCGAAAAAACTGATGAACTTTACATATTCTGAATGGACCGAGGGTCCTTTGACAAACCCATAAAAACTTGATGTGATCAACTTACGTCTATTTAAATAATCGCGGATTCTACGCGCAAGCGCTTTTTCGTAAATGGAGATGAGGGAATTTTGAATCAAAATCAGGCGCAGGTCTTTAGGACATGAGACATGATTTTTCTTAGGTATAAAAACACGTATACTAATGGTGATGCCGGCTACATCGGATGGTGAGGCTAAAAGCATTGTGAAGGCCACTTGTCTTCTTTGATCGGCTGTCAAAAGCTGACAAACCCGAGAAGATAGTAGGGCGACAGATTTGGATCTGGCCCGAAGTGGACCCCAGGAGTTAGGGATATTTGTAACAGATATGTCCCTGCTCCTGAAGTCGCCCAAGACAGGATTGGTTGGGGAGATTGAGTGGCTCCATAGTTGTGTGTGGACAGTGACTCTTCCAAAACTCTGTCAAGGACAATGCTCCCAATCCAACCCACAGCCCTGTCCCTTCAGCAGGCAAACTTCTCTTTCTTGAATATCTTCCAAAAGGAAGACTGTGAAGGGCTAGGGTGAACAGGGCTCGCCTTATCCTTGCTCAGCTAGAACATATATCTAGAGCACCAGTATTCATTCGAGAGGGCCTGTCGGGCGGAAACAGAGAGGTTGGAAAGGTGTGGCATTTTAGACAGGACCTTTAATTTTGTTGGAGTGGGATTGTATATGCGACGTTTATAGGTAGTCGAAAGCAACCGGGTAGCTTGCGAGGAAAGGTAGGAATTAAATTCGGTCAAACTCTCATTATCAATTCTGGGAAAGAGTCGGATGGCTGCCTGAAAGAAATTCACTCTGATGGGATCAAAGTGAAACCTCATTATAAGCAACCAATCTTACTCAGTCCGCCAGAAAATTAGGTCATGAGAGGTGGTATGTTGTTGTCGCGACTGCTCAGTACAGATGGATTTCAACAATCATATCTTATAAAGAAGTAATATGTCGAGGAGATAATTAGTTGTTGAGCAATGAAAGGTGGGGGCGGTGGTTTGTGAATAAGGTAGTCGTTCCTGACTCTGCAAAGTGCTGCACTAATCCAACGACCAGTTCTGTCGTTGAATTCACCGAGTAACATGTCATAGCCACTACTCAAAATACGGTCCAGAAGCTCAAGGTTCTTGTGAATTTCCCCTGGCCTAATATGGATATCGGATATACTGATACTTTTACCGTTATTACCAAGATATATGGCTAAACAAGACAGGGCTAAACAAGAATCGTTTAAAAGGTGGGACGATCTTAAGGAGCCTTTAACTAGGGTTAAAAGACCTTGAGATGAAGAGGAGTGAAGAGGGGTTATGTACGGTGTATAGTGGGTGTAGATGTGCTTAGGAATAAATTGAGTAATGTCCTGGGGGAGACGGATAGACCGCGTCTCCTGAAGGACTATAACATTTGCTTCTCTACCAGATAAAAGGCTAAGGGCAGAAGCATCTCCCGAATTTCACTGAAAGGTATTCTGTGAAAAAGGATCTTGATTACTTTGCATTGTGTTAAGTTAGCTGGAGTGGGATTTCCTACTCCTAGAAAGAGCCAGGAGAGATGTTGCCCTTCTCACTCCCCGCGCCATCAGGAGAAGACACTTCCCCACCAGCAATGTCATCATTTCCCGTAGAGGCAATAACCCAGCGACTTAGATCTTTTCTTGCTAGTTATAGAGAACCTAAACTCTGTTGAGGCCCAGGTCTTTTTTAGAGCCCGGGTTTTTTGTACTTTAACGGACTGAATGCTGGAGGAGAACCGGACTCCTCTGTCTTTTGCATCAGATAAACAATGAGTGATTGAATTAGTTAGAAAAAAAGGGTTTTGTTGAATCTTTTGAACCACCGCACATGTTTTTGTTGATGCACATTTTTTAGCTTTAATCAGTTACCATGATTTCGTCAGTAGTAACTAACTTCATCGTAATGAAGTCAGTTACCACTGACTTCCAGTGATAACTGATTCCGTTGACATTTTTCTTCAACTGTACTGTGTTTTTACAACTTAATCTATTTAGCTTGTGTAAATCACGATTTACAAATCGTGCCTATTGAAAGTACACTTTAATCAGTTACCATGATTTCATCAGTAGTAACTGACTTCATTACCACTGACTTCATTTAAAACAGATATGATCTGTTTTAATCATTCCAAATGTTTTTATTATTCAAAAGTAGATCTGATCTGTTTTTATCAAGAGTTAAATTAATTACTAATAAATAATTAATAAATTATTTTTGTTGATCTTAAAAATTTGAATCTTTCGTAATATGATCGTAATGGGATCGTAACTTATTAATAGGATATTATTATCTTTTCTCTTAATAAGATAATAATATCCTACATCTGATCTGATAAAACAGATCAGATCATATTATTAAGTCTATGTATTTTATAGTAACTATAAAATTTTATAAAATTTATATTTATATAAAGTCAACATTTAAAATTGAAATTTAAAATATAATTCAATATTAATGAATTGACTAATAAATTATATGCCACGAAAACCTTTAAATCAGATCGGCAAGAGGACCCCGGTAAGTAACGCCAACAATAATAACTTTGTGATCAGGAAAAGATCTAACGCCTATCTTACAATGCATCCACTCCGTCAAATGAACTAGAATTAAGTACACTAAAAGTTGCTAAAACCTCAATATCCAGCACCACATCACCACCTTTGTAGCCTAATCCGTTGGCTCGATAGAGGACATAGTAAAATAATTAAATTTCCCTGTCATCAATTCATAATTCAACCAACACTCCGTGACTGCAATTACTAGCGGTCTGGTATATTCGATGCGAAAGCATAATTATAATTTATTATTATTATTATTATTATTATTATTAAATACAATTAATTTTGCAGAGATTACAAACTTCGAGAATTGGGATAGTAAGAAAAACCTTGGAGCGCAGACTAGCACTTTGGGAATCTGGGAAAATAGGCGAACTGTACAGCGAGGCAAACTATCTGCAGAGTGAAAGATCTTTGCGGAATGACAAGAATGATATGGATTGGACTAAGCGCTATCGAAATTTAGTGACTCGTGGACGGTTGGCCGCAAGTACGTCCATTTTGGAAGGTGAAACTCTATCCCGAATGCTATCACCCGACGAATGCATAAACGGCAAGTCCGTTAGGGAAGCACTATCTGATCTTCATCCTCAAGCAGCACCTATAATGCATAGTGCATTACTCTCCGAATACTTACCTGGAACAGTTACTCATCAAACTAGCCGATATTTCGTGTTGGACGATCAATGTATTATTCGTATTTGCAAGCGAACTCAAGGGGGAGCTGGTCCATCTGGCCTAGACGCACTCAGCTGGAGGCACATGTTAACGAAATTTGGACAGGACTCGATAAATTTAGCACGGTCCCTTGCTTCATTTGCGATAAGGCTAGCGACTGAGTCAGTGGAACCCATTCAGCTAGAAGCTTTTACAACTTGTCGCTTAATCGCCCTACAAAAAAATCGGGTGGCATTCGGCCGATTGGAATCGGGGACACCGCAAGACGAATAGTTAGCAAGGCGATAATAGAGATCGTGAGAAAGGATATTCAACAGGTGGCCGGGATTTCCCAGCTAGCTGCGGGACAGAAAGGAGGTATCGATCATGCTGTTCACTCACTACGTGCAAGATATACATCAGGACGTGACATGTGTTTGCTAGCCATAGACGCTTCTAATGCGTTCAACTCTCTAAATCGAAATGTAGCACTGCATAACATAGAGTACGGATGCCCCTCGTTATCACGTGTACTAAATAATATATATAGTACTCCTGCAGAATTGGTTCTTGGAGATGGCAGTAGCATCTACTCAATGGAGGGTTTTACGCAAGGAGACCCCTTCGCGATGCCAGGTTTCGCAATCTCGTCACTTCCTCTTATAGCACTTATCAGTCGTTCGGTCCCCAACGTTTTTCAAAAATGGTATGCCGACGACGCGAATTTTGTTGGAAAGTCGGATGAACTGAAAACGGTATGGGATTTACTGATTCACGAGGGTCCTAAATTCGGCTACCATGTGAATCCAGAAAAGAGTGTACTTGTGTCGCATTTCCCGATCTCTATTCATGATATTCCCTCACCAGACATCAAAACCTCGATCAACGGAACAATGATCTTGGGTGCTCCAATAGGGTCTGCAGAGTTTGTGGAAGATACTATCCGGTTGAAAGCATACAAATGGACCGCACTTGTGCGAAAACTAGCAGTGGTTGCCAACATCGATCCGCACGTTGCATACTGCGGCCTGATAAACTCAGTCCAAATGAAATGGATTTTTTCTTTACGAACAAGCAAGTGTCATGAAGACTGGTTAACGGACTTGGGATCTGCACTTAGAGATGTTCTTCTTCCCCTTTTCGCAGATTGGAATCTAAATCAGAATTGGAAGGTGTTACTCACATCTCCTTTAAAGCTGGGAGGACTTGGAATTGTGGACCCCACCTTTACATTGAGTCTAGAGTACGATAGCTCATTATCTCTCGCATCAACGTATGACATCGGTGTCCAAGCAGAAGCTCTATATGATATTCAAAAATCAAGATTACTAGATATTACTTCCATACGAATGAGCAGGTTGAAAGAGCGACTACATAGCGTAGCTGACAATTTCGATTCTTCAGTTCACAACGCGATTACGCATGCGATGCGATCAGGTGCATCATCGTGGTTAAGTGCATTGCCTCTATCAACCGAAAAGCACAATCTATCTTCCAATCAATTCAAAGATGCCATAGCCAGCCGTTATGGACAAGTGCCTTCAGACCTGACGAATCGTTTTTGTCCTTGTGGTGAGAAGCTGGATATAAGTCATGCACTTGCTTGTAGAAACGGGGGCCTTCCTATTATACGCCACAACGCTATAAGGGACATACTTGCCATAGAGCTTTCTCGAGTGTGTAACTCTGTGAACACGGAGCCGGTCCTAAGCACAGTACCTGCAAATCTAAAATTTATGGAACGCACAACTACACGTGACATTAGTGCCCGGCTTGATATTGTTTGTTCTGGACTTGGCAACGATTGGTTTGAGCGGACGTTTCTAGACGTTACGGTTTTTTCGGTTTTTGCTCAGGCCAGTAGCTCTAGATCTCTCGAAGCAAATTTTCAGTACAATGAACAACGAAAATTGTCTAAATACAATGAAAGAATAGTGGAGGTGGAACGAGGGACATTCATTCCGTTCGTATTATCTTCATCTGGTGGATTGGGGGATCAGGCAATCAAATTACTGAAAACCCTTTCTGGTGCAATCTCTCGCCGAACGAATGCAGAATACGCCGAAACGCTCACTCGGATCAAAAGGAAAATATCCATTGAAATAGCCCGCTCCGCCTCAGCATGTTTACGAGCCCCACGTTTACGCAAGAACGGTGCAATACAGTCAGACGGAACTATGTTAAACAGCTTGAATCAGGTTTTCTCAGAAGAAATTGTAGACAATGATTTCTATCGTTGAACTAATGCCCATTTGCGGGTATAATGTGTATTCGTTATTTATTATTAATAATAAAAATTTAAAATAAAAAAAAAATTAAATACAATTAATAATAATTGTATTTTCAATTAATAATAATTGGACTAGTTTGAACTTTCTTGGCTGCTTAATAAACTACTTACAATAAAATAACATACAAGTTTGAAATTCTAAGCTGCTAACAAATAACTATATACAGAGAGTTTAAAATTCTAAGCTGTTAACAAATAACTATTTACAACACAATTGAATACACAATTGAAACAACACACAACATAATGCCGCGAGGTAAACCGTCTTCCTTTTCTCGCTGTTGTACGTGTAATGGTTCAGCTGCAAAATGTATACGTTGTCCTTGTAAGAAATCCGGAAGATCTTGTATTGACTGTCTAGCTACCAGTTGCAAAAATCGCATTAAAGAAACGCCGCTATTATTGGACTCCATCATTCCATCCACAGAGCGAACGAATGTATCACATTCAGTGAATGGCTGTATTAACCAAATCTTGGAATTGAACTTGTGTAGTATTGGATTTACTAATAAATCCACTGAGCTCTTACATAGTAGCACAGATAAACAAACTAACACAGGGATTGACATTGACTCGGTTTACAAAGAAGTCATTTTATGGGATCCGAATTTGTTCGAGTTACCAAAATGTAATGCAAGCTTCGAGTTCATCGACAATTTAGCGTCATTTTATCGTTTATGCGTCGATGATCAAACACAGATAGAATTAAGTCTTAAATCATCTACGGTGATGTGTCAGTTAATTTTGCAAAGAACGGAATCTCGTCGTGTGAGTACAAGACGCAAAAATATTGAACGCAGACTAAAATTATGGAAGGAACAAAACTTGTTCGAGCTTTTATGTGAAGCAAGAATCCTTCAAAGTCAGAGAAAGTGCCAAAGCCAAAGGACATCTAGAAAATCAAGTTGGGTCCAGAAATTTATTCAGCTAATGACACATCACAAGACAAACTCAGCGATAAAATTGCTTGAAAATCCTCACAATCAAATGGGTATAATGGAGCTGGACGATACTTTTGAATCACAGAGTGTGCGGCATAAGCTATTACAGCTTCACCCTGAAGCTTCCGACATAAGTGAAGGCGTAGCTTTAAATAGTCCTTTACCAAACATGGTTAAGCACCACCCAGTACGTTTTGAATACATATCAAGCGATGACATTATAGAGGCAGCTCGACGCACTCAAGGATCAGCAGGACCTTCAGGAATGGATGCGCAAATATGGCGCACAATGCTATGTTCGTTCGGAATATCATCTTCTCGACTAGCTTCCAGTCTCGCTGATTTTTCGTATCTAGTGGCATCCGTTAATATCAACCCAGACTCTCTTACAGCATTTACAGCAAGCCGTTTGATTCCATTGAACAAGGACCCCGGCATCAGGCCGATAGGGATTGGTGAGGTATCACGCAGAATAGTTGGAAAAGTTCTGGCAAAGTTGATAAGTAAAGACTTACAGATCGTGTCGAAATGCGAACAATTGTGCGCTGGACAAAGATGCGGGGTCGAGGCTGCGATACATTCCATTCGACAGGTTTACATGGAAAACAGTGACATGTGCTTGTTGCAGCTAGATGCTCGAAATGCCTTTAACTGTGTGAACCGTAAATTGGCTCTAGCAAATATAGAGTATGTTTGTCCTTCACTAGCAACAGTGCTGCGTAATGTGTATGGTAATCCAGCAACTCTTTCAGTCGACAAGGATTTAATGTTTTCCAAGGAGGGGTTCACGCAAGGTGATCCTCTGGCAATGATAGCATTTGCTGCGTCATCACTTCCACTAATAATGAAGCTGAGAGCTATAGCACCAAACGTTACTCATCGCTGGTTTGCAGACGATGCGAATTGTGTGGGTAGTCGATCTGATGTATTGAGAGTCTGGAATGGTATCCGCGAAATCGGCCATAGATATGGATTTCATCTAAATGAACAAAAATGCCAGGTTCTAGTACATAAAGATCAAATAAAATTAGCAGAGAAGACTTTCTGTGGTACAGGGCTTAAGATTATATACCAAGGTACAGAAATTCTTGGTTCTGCCATTGGAGATCAAACATATATGGACCAATTTGTTCATGGCAAAATTGAAAACTGGATTGAATCATTAAAAAATTTGAATTTAGTAGCGAATGAAGATCCATACGTCGCTTTTGCAGCTTTGACGCAGGCGCTCCAATTCAAGTGGAATTATGTTCAACGAACTTGTATGGCTAGTAGCACATGTTACGAACGTCTTTCATCGTATATATTCGACACGATCATTCCGAAGTTGACAGGAGTTGATTTAGATACGGGACAACTTGATTCGATAATGATTCCATTACGCTACGGTGGATTGGGTATACTAGACCCGAATAGTAATCCTCTTTCGGAATATGATAGTTCATTACGCATGAGCCAACCTCTACTAGATGGATTATCAGGAAGTGATTTAGAGATTAGATATGCCCAAATTGCGCGAGAAATAAGAATATATAAGCAAGAATCTATCAAAACTCGATTGATGAGGGTTAAATCAAAATCAGCGACTATTAGCGCTTGTCTCGATTTCGCAGCCTGTAAAGGGGCATCTAATTGGCTTTCAGCAAAACCTTCATTAGTACTTAATCACCACTTAAGCAAAAGGCAATTTCAAGATGCTCTGGCATCACGCTATGGATGGAAACCTCCGGACTCACCCATGAAATGTTTGTGTGGACACAATTTTGATATTTGTCATGCTGTTGCTTGTCAGTCCGGTGGTATTCCAACAATTAGACATAACGTGGTTCGTGATATTATTGCTAAAGAACTAGCCGATGTATGCAGTTCAACATCAATTGAACCTCCTTTACAACCTTTGCCTGAAGGAATAGTTTTCAAAAATTCCACAACGACCCTTGATCGTAATTCTAGAGTTGATGTTGCGTGTTACGGTCTGTTTGGGGATAAGACGGAGCGGTCATTATTTGACATTTGTGTTTTCAGCCATCTTGCTCCTTCTTATTCATCTGGCACGACAAGCAATGCTTTTAACTATCACGAGGCTAGAAAAAACTCGAAGTATGGTGAAAGAATAGCACGGTTTGAACGATCGTCATTTTATCCTATTGTTCTTGCCTCCAACGGTGCCCTTGGCAGTACAGCACAGATGATTTTAAAGAAAATAGCAAAGATACGAGCAGATAGAACTTGCGATAATTACAGCGCCTGTATCCGAAATATAAGGAGTAGAGTCGGTTTTGCTTTAGCAAAAATGTCTTCGAAAAAAAAATTAAATACAACCGCACTTGTGCGAAAACTAGCAGTGGTTGCCAACATCGATCCGCACGTTGCATACTGCGGCCTGATAAACTCAGTCCAAATGAAATGGATTTTTTCTTTACGAACAAGCAAGTGTCATGAAGACTGGTTAACGGACTTGGGATCTGCACTTAGAGATGTTCTTCTTCCCCTTTTCGCAGATTGGAATCTAAATCAGAATTGGAAGGTGTTACTCACATCTCCTTTAAAGCTGGGAGGACTTGGAATTGTGGACCCCACCTTTACATTGAGTCTAGAGTACGATAGCTCATTATCTCTCGCATCAACGTATGACATCGGTGTCCAAGCAGAAGCTCTATATGATATTCAAAAATCAAGATTACTAGATATTACTTCCATACGAATGAGCAGGTTGAAAGAGCGACTACATAGCGTAGCTGACAATTTCGATTCTTCAGTTCACAACGCGATTACGCATGCGATGCGATCAGGTGCATCATCGTGGTTAAGTGCATTGCCTCTATCAACCGAAAAGCACAATCTATCTTCCAATCAATTCAAAGATGCCATAGCCAGCCGTTATGGACAAGTGCCTTCAGACCTGACGAATCGTTTTTGTCCTTGTGGTGAGAAGCTGGATATAAGTCATGCACTTGCTTGTAGAAACGGGGGCCTTCCTATTATACGCCACAACGCTATAAGGGACATACTTGCCATAGAGCTTTCTCGAGTGTGTAACTCTGTGAACACGGAGCCGGTCCTAAGCACAGTACCTGCAAATCTAAAATTTATGGAACGCACAACTACACGTGACATTAGTGCCCGGCTTGATATTGTTTGTTCTGGACTTGGCAACGATTGGTTTGAGCGGACGTTTCTAGACGTTACGGTTTTTTCGGTTTTTGCTCAGGCCAGTAGCTCTAGATCTCTCGAAGCAAATTTTCAGTACAATGAACAACGAAAATTGTCTAAATACAATGAAAGAATAGTGGAGGTGGAACGAGGGACATTCATTCCGTTCGTATTATCTTCATCTGGTGGATTGGGGGATCAGGCAATCAAATTACTGAAAACCCTTTCTGGTGCAATCTCTCGCCGAACGAATGCAGAATACGCCGAAACGCTCACTCGGATCAAAAGGAAAATATCCATTGAAATAGCCCGCTCCGCCTCAGCATGTTTACGAGCCCCACGTTTACGCAAGAACGGTGCAATACAGTCAGACGGAACTATGTTAAACAGCTTGAATCAGGTTTTCTCAGAAGAAATTGTAGACAATGATTTCTATCGTTGAACTAATGCCCATTTGCGGGTATAATGTGTATTCGTTATTTATTATTAATAATAAAAATTTAAAATAAAAAAAAAAAAAATTAAATACAACAGGCGGACAAAAATCCGGGATACATGAGATTGATAGTTTTTTGGACGGCAAAACAGTGCTCACACGTCTTCAAGAATTACATCCTCGAGCAACGGATGCAGATGGAGAGTATATTTTATTGACACCTCTGAAACATGTAATCCAACATCATCAAGTAATTTACATGAATTTAAGTCCAGAAGATATTATAAAAGCTGCTAAAAAATCAAATGGAAGTGCAGGACCATCCGGTATGGACGCGCAAATGTGGAGATATCTACTAACAGGTTTTGGTCAAGAATCATACAGATTGGCGAATGTGCTCGCAATGTTTGCAATAAAAATTGCAACCGAAAGATTAAATCCTAACAGCTTGGAAGCATATCTAGCATGTCGGTTGGTTCCTCTTGACAAATCTCCTGGAATACGCCCTATCGGTATAGGGGAAGTTATGAGACGCATAGTAGCCAGGGCACAGCTAAAATATATTAAACCAA
The DNA here is from genome assembly GCA_012934845.2 of Pomphorhynchus laevis. NCBI lineage: Eukaryota > Metazoa > Acanthocephala > Palaeacanthocephala > Echinorhynchida > Pomphorhynchidae > Pomphorhynchus > Pomphorhynchus laevis. The sequence goes on along the minus strand of WNNJ02001570.1, from coordinate 110,929 downwards.
CATTGATGGAGGTAGCTGGGGCAGTACAAATGTGTGCTGGTCAGAAATGTGGGACCGATACTATTATTCATAATGCAAGAGATATACTTGAAAGTAACAGTGAATATTGCATATTAACTGTAGATGCCAACAACGCTTTCAATTGTATCAATCGGGATTTGTTGCTCAAAAACATAAACGCGATTTGTCCTGCCATGACGACACTCTTGATCAATACTTACTCGAAGCCATCACTGCTAATTGTTGCTGAGGAGACAATTCTATCTGAAGAAGGGGTAACACAAGGAGACCCCTTGGCTATGGCTGCATTTGCAGCGGCGTCTTTACCGATAATTGAAGAGATTAAACAAAAAATACCTGGTGTCACCCAACTTTGGTACGCAGATGATGCAACTTTTATTGGCCGTGCGCATGAGTTGTCTCAAGTATGGGATCTATTAAAAGTGATTGGTAAAAGCTTCGGATTTCACATAAATGCTTCAAAATGCTGTTTTTTAAACAAGAACGAAACTATGACAAATGAAGCCAAATATCTTATGCAAGAAGGAGTCAAAGTGGCTAAAAATGGTATCAAGGTCTTGGGAGGATTTATCGGATGTGATGCATATCGTGAGTGTCAAGTCATGAGTTCAATTAACTCCTGGCGAGTACAGATACAGCATCTGTGTGATTTAGCAGACTTGGATCCATATGCTGCTTATATATTGCTAACACGAACGATTCAGTTTCAATGGACACATCTGGTGCGCACTACAAAAGTAAGTTCATCATGGTTCAGAGGCTTAGCTGATGATATTTTCCTGAAGTTGATACCGAGCATTATGGGATTGGGAGTGTTAACGTTAGAGCTTCGAGATATTATTAAACTACCCGCCAGAGATGGAGGTTTAGGCATAATAGATCCATCAGCCAACGCAGAAGAGGTTTTTAAACAATCACACCTAATAGCGAATGCAAACGTTATTCATAGTAACAGTTCTGAAATTGGGGAAATACTAAAGGATCTTTGTGATGGTTACCGGAAAAATAATCGGAATATATACGAGCAACTTAAGAAACAAATTTTGGAAAATGCAAGTGAAGAAATGGCTCGAAGTATACAGCATGCTGCACAGAAGAATGCCTCAATTTGGTTGACATCTATTCCTTCGAAACCGTCTGGATTCTATTTACAAAAGCAACAGTTTTTGGATGCACTTGCGATAAGATACAATATACCAATTAAAAGTAAGGGAATTTGTCGATGTTCAGAAGTGTTTAACTTAAGACATGTACTCTCTTGTAGAGTCGGCGGCGGAACAATTATCAGACACAACGCCATACGCGACACGATCGGCTCGATACTAAGTGAGGCGCATGATCGCATGGATCGGGAAGTGGAATTACGACCAGTAGATGAGGGTATAGTGTTTGCATCTAGCACTACAACGAGGGATAGATCCGCGAGAATGGACATTGTGTGTATGAATTTTTCAGAGGGTAGGATGGAGCGGTCTTATGTCGACATTTGCGTTTTTAACCATTTAGCTCCATCCTATGCTCACCAAACTGTCAGTTCCACATTCGACTATCATTCAAATCGCAAGATGGCTAAATATGGCGAGCGTGTTTCACTGGTGGAGGATGGGATTTTCATACCAGCCATTGTTTCGACCGCTGCTGGAATTGGGAGAGAATTGGATCTCTTATTAAGAAAAGCTGCACGATATATTGCCATCAAAAACAAACAATCGTACGCAAACTGCATTTCTGACATACGAAGGCGATTATGCTTTAGCGTACAAAGAACGATCTCTGCGACTATTCGGATGGCAGAGTTAACTACTGTTTCACATTGAGAAACTTTTTTGTATTATATTGCCCAGTCTGGGATCGTAAATTTCAATTTGAGGCCCATTTGCGGGAACCTAAGTTAATATGTTTATTTTTAATAAATTGTTCATTATTAAAAAAAAATTAAATACAACAGCAGCAAAAGAGCGTAGAGCTCGTACAGGCTGGGTACAGGGTTAAAAAAATATCAATGAAAATCCGATTGTTTTAAGTTAGTACATTCTTCAGATTTCTCTTGAAGGACAAAATACTGGAGGCCGAAACCACTTGACTTGGTAGCTTATTCCAGCTTTTCCACGTTCGGTTGACAATTGTGTTAAATCTTCTTCGTGGACGAATGTGGGTCTTTAACGTGAGGTGATGTCCCCTCAATCTGTTTGAATTTCGAAGTTCGAACAGTTTGCGACAAACATGTTCCCTCTGCCCTTTTTGAACATTAAGCGCTGTCCACACAAACATTAAATCAGATGACTTTAAAGATTTCTTCACTGTGGTCACACCAAGTGCGTGAAGTCGAAAAATGAATGAGAGCTTGCGTTGGCTGGGTACAAGATGTGTGGCCTTGCGTAATATGGATTCGTACATGTTCATCTCTGTCATAGTTTGAGGGTGACAGGCAGGTGAAGCGTATCTCATTAAAGATAAGACATAAGCATTGTAAATTAACTTAAAACTGGATGCGTCAAGCTGGCCAATGGTCCTTCTAATAAGTCCTAAAATTCGACGGCATTTAGCAACTGTGTGACTGGTATGTGGGATGGTCGATAAGCTTCTATTTACGATCACTCCAAGGTCTTGAAATTGGAGAACTGTTTCAATTTCTCTTCCGTCAATGGTATATGATGAATTGATGTGTAGATGTCCGATACGCATATGTTTTGACTTATCGGGGTTTAATACCAGTCCCCGTTGATTACACCATACCTTAATATTATCAATGTCTCTCTGGAGTATCATTGGATCTCGGCTATCGATTATTGGTCGCCAAATTTTCAAGTCGTCGGCATATAAACCACATGGACTCGAAATAGCTGTAGTAAGCTCGTTGATGTAAATAATGAAGAGCAATGGACTGAGTACCGATCCCTGAGGAACACCGCGTCCAGGATTTCTTGTTTTTGACATTTGTTTATTAGCCAATACAGTAATCTTCCGATTTCTAAGGAAGGAGTTAATCCAATTAAGGAGGGTTCCTCTGATGCCGTACTGTTCCAGCGTAATAAGGAGGACATCATAGTATATCCGATCAAATGCTTTGCTGAGGTCGAAAAACAAGACATCAACACTAACTCCAGCCTCGGCATATCTGGTCCAATCACTCCTCGCAAGTATGAGGTTTGTGACAGTAGATCTTCCTGGGTGGAAACCATGCTGGTTGTCGCAGAGTACTTGGTTATCTTCTAGGTGCCCGATGATTCGTTTAAAAAGCAGTTTCTCTAGCACTTTACAAGCAACGCAGGTAAGGCTTATGGGCCGATAGTTGCTTGCTAGATTACGGTCGCCTTTTTTGTAGAGAGGTCGGATTATAGAACATTTCCAATCTGATGGTATACAGCCTGTTGACAAGGAGAAATCGAATATGGTGTGTAAAGGTTCATATATTACTGGTGCAAGTTCCCGAAGAAGAATTGGAGGAATATTGTCTGGTCCTGCCGCAATTGATCGTGGTAGCTTTAGAAGTTCGTTAAGAACCTCAAATTTATCAAATGGAGTAAATTCGTAACACGGATATTGAGCTGTGGAGAATCTGGGGCAATACTGACAGGTAGGACTCTCTAGCGTGAATTGATCTAGGAAAATATTGGCAATTGCTTTGTCATCAGATGTGAGCTCACCGGTTTCCATAAATATAGAGTTAATCTCAGACGTAGTTGATTTTAATGAGCTGATATGTTTAAACAATTTACTGGGAAATCTTTTTGATGATCGACAAAGATTGGAAACGAAGCACCTGCGTTTCTGACGTTTGAGTGCCGTAACTTGATTTCGTAATTCCTTGTAATCGATCCAAGAACAATTCTGTTCTTTAAATTTTTTGTAAATTTTGTCTCTTGTCTTAATCATTTGTTTAATCTGCGAGTCAAACCAAATGGGAGTTTTGTGGGATGTGCGCTGACGTTTTAAAGGGGAGAAGTAATTTAGAGCATTGATCAAAGTAGATTTGAAATTTTCCCAGCACTGATCGATGCCAATTTCATATGGATTAGGCCATTGAATGTTTCGAATAGCTTGCGTCATACTTGCGAAATTCGCTTTGAAGGGATTCAATTCGGGTTTTGCCGAGGGGGCTGTTCTAAAGAGACTGACAGAAAGCGCCAGCCTAATGACACAATGATCACTGTGGCCAATAGGGGGGCTGAGAGAGATTTCATCAATTGTGGGTTCCCCTCGTGATAAGCAGAGGTCTAAAATGGCAGATGATTGCTTCCTCCTTCTAGTGGGTTCGTGAATATGCTGGGTTAGATTGAGATCGTTGAACGTATCAAGGAGATTGGATGATTCAACATCACAACCATGTGTCGAAGTATATAGGTCCCAATTGACATGAGGCATATTGAAGTCTCCTAGGATAATGATCGGTGATAAGCTTGTTAGGTGATGTCGTAAAGAGATGCCAATCTTTTCAGTTGCGGAGCGCGGAGATCGGTAAAATAAACCGATTTTTAGTTTCTGTCTATCAGGAGAAGATACTGTTGCCCACAGATATTCGTTGTATGAATCATCTGATACAATGCTGTGCTCGATGATGGTTAACGGTTGCTTGACGTATAATATAACTCCACCTCCTTTTGAGGCGGTTCGATCCGATCGTATAACAAAGTAGCCTGGGATTGAGATTTCATTATCAGATATATCGTTGTTAAGCCAGGTTTCACTCAATGCTATGATGTTTGTGTTCATTGAATTAACGAGACACAATATTTCGTCAAATTTGTTGTACATGCTTAAACAGTTAGAGTACATGATGGAAATATTATTTTGAGAGTAACGGCAGTCGTGTGGTGTCTCTGTTGGTGTTGAAATTGGATTGATGTTTACGTGGTGGATGCACGAATCTGTGCGGCGGAGAGTGTCGATGGAACGCTTAGACGGATTCCGAGGCTGAATCGCGTATTTACCCTTCGCCGCACAACTTGAAAATTTTTCACAATTAGATTTTTTTCACCGTTTTGAATTCTTTGTTGAAGCTCTTTCCTTGCCGATTTCAATCTGTTTCTATCTTCAGTGCTGAGGTCAGGTAGAAGTCTGATACTGGAGCCCCTTAACTTAAAGGAATTCTTGATGATTTGCTTACTAGTCTCGGGGCTATCAACAACAACTTTCAAAAGCCTTGGTTTGGTACCATCTTGTTTCTTCCCAATGCGAAAGAGGTGTATTACCTGTCTATTTTGTTCGACTGATATTTCTGTTGGGAGAACAGTTTAAAGAACTTGCTTTACTGAATCAACATCATGTTTAATCCGGATGAGACTGTTTGGACTCGGTGATTCATTTAAATTTACAATGATAAAACATTTATCCCGATCGAATGTTCGGCGTTTATGTCGTTTAGGCTCAGATAGAATAGGTATATTGGGGTTATCAGTGTTGTTTACAGTGGATTTGGTATGATTTATCATTTGTTTTAGTGTTCCATCCATTTTATATAGACTATGGGTTGTTTGAGGACAATAAAAAGTTGGGAGTGCTGTGTGATGTGGTGCTTCTGTGTTTGTTTCCGGCCTTGGATGTGTTTTCTGAGTGATATGGAATGTTTGTTTCTGTGTATCCTTGTGAGAAATGATGGAATTCTCTAGATTTGACGAATCCAGGAAATCGGATTTAAGGTTAGATAAGGAAGTTTCAAGGGTTGTTGCCTTTACGATTCGCGATCTTGCATGTCCTCGTGTCCAAACTCGAGTAGGGGTAGATTTCCGGAATGTTGAAGTATCAGATGTTGCCGTTATGTTGATCGGAGCGATTTCATTGTCTAGTGAAGGTACTGTATCTTGCTTGAATACTTCACATGTATAAGGGATATCTGATCGTAATGGTTTATCAGTGTATTCGGTTAGTGAGCGTAGATCGTTAATAGTCTTATTTAAATTTGCAATTGCAAGAGCTGCACAGAAACCACAATAGAAATTGCGACTCGTCATTGTTTGAGAACTGTCTGAGGGGAAGCTTACTTTGGTCCATATCGTGCAGCCGTGAGAGTCACATGCCACTTCATTATCTGCGTACCTAACCGACTTTGTTGTATTGTTGTGTTTCGCTTGCTTGTTGGTCTTCTTTGTCATATTTTTGTCATATAATGTGATATTGTACTGGAATTCAAATTTCCATCAATTTTTCAAACGGAAAATTCGTTATTGAATAATGGATCCGACCAACAGATTTCGTTTATTGCGGTATCAATGGAATTTGATTTAAATTTCAATTTTGAGTTTTAAATTGTAAGAACTTTATATAATCAAGACAATTTTAAATTCTTTAATCGTTGAAGTAATCGTTGTAATCGATATAATCGTTGTAAACGTTGTAATCGTAGCAATCGTAGTAATCGTAGTTTGTAAGAATTCAAAGAAATGCAACTCAAAATTATGCTACTTGTAAGTAGTTAATGGGTATAATTTATATAATTATTTATTTGTCTCTTCCCCGTATTTACAACCTAATAAATAATTGTTTTAGATTTGATAGACAATACAAATAATACAAATAATTAATAATTAAATAATTTGTAAAAATAAGATTGCATTACCAACTTATAATAAATCCCCTTCTTCGGTCGCTCCGTCCTTATGTTCCGAAGATGTGCCATTCTGACCACGTTTTTGACAACTACTGTGATGACGATGTTTAATAAGCTTTTCCTTATCAGACAATGTTATCCTTATCGCAGGGTCTGAGAGAATGCCCTTAATCTCAAGATCGCCCATTGCTCGCTTCGTTACTTCCTCCGGACCCGATACGGAATTTGACAGCAATAGCTTTCGCCCATATTATGCTTCCTTACAGCTAGGATTGATTTCGAGAGTATTTGCATGCACATCAACGGCAATACTGTCAGACCACTAGGTTACTTTGTCATTATGATTTGAGTCAGAACAGTCATTCGTCCTATCAAAGGTTGCGATCTTGAAACTATGTATTGGCACGCCTTCAGAAAACACACGGACTTGCATGTATGAATCGATTTCGACTGGTGATATTTGTGTTAGCATCCCGACAATATCACCGTGATTTGGCATTAAAACATCGCAACTTTCACCATTGAAAAAACGAGTCCTTGGCTCTACAACTATGGTATGCGGGCATCCGATAGTGGGAAGTTACGCAAATTCAACGACGCTAGCATCGCTCGAGCGTTTCCACGCATGAGATCCAATGATGATCGTTGGAATAACTGATCCACAGTTTTACTATATTCACTTCCAGTTTATTGCGAAAATTCAGTTTTAATTGTCATACGTCTCTACCACAGCGGGGATAAACTGGTAGTCAGCAGACTCCATACGAGCTTTACACTTCATCTCCTTGATGTTAATTGCATACACTGTAACTGCATATCGGGTTATTATCGACGCGTTAGCAACGTACACTTATTGATGTGGATGAGTGACAGCGAAATCAACCGCGCGAGGATGGCCTCCATGAATCAAAATATTTGCTGGTTGTTCGCGAAGGTCTGGTATCAGGTGCCACATCAGTATGGTCCACATCGGTAGACCATATCATGCTGTTGTGAAAACTTACCGCTTATGGATTTGACCCACACATCTTGTCCTGGTTCGCATCTTATCTTTGGAATCGAAAATCTGCAGGCCGTGTAGGAGATTCACTTTCCGATTGGATGGGGGTTTCCGAGGGGACCTCCTCGGAAATCAGCACCCAAAAATTAGATTAAGCATAACTACATGTACCGCAATGCATATTGGCCATAAATTCGGTGATCATCGCTATTTCATCGCTTCTGTCGTTTTACCTCTTGTTGACCACATCAATGATTGGGGAATAATTCTTTCAAACAACTTGAAAACGATAATGAACACTGACGCGATATGTTCCAAAGCTTTGAGAATATTATGTGTTATCAGGAGATACATTATCCGTCTCACTGTAGAAAACTTTCCATTTATGTTCAACGCTTATGTTGGAAACATAATAAATTACTCCAATTACTCCAACAACTACGGTCTCCGATCCTTCCTCGTCGCTGCCTGACTCGCCTAGAATCAACTCCCTCTCGACGTCCGCCGCGCTCCCTCCTTTATCACATTCAAACACCTCCTCCTTTCACACCTTCTCGATACATGTTTTACATTTTGTTTTGTTGTGGTCATGTAAGCGTGCGCTGGCACGCATTTGCCACGTTAAAATAAATCTTTTTTCGTCTCACATTAGAAAACTTCCTATTCCTGTTCAACACTTATGTTGGAAACATAATAATGTATTGTCCGACGTGTTGTCTCCAGTAACTAGAAAAGAAGATCTTCAGATAGAGAGAGTACTCATAAAAAGAACAAATAAGTTTCAGATTTACGGGACCTTCCCTACCATGACCGCTTATCGCTTTTAAATATGAAGCCCATGTCTCAAGATCCTCCACGAAGAGTGGAGGATCTTGTTGTCACTCTAGGTGGTATAAGAATAATAATTAATGCAAATTTTCGACATTTCACTAATTAAAAAAAAAGATTTATTTTTACGTGGCAAATGCGTGCTCGCGCACGCTTACATGACCACGAACAAAACAAAAATCTAAATCAGGTGTCGAGAAGGTGAGAACGGTAGCGATATTTGAATGTGACAAAGGAAGGAGCGCGGCGGACGTCGAAAGAGAGGTGATTCCAGGCGAGTGGGGTGGCAACGAGGAAGGATCGGAGACCGTAGTTGTTAGAATAATTTGGAACGTAGAGTATGAGAGAATTACGGGAACGCAGTGATAGAGATGTGCGACGAATGTTGTCTAATAAAGAGAAGTTGATGAACGATGGGGATCCGACAGCGATGAGACGAGAAGTTAGGATAAGAAGGCAGAGTTGTATGCGGATGTGGATAATGGGTCAGGAGAGTTAAGCAAGATATGTGGATGTGTGGTCAAAGCGGTGGAGACGTATAAGCACTCGAACGGCGGAGAAACAAATTTCTCCCAAATTTAACTTTCCTTCGATTGGAAAATTAACGCAATAATTTATGATTCAATGTTTAATGTAGTGTTATAATGAAAACAATTTTCCCTTGTAGTCATAATACTCGTCGGGATTCTACACAAGTCATATCTATTAGTTGATTTACTCTTAGAACAAACATTAGGCTGCATATTCTTTACTGTATCATGACGTATTGACACCAATGATCTTTCTATAAAGTACATTTAATCACTTAAATATTACGTTCTTGAGTGTGCATGTTATCTATGTTCCGAATATCCATCCTAAAAGCTAATCATGGTTGCATTGACGTTTCTTTTAATGTCATTCATCTCATTATAACAAACAACAGGAAATTAGCTACAAGCTCATGTAGCTTACAAAACGTGGTAAAAAAAAGTTGACAAATAAAAAATTATTCATTATTATTCCAATACATACCAAAGCCAAAAGGCTATTCAGGCAGAGTCCAAAAAAAAATAAAAAATAAAACAAAAACAAATGGTCAGTCAACGTAGCTAATTAGGGTATTCCAGTGGTAGTGTTGAATGGCGGCATTGTTCATGTATCCATTTGTAGCATCGTGATTTAAACGTTCTCAAACTGGGGGCTGCAACGACTTCCTCAGGCAACGAATTCCACATGTTAATTCCTCTTCTTGAGAGTCTATACACTTTTGGTAATCTGCCAAATCTAAATTTATACAAGACTCTGCTATGTCCCCGCAACTGATCTACCCGCCTAGTGATTACATCGGTGGGATAACCTACCACATCATTCGACATATGCCATATACATAGCATTTCCAAGGATATGAACCTCTCACGTACCGACAACATCCCAATACGACTTAGACGTACATAATAGTCAATACCACTTAAGCCAATACAGAGCCTCGATCCGCGCCTAAGAATAGACTCCAGGTCTAATAAATCTTGCTTAGTGACAGGGAAACAAGCCTGAATGCAGTACTCCAAGTGTGGCCTGACGATGGAGATGAATAACCTCTTGAACATGTGACAGCTTAACCTGAGGAATGTATTTTTAATACAATATAACGCCCTAGTAGCTTTACCTAGAAAGAAGTCGGTGTTCAACTTTGTTTTCAAGGATCTATGAACAATAATCCCTAAATCCTTATGATGAGACACTTCCTTTAAAACCATATTCTCCAATAAAGTACCTTAGAGTTTCAATAGGGCAACCTAGTTGCATGAGGACACATTTATCAACATTCAACCGTAGTCCGGTAGAATCGCACCACTTGATCAAGGAGTTTAGATCATTTTGTAACGATACTCGATCAGCAGGACTTCTAATGATCGACCAAATCTTTAGATCGTCTGCAAACGCTAGATGAGAGCATGATAAGCGGAGTAGCAGATCATTAATGAAGATTATAAAGAGCAGTGGGCCAAGGACTGATCCCTGCGGTACGCCAGAATTAATATTTACCGAATAAGAAAACACGCCCCCCCACACAAACTCGGAAAGACCTATTCGATAGAAATTCCCTGACCCACTCACAAATATATGAATGAAGTCCATAGTGATACAGTAAAGACACTATGCCGTCGTGTGGTACCCTATCAAAAGCTTTCGAAAAATCAAGGAATACTGTATGAACCTGAAACCCAGCCCCCAGAGCATCAGCCCATTTTTCACGCGCAGTTAGTAGGTTAGTAAGGCATGAACGTCCGATCCTGAAACCATGTTGAGATTCAACCAATATGTGATTACGATCCAAATGATCCCTGATTCTACTAGCAATGATTCTTTCTAAAAGTTTGCAGAATACGCTAGTTAAGCTAATGGGCCGAAAGTCCGCGCAAAAGCTAGCAGGATGCTTTTTGGGAATAGGCACCACAATTGCACACTTCCAACTGTCAGGAATCCAAGATGTGTCTAAGCTGTATCTGAAAAACATAGTTAAATCATTGCTCAGTTCGTTCGCTAGGGATTTGACGAGGAAGGGGGCGATATTGTCTGGTCCCGGAGATGTAAACGAATCGAGCTTCATAACCTCGTTCAACACCTCATCCACTCTGAGTGGACGAACACAACACCGATGAGCAACCGGAACATACTTCCAACTAAAGTCATGCAGTTTGTTAGAGGTCAAAGCCTGTACCAAGAAGCCATCAGCTAAATGTTGGGCGATTAGAGACGGATCGGTCAAAGTTTCAGTTGGCGTTTGGATTGAGCTAATTGTGGCGACAAGTGGTCTGTTGTTTCTTACATAAGACCAAAACCTCCTAGGATTCAAAGATGCATCCCTGGCGATACTATCTTCGTACGAATAGCGTTTCTGAAATTTTAGCCGATTGCATAAGTTCCGAGAGTCGATGTAGGCACGTTTTGAAGCAGAAGAACGCCTAAATTCGCGCCACAATTTGTTGCGGGATCTTATAGCATCAAGAAGCTCTCTGTCGAACCAAGGAGGATGTCCATGCTTGAACTTGCAGGCACGTAGCGGAGCAAAGATATCAGAAATTCGCATCAATTCATCATGGAGCAGATCAAAGACTACAGGAACCTCCAAACCGAAGTGGATACGAAGACTATCACAGATATTTTTTGGGAAGCTTGCAGCTAGTTGATTAGCATCAACACCTACCCAACAACGTTTTTTAAAATTAGAGTTTTGTGAGGCTCTGTTGAACAGCGACAGCCGCATGGAGAGTACACAGTGATCGCTATTGCCAATTGGTGCGTCATAACGAACACCTGAAACGTCACCCAAACACTTAGTAAAGACCAAATCGAGTATAGAAGGCGTCCCTGTCACACAAGTAGGTTCTTTAATATGTTGAACTAGTAGCATCTCGAGTAACAGAAAGTCACTCAGTACTTTCCCAATTCCGTGAATTGGTCGTGAATGACTATTTTTCCAGTCTATTTGGGGGATATTGAAGTCACCCAGGAGCAAAATCAGAGGATACGAAGATAAACTCAGCAAATGTGATTTAAGAGAGTCGTATCTTAATTCATAGGACGGAGAACGGTAAAGGACGCAGAAGAACGGTAAAGGACGCAGAAAATCTAATGAAAAAAGTCGCAAATTCCTTCTCTCGGATTCGATGACCGAGTGAAGCCGACGATCGAAGTCATTGAAGCCGGTCATTCATTATCAAGCATCTAGAAATAGCATACAAAATAAAACAAAATATATACGAGATCTTCAGCAATTTAAAAGCAGAAGTCAATAAGAAATTGAACGATCTTCGTTTTTCTAATGACTTATTTATGTTTTTGTGTTTGTGTTTATTTTTTATTATTACTGCTCGTGTTACGAGCTTATGCTCCGTTGCTGCTGTAAACATAATAATAAAACACAGTATATAGGTAGTAAAATTTTGGCCTATCGCTCAACGAGTTGCTCTCTAAAATTGAGAACGAATGTTTATTTTCTCGCCTTGTTATCATTTATTTATTTATACTTCAGGTCTATAGCTGAAGATTGCTGTTTTGACCGCTCACAGAAAACTACAACAGAAAAAAAATCAAAATGAAACAAAAACACAAAGATAAGATAAAAAAAACACATTAGTAGAAAGATTTACACCACAGGTACTTCACCAGCAAAGGAGTACGTTCGCAACTCATCCAACGTATAAGCTGTACTTTGAATTATTCAGCATCGGATATTATTATTACAAGTCTTAACCTCGCTGCTGAAAAAATAATCTCGTTTGAACTGGTTCGGGCCGCCTCTGTGTGTCTACGACCTTCACGTCCAACAAGGAGAAAGCCAATTACGTACTGAAATCAGCAATGTCGATTATTTCACATACGACCGCTTAAAATCGTTATTATTAAAAATAAAATTATAAACCAACGTAAACCTTTTAGGGTAACCTGCGAAATGTAGCTATTTTGCCTGATTACAGTTTGAAAAAAAAGGTGAAACTAAAAAATATGAAACGAAGAAAAAGAAATCAACAAGCCAAAAAAATCAATGCAAAAATGTCCATGAATTGTTTCTCGTCTTCTTGATGATCCATTTCTTTAATAATTTTTTGAACAAACGCGGACTCCGGAAGGAAGCAATTCTATCAGGCAGAGAATTCCACACATTAAATACCCTGTGGGACAGTCTCTAGCATTTTGGATACCTACCATTTCTTATTTTATAGACAGTTTTGATGTGACCTCTCAAAATCGATGAACATATTGTGATCGAACCACTCTGATAACCATCCAACCGGTGAACAAGCGCATACATTCCTATCAAGTCAAAAAAATCGTGATGACATCGGTTGAATTCTTAGCAAATCTAATCGAGATGCATACTCTAATCTCGAACATAAACGAGAACCTCGCCTTAGAAAAAAAAAAGATTTATTTTAAAGTGGCAAATGCGTGCCAGCGCACGCTTACATGACCACAACAAAAACAAAACTGTGAATCAGGCGTCGAGAAGGTGTGAACGGAGGAGGTGTTTGAATGTGATAAAAGAGGGAGCGCGGCGGACGTCGAGAGGGAGTTGATTCCAGGCGAGTGAGGCGGCGACGAGGAAGGATCGGAGACCGTAGTTGTTGGAGTAATTAGGAACGTGGAGTAAGAGGGTATGACAGGAACGAAGCGATAGCGAGGTGGGGCGAGTATCGTCTAAGAAAGGAAGGTTGATGAACGATGGGGAGCCGACAGCGATGAGACGAAAAGTAATGAGAAGAAGGCGGAGTTTGATGCGGATGTGGATGGTGGGCCAGGAGAGTTGGGCAAAATATGTGGATGTGTGGTCGAAGCGACGGAGGCGAAAGAGCACTCGAACGGCGGTGTTGATTATTCGTTGTAGGGGTAGGATGATGGATTTTGGAGAATTGGCGAAAAGGCTAAGGCAGTAATCGATTTTAGGGAAAAGAAGCGATGAAAGAAGAGACATACAAGAACGGAAGTCGATAAGGGGGCGGATACGGCGGATGTCACGAAGAATTAAGTTAGACGAGCGGACCTTGTCACGGACGAAGGGTTTAAGGGAAAGGTGATCATCGAAATGGAAGCCTAAGAAAGTGAGATTGTGGACTACAGGGATGATCGATGAGGCAAAAGATACAATGGGAGGAGATATGCTTAATTTACTGGGAAGGATCCACATTATTTTGGACTTTTCGGCGTTTAGAACGAGATGGAGATTGGAGAGACGCTTGTAGATAGAAGAGAGACAGTTGGAGGCAGAAATGGCGATGTCGTGTATGCGATGTGCGGGTGCATGAGCATAGATTAGAATGTCATCGGCGTATTGCATGACGTTAAAGGAGTAAGGTTTGATAAATGGAGAGAGATCGCCAAGCAAAAGAGAGAAAAGCAGGGGACCTAGGACTGAACCTTGTGGAACCCCGCAAAAAATAGGGATGGGAGGGGAGGATGATGAATTAGAACAGACGCGAAAGGAACGGTCGGATAGATATGAGGCGAACCAAGCTACGGAGGAGGAAGAAAAGCCGTAATCATAACGAAGGCGAGAAAGGAGGACGGAGTGGTCGACAATGTCGAATGCGGAGGAGAGGTCCAGGGAGATGAGAACACTATATAGAGCCTTGTCTCGAGAAATGAGTAAGTCGTTGTACACTTTTATGCATGCGATTTCTGTCGAGTGATTAGAGCGGAAAGCGGATTGGAAAGGAGGGTACAGATTGGATGAGGAGAGATAAGCGTTGATTTGTATTAAGATGAGGCGTTCTAAGAGCTTAGAAAGAGTAGGGAGTAGTGAAATGGAGCGATAGCTAGAAGGAAGGGAGGGGTCGAGCGATTGTTTCTTAAGGAGGGGACGAAACGATTGCGGATTTCCAGTGTGAAGGGAAGATACGACTGCGGATGGACGAGTTAAACAAGGTTGTGAGAAATGGGGATATCGATGAGCATATAGATTTTAATATGTGGGTAGGCAGGGGATCGGCAGGTGAGGTTTTGTTGGGCAAGGACATGAGGACAGATGATACTTCTGTAGGTGATACAGGGAGAAGATGAAAGAGTTCCGGAAGGATGAGAGTAGATTGGGCAGAGTGGGATAGGATGGAGACCGGGGTGTGAGAGAGCAGCGTGGATACTTTAGTCTGGAGAAATGACGAATAATCATTAGCATTGATGTTGCAAGGCGTAGAGGAACGAGCCAAGGACTGACTATATCTGACTATATCTGTCCTTTCTTGTTTGGTGACCGGGAAAGAAGCCTGAATTGCATACTCTAAATGTGGACGAACCAACTTGTTAAATAAATTTCTAAAGACATTAGTGGTAATCTTAAGGGATGAGTTTTACAATATATAGTGCACGAGTAGCGCTTTTAATCGCTCTTTCACAACTAACACCTAATGCAGAACCCTGAGGGACACCTGTCGACATACTTCTTTCTGCAGATAAAGACTCACCAACTCTTACCTTAAACGTACGCAATGAAAGAAAATTTTCAATCCAAGAGCAGATTACACGAGGGACGCCGTAGTGAATTAAGAGTGACACAAGACCTTTATGTGGAAAACGATCAAAGGCTTTCGAAAAATCTAGAAATACGACGTCGAGACAAAGTCCTGAGCTTAGTACTTCCATCCAACTCTCTCGCGGTAAGCAAGTTAGATAGACATAAACGGCCTTGTCTGAATCAGTGTTGACAATCAGTAAGAATGCTGTTAAAGTTTAGATGCTCGAGTAGCCTTTTGGCAATAACTCGTTCTAGTAATTTAGAGAGAACACTGGTTAAACTGATAGGGCGAAAATCTAAACAAGAAGTTGCTGGCTGTCTTTTAGGCATTGGCACAACAATAGAAGACTTCTATATTGTAGGAATCCACGAACTGATCAGGGTGAATGAAAATATATGAGCTAACACACTACTTATGGCAGGTCAAACAGCATTTATTAGGTAAGGTGAAATATCACTGAACCAGGAGAGCAAAATCGGTCAAGCCTAGTGATTAGGTGCAATACGTCAGATGCATTGATTGGCTTAACGAGATTCTAAGTAATATTGCGAATGGGATACCATTTTAAAGAGTAAATATGTGAAACAATAGTCGATCGAGAATGGAAAATGTCCGCTAGGCATTCAGCAATTTCAGACTCAGTAGAATAAACATATTCACCTGAAGTAATGAATGCTATATTAGAGGAAAGTATCCTTGAATCGTTCACATATGATTAAAAACGCTTTGGTTGATTCCCGATGCAATTTGCAATACCATCTTCAAATGCTATCCACTTTTGTATTTTCAATCTATTGCAGAGATTGCGCACGTACCGGTACCTATCTAAGTTTTCAGGTTGGGTTTGAGTAGTAGCCCACAGGGTATTGCGCAGTTTCAACACTGCACGAAGTTCGTGATTAAACACTGAGGTCGAGTGGAATTAATGAAAGTTTTCCATTTCGGAGCGAACTTATCTGACAAATTTAAGAAAACGTTATAAAGAATGGTCAGCAGATCTGAAACAGTAGTAGACCTACGATACAAAATAACTACGATACAAAATGTTATAGAAATTAGGGAAGAGATGTTGGGTATCCACCTGAGTCCAATTTCGTTTTAGATAACCCAATTTTGACCTACAAGCGATCTTGGACACTAATTTAACGGTGAGAACACAGTGATCACTGTTACCAAGAGGAGGATAATACGCCATACTGTCGATATCTCCAGTACATCTTGTAAACACAAGATCTAGAGTAGCACCGTTGACATGAGTTGGTTCTCTACAATATTGCACTAAAAGTAGGTCAGCAAGATATAAATCACGAAATTGTTTTGATACGCCTAAGCAGGGTTTATACCAAATCAAATTCCAGTCTACATTCTGAAGGTTGAAGTCATTTAAAAGAACAAATCGTTGGGATGAACAGAAATTAGATAAATAATCCTTATGCCGATCTGTTATCAGAGTGAAAAATGGAGATCTATAAACAACACAAACATTTAATTTCAACAATTGATTATTAACAGTAAAAACATACACTCATATGACCACCCAGAATCACAAAGATATGATATATTTGATGTTGAGAGATCATGTCGAACGAATGATACAACTCATCCACTTCGCATACAAAGGGAGCGATCCGCTCTTATTAACTTATAATCTACAACATTAAACAAATTATCAGAGAGCCACTATGTAACCAAGATTCTGAAATACAGAATATATCATAATAATTATCAGCAATATGGTCGAGCACGAAAGGAAATTGAGATGGAAGGCTTCGAACATTTGAGTAACCAATATGAAGCGAAGTATCTGATAACGTAAAGGTTTTGTTAGTTTTAGCATGTACCTCAGAAAAATCAATTAAATCATCAAAATTGGAATCATAATAAAACCCATTCTCTAGTTTGGGGGAAGCGGGGTCCAACGTACTGATGGTCGCCACCGAACTACTTGAAAATTTCTTATGCATAGATTCGTCTCTCCTTTGCTTATTCTACCATGTAGATCCTCGCGAGCCTTCCTCAATTTCAAGCGATCATCATAATTAATGTCTCTCAGTATTCTTATAGTAGAATCTTTTAAGAGGTAACCACGATGAAGCGTGGTTCATCTTAGCGTGGTCAGCAAGCAGAACTCAAGGCGACCTTCAATAAGCGAGGTTTCTCTGTGGTACGCTTCCCAAGACGAATCAAACTCCGAACTTGCAACTTCATAGCTACATTCTTATCTTCTTCCTTAAGAAGTCTGGTAAATACTGTACGCACACGAGAAACGTCTTTATCAACTCTTACTTGAGAATTGATCATACACGACTCTTTAATTCCACTCAAAATAACATTCATACTTTTGTCGTAATTCCGATACCTTACTTTTCTTATATTGGATGTTCTGCCTGAGGAATTGCCATCGCCATCAACACTTGCATCGCATGAAGTTACAGGCTTTCTCAGTTCATAATTTAAATCCTCACTATTTATTCGTCTATATTTGTAAATCTCAGCCTCTAGTCTTTTGTCCAAAACATCAACAAATTTATCAGGAAGGAGATCATTAGAGTTCTGTTTATGAGTAACATAGTCATCTGTGTAGCTGCTTAAAATATTAGTTTTAATTTTGCTAGCATTATGTAAATTATCTTGATGTGAAATGTTATTTGATACCGAAAAATTTGCATTGTCCCTATTTTTGTCAAATTTGTACTGCATCTTCTTCAGATTCGTGTAGGGGTATATGCCAAATGTTCTTGATCCTAAGTCTCTATATATTTGATGCAATTGTCTTCCTGTAATTCCGATTAAACCGTGTTTAAGATAGCATCATGGTTGGATGTTGATTGTTGAAAATTGTCTGCACAAGACAATTTTAAAAAGTTTGGTTTCTGATAAACATACAATTAATATACACAAGATCGAGTAATAAACAGTTGGAACAGACTCCCGTCATCTGCCGTCATCTACAATAAATAACATACAATCTCCCGTCATCTACAATAAATAACATACAATCTAATATACATACAACGAGGAGAATAAAATCACGAATCAAACGACTATATACAAATGGGTCGGAAAAAACAAAAGTCTCAAGTTCCCAACCATGTTGCGTCCAACACCGATGTTAGAGATGTTTCCAATGGATCTGAACAACAAGTCCTTTGCTCAAACAATGATTGTCACACGTGGGTAAGTATTTGGACTTCAGAATCCCAGGCATCTTGCCTTGCAGACAACGAATTCTACTGTGGCTACTGTTCGGCTAAGATGATAAATACGATGAAGAGTGAAATAGAGAGTCTCAAGACAAATATATTGAAACTATCTGGCAATGCAGCGATGTCCACACATGCCTCTTCGTATTGTAATAAGTCTCAACCTCGATGCCCAATTCTCCCGCATTCGATTGCCTCTAAGAATGCCAAATCTCCCATCTCTTCTACAGGTATTACTATACATCCTTCAATTTTGCCCAATCAATCAGCTCAATCTTCTGATGTTACTGTCATTGACCATTTGCAACCCAGTATTTCTTTTGTCGTATCAGATAAATCACCTTACATTTCTACCCCTCATCGCGTTTCTACGTCATCATCAGATAATCCATTATCAGATAATCTGAAGGAGCCGCAAATTGTATCGCAGCAAGATGGATTTTGTCAAGTTTATGATAAATCTACCGATACAGTGACGGAGCCGCAAATTGTTACAACTAATGTATGTTCACTCCCCGACACCCCACGTCCCGTCCTTCCTGTCTCGTTTCTCAATAACTTGCATCCATCAATCAAAATCACCTCCACCAACCTCCACTATCCTTCCACTCATAACCTTTCCTCACATCGCTTGCCACCCGCTTTATTATCATTATCCTCTATGTCTCCCGTCGTCAAACCAAATCCCTCCAAATCATCAACTGCCAGCTCTTCTATCGTGATCTCACCTACTCACGTCAGTCGTCCTCCTTTACGGAAGCGCTTTGCTTCTCGCGATCGTTGCGTCATTGTTACTAATATCACGCCTTCTAACTCCTTATCTCCACAAGCACGTCTGGACCACGATGTTTCCGCCTTCAGATCCATCCTCTCGTCTATTGTTCCTGCGGATAAACCATCCTTTTTCAAGGACATTTCTCCTGTCGCATTCATCCGTCTAAACAAATCTTCTCAATCTAATCCTTCCCAGCCCCCTCTCCTAAAAATTGTTTTCAAGCATCGCTCTCACGCGTCTTCTGTCCTCTCTCAACGATTCAAACTCATGTCATCTTCAACCACTCGAATTTTCCCCGATCGCGCCCCTTCTGAAATCGCTCAAATCTCTTCAGCCCGCATCGAAAAACGCCGTCGCGAGGAAAACGGCGAAACATCACTCTCCATCCGAAACATAGACGGAAATTTTCAAGTTGTCCACACCCGTCCAAAAATTCGATGGCGCTCCATCTCTCCTATGTGTCTTCTCCACTAGACTCTTTCGCCACAGCACACGGTTTCCGCCTCGGTCTCCTCAACACTAGATCTATTCTCAATAAATCCGATCTTATCCTCAACCTATTCACCAAGCAATCCATCGATCTCTTCTGCCTCACCGAATCCTGGCACTCAGATTCCGACGACCTTTCCATTCGCCGTCTGCTCTCTGCCGGTTGCTCCCTAGTCGAATCCGCCCGCCCCCTCAGCTCATGCCCTTCTAAATCCTCTAATCATGGCGGCATCGTCGCATTCGCGCGTCACCCAGCGTCTCTTCGCAAAATCAATCCCCCTTTCAGTCCTTGCTCTTTTGAATTGCTCACTTGTCGTTATTCTAACCCGATCACTCTAGATCTCGCCATTGTATACCGTCCTGGTTCATCAGCTCCTACAGCCTTATTTTTTTACCGAACTCGCTGACCTCCTTTCTCATTGTTCTTTGTCCTCAATCCCTTCACTCGTTCTAGGCGACTTCAATATCCGCCTAGACCGCCCCTCTTCCACGGATTCCATCCGGTTCATCAACATTCTATCCAACTACAATTACAAACTAATCTCCACTGCCCCCACACATATACTTGGCGGGGCACTCGACATCATCGCTGTCCCCGATCATTTTGCTGCCTACACCTCACTGTCCATCTCTGATCCTGGTCTATCCGATCACTTTCTTATCACCCTTGATCTCACTCACAACCACACCCCTCCTCACACACCTACAATCCTACGTCGCCCTTGGAGAAATCTTGACCTCTCCCTTCTCCGCTCTGCCTTACTCAAATCGTCTCTATCATTACCCACAATAACATATTCATCTCCTCACGATCTCGCCTTTCTTTTCGACTCTGAACTCACATCCACTCTCGATATTCTCTTGCCCTTCAAGTCTCACCCACACCGTCGCTTGCACCGTGCCCCATGGTTTGACATCCAATGCCTACTATCAAAGCGTCGACTCCGCCATGCTTTTCGAGTCTATCACCGCTCTCTCAGACGTGATTTCCGCTCGATCACTCCGTCTTTCCGTGATTCCTATCTTGCTCTTCGCCGGTCTCATCTCAACCTACTACGTACCAAATGCAACTCCTTCTGGCAGCATAAAATCATCACTTCATTCAACTCTAAGACTCTCTGGCATACTTTTAACTCAATCCTTGCTCGCTCCTCTACGCCGTGCAACATCAATGCTAATGATTATTCGTCATTTCTCCAGACTAAAGTATCCACGCTGCTCTCTCACACCCCGGTCTCCATCCTATTCCACTCTGCCCAGTCTACTCTCATCCTTCCCGAACTCTTTCATCTTCTCCCTGTATCACCTACAGAAGTATCATCTGTCCTCATGTCCTTGCCCAACAAAACCTCACCTGCCGATCCCCTGCCTACCCACATATTAAAATCTATATGCTCATCGATATCCCCATTTCTCACAACCTTGTTTAACTCGTCCATCCGCAGTCGTATCTTCCCTTCACACTGGAAATCCGCAATCGTTCGTCCCCTCCTTAAGAAACAATCGCTCGACCCCTCCCTTCCTTCTAGCTATCGCCCCATTTCACTACTCCCTACTCTTTCAAAGCTCTTAGAACGCCTCATCTTAATACAAATCAACGCTTATCTCTCCTCATCCAATCTGTACCCTCCTTTCCAATCCGCTTTCCGCTCTAATCACTCGACAGAAATCACATGCATAAAAGTGTACAACGACTTACTCATTTCTCGAGACAAGGCTCTATATAGTGTTCTCATCTCCCTGGACCTCTCCTCCGCATTCGACATTGTCGACCACTCCGTCCTCCTTTCTCGCCTTCGTTATGATTACGGCTTTTCTTCCTCCTCCGTAGCTTGGTTCGCCTCATATCTATCCGACCGTTCCTTTCGCGTCTGTTCTAATTCATCATCCTCCCCTCCCATCCCTATTTTTTGCGGGGTTCCACAAGGTTCAGTCCTAGGTCCCCTGCTTTTCTCTCTTTTGCTTGGCGATCTCTCTCCATTTATCAAACCTTACTCCTTTAACGTCATGCAATACGCCGATGACATTCTAATCTATGCTCATGCACCCGCACATCGCATACACGATATCGCCATTTCTGCCTCCAACTGTCTCTCTTCTATCTACAAGCGTCTCTCCAATCTCCATCTCGTTCTAAACGCCGAAAAGTCCAAAATAATGTGGATCCTTCCCCGTAAACCAAGCATATCTCCTCCCATTGTATCTTTTGCCTCATCGATCATCCCTGTAGTCCACAATCTCACTTTCTTAGGCTTCCATTTCGATGATCACCTTTCCCTTAAACCCTTCGTCCGTGACAAGGTCCGCTCGTCTAACTTAATTCTTCGTGACATCCGCCGTATCCGCCCCCTTATCGACTTCCGTTCTTGTATGGTCTCTTCTTTCATCGCTTCTTTTCCCTAAAATCGATTACTGCCCTTAGCCTTTTCGCCAATTCTCCAAAATCCATCATCCTACCCCTACAACGAATAATCAACACCGCCGTTCGAGTGCTCTTTCGCCTCCGTCGCTTCGACCACACATCCACATATTTTGCCCAACTCTCCTGGCCCACCATCCACATCCGCATCAAACTCCGCCTTCTTCTCATTACTTTTCGTCTCATCGCTGTCGGCTCCCCATCGTTCATCAACCTTCCTTTCTTAGACGATACTCGCCCCACCTCGCTATCGCTTCGTTCCTGTCATACCCTCTTACTCCACGTTCCTAATTACTCCAACAACTACGGTCTCCGATCCTTCCTCGTCACCGCCTCACTCGCCTGGAATCAACTCCCTCTCGACGTCCGCCGCGCTCCCTCTTTTATCACATTCAAACACCTCCTCCGTTCACACCTTCTCGACGCCTGATTCACAGTTTTGTTTTTGTTGTGGTCATGTAAGCGTGCGCTGGCACGCATTTGCCACGTTAAAATAAATCTTTTTTTTAAGACACCATAAATTTATCACATGATGATGGGTTTTTTTGTTTAAAAAGTATTTCATCAGTGTTAGTAGACACAGTACATCGATTTTTACGATGGGGACATGAACAAAATCCGCAGTAAAATGACATACCTTTCGAACTAAAGTTTATTGATTTAGGAACCGTAATATGTGTCCATACGTCACAAGCAACTGTATCACATGCTACTTGTATTTCAATAAACTTATGTGCACGATGAATATGTCCACGATGTTATCAGTAAGTCTATTCCAGGCGTTGATCGCTCGATGTGAAAGTCGAAAATGAGATGGGCATCGTCCGTGATTCAAAACTACTATTTATTTTGGAACGTGCTCTACTTCCCTTCCATCCTCTTATTATACACTATACAATCTTAGGGATACGGCTTAACTTGACTAACAACACGATGCATAGCCAGGAGATCATGCATTATCAACCTCCTGCGTATAGATACTAAACGTAAACTGCTTAAGCCAGAATGATAGGATAGATGTCGCACATATGGGCACAATTTCGTAAAGCGACGGGATATGCTCTCCAAATCGTTTCTTTACGCTTACAAGAAAAGACCGCCGGAAAAACATATCCAATCACCGATCTCACCAGCGCATTGTACAAATACACAGCACAAGACGGAGTTAACTTTCTAAAACAGTTCGTTATAATATAACAAACTTTCCGAGATTTCTTACACATTCTATAGGTGTTCGCGCGTATCTTTAAATTTGTCTGCATCATTATACCAAGGTCTTTGGAGTTCGCAGTATTCGTAATGATTTCGTCACCAATATAGTTTGAGATCTAAAGTAAATACATTCCAGATTATTCCTGTCACTTCCAGATTATTCCTGTCAGTTCCAGATTATTCCTGTCAGTTCCAGATTATTCCTGTCAGTTCCGCTCGCTACGCTCGCGGATTGAGCTCAATCTATCGATAAAAGGTCATGCCTAAAAAAGCGCGATCTCAGATCCCTGTTCCTGATCAAGAATCTTCCACATCAGAATGCAATGATGGTTATACCAGCTTTGAAGTTGGATGCGATTCCAAAGATTGCGATGTATGGACACTTGTTCGTGTTAAAATATCCGACCACTCGGTGTATAAACGTAAACATTTCACTTGCGGTTTTTGTACATCAGTACGACTACTACAGTTATCCTGCTCATCTACTCCTGTATCACACACGACCACTCAAACCAATGCTGTTTTAGATGTTTCCCTCGCATCAACACCTGACTTCGCATCATATAATCCCATTATTAAACCTACTCTCTCACACACTCCTCGTTCAACTACGTACCAAACTTCCATTAATCTTTCTCATTCTAACAATGCTAACGGTAAAGCTTTTCATCTCGTACCTCCTCTTTCCTATTCCTCCCCCAATCTAAATAAATCTCAAACTTCTTTATTCTCCTCACGTACTCCTTACTCGACCTCCCCTGTATCACCTCTCAATAATTTACACCCTTCCATCAAAATCATTTCCAGTAACATTTCCGATCAACTGATTCAACACTCCATTCCTGTCACTCATGCCCCAACCTATTTTAATTCTCCTTACTCTACCTCCCACGTAACACTTCCAAATAATTTACATCCTTCATTTAAAATCATATCCAGTCACATCTCTGATCAACCGATTCAACACCCCGCTCCTGTCACACTTGCTCCAACCAATATTAATTCTCTATCAAGCACCTCTGTCATTTCCACTTCTATCTGCTCATCTACCTCGACTCCTACCAGCTCTGTCCGTCCACCACTTTCACGAAATCGTTTTCCTTCGCGCGATCGCTGTATAATCATATCAAACTTAAAGCTTTCCGAATCTGCTTCTCCACAATCTCGCCTCGATGATGATGTATCTGCTTTCAGGTCTATCCTAGCAATCATACTTCCTGATGATAACACATCACTCTTCAATAATATCGCTCCTGTATCATTTATTCGTTTAAAGAAATCCACTAAATCCAATCATGTCAGTCCTCCACTCTTAAAAATTGTTTTCCGACATAGTTCACATGCCTCTTCGGTACTCTCCCAACGTTTTAAACTTCTTACCACTTCATCTACTTGCCGTATCTTTCCTGACCGCTCCCCTTCTGATATTGCCCAGCTCAATTTAGCTCGTATTGAAAAACATCGACGTGAAACAAACGGCGAGTCATCCTTATCTATACGTAAAATCAACGGAAATTTTCACGTTCTTCACACAAGGCCAAAAATTCGATGGCGTCCCATCTCTCCCCCTTGTCTTCTTCGCTAGTCGATCTCGCTCCTAAGCATACTTTTCGTCTTAGTCTATTCAATACTCGCTCCATTCTTCATAAAGCTGATATGCTTCTCGATATCTTCGATCAATTATCTATCGATATTCTCTGCATTACCGAATCCTGGCACTCTGACTCCGACGATCTTGCTATTCGTCGTCTATGTCGCTCTGGTTGTTCTCTAGTTGAATCAGCTCGTCAAATTACATCTCATACATCTACTGCGTCTAACCATGGCGGTATTGTTGCCATTGCTCGTCACCCAATGTCTTTACGTAAAATCAACGTTAACATCCGTTACACTTCGTTCGAATTACTCATATGCAGATTATCAACGCCTTTCCCTCTAGAACTTGTGATTGTATACCTTCCAGGTTCAGTTGCCCCATCACGTATCTTCTTTAACGACCTTGCAGATCTAATGTCTCACTGTTCATTGTCTTATACTCCTTCTTTTGTTCTCGGTGACTTTAACATTCGTCTTGATCGCCCGTCTGACTCTGACTCTATCACTTTAACTAATCTTTTTTCTGATTTTAACTATAAATTACTTTCAACAAGCCCAACTCATATTCTCGGCGGTGCTCTCGACATCATTGCTGTTCCTAACTGCTTCAATGACTATACCTCCTTGTCAATTACTGATCCTGGTTTGTCCGATCATTTCCTTGTCACTCTTACTCTTACTCGTCCCCATCCTCCTTCTCCGCCTTTACCATTATCTACACCAAGTCGACCCTGGAAGCTTCTCGATATCCCTATTCTCTGCACAGCCTTACTCAATTCTTCACTCTTTTCACTTCCTCTTAACTATCTCTCTCCCGATGATCTCTGCATTCTGTTTGATTCTGAACTTACGTCGATCCTCAATAACCTTCTACCTAGTCGACTTCGACGTTCCCAGCGCTTGCGCCATGCTCCCTGGTTCGATTCTGACTGTAGTCTTTCTAAGCGTCGACTCCGTCATTCTTTTCGTATGTATAAACGCTTTCTTAAACGCTCACCCAACTCACTCTCTCCAAATCTTCGTGATTCCTACTTTTCTCAACGCCGTTCACATCTCATTCTTAAAAGTACTAAACGTACTCTCTTTTGGCGAAATCAACTCGAGTCATCTTCCAACTCTAAATCTCATTGGAAAATCTTAAACTCAATTCTTTCACGATCATCATCCACTTGTAATATAAATCCTGATGAATTTTCTTCTTATCTACAAACTAAGCTATCTAATTTACTTTCCCTACTACCCATAGCCCCCTTGTACCCACTCTTATCTTTAAATACTTCCCTCCCAGAACTATTCCACCTTCTTCCCGTTTCGTCTGATGAAGTTTCTTCGGTTCTGCTGTCATTACCTAATAAAACCTCTCCTTCTGACCCAATTCCCACTCACTTGCTTAAAAATATCTGCTCCTTTATCTTACCCTTCCTAACCACATTGTTCAACTCGTCCATCCGTAGCCGTACATTTCCTTCCATCTGGAAATGCGCCACTGTTCGTCCTCTCATCAAAAAGCAATCTCTCGACTCCTCACTACCATCTTCGTACCGTCCTATTTCACTTCTCCCAACCCTCTCTAAACTCCTTGAGCGTCTCGTTCTTAAGCAAGTTAATACATATCTCCATTCCTCTAACTTATTTCCTCCCTTCCAAGCCGCTTTTCGCTCTAATTACTCTACCGAAATTGCATGTCTTAAAGTTTATAATAACTTACTCATATCGCTCGATCATAAATTATGTAGTGTCATAGTTTCTCTTGATCTATCGTCTGCTTTTGACATCGTCGATCACTCGATTCTTCTCCATCGCCTTCGTCATGATTATGGCTTCTCTTTACCCACTGTATCATGGTTTTCTTCATATCTATCAAACCGTACATTTCGCGTATATTCTAACTCTTCTCTCTCCCATCCTTCGTCCATTCCGTCCGGTGTTCCACAAGGCTCCGTATTAGGCCCTATACTTTTCTCTCTTCTTCTTGGTGATTTGTCTTCGATTTCTCATAAATTTAACTTCCATGTTATGCAATATGCTGATGACATTCTCATCTATGCTCATGCACCTGTTTATCGTATTCACGATCTTAGTGTTTCCGCTTCGGACTGTCTTGTCTCAATTTCCAATCATCTTTCTTCCCTTCGCCTTTCTCTGAATCCTGATAAATCCAAAATTATGTGGATCCTACCTCGACGCCTCGGCTTCGAACCTCCCTCCGTATCATTAAATTCTACAATTCTTCCTATCGTTGATAATCTCGTTTTCCTAGGCTTCCATTTTGACAACCGACTTTCACTTAAACCTTTCGTTAGAGATAAAGTACGCTCATCTACCTTGATACTCCGCAACCTCCGTCAAGTTCGTAGATTGATCGATTTCCCTTCTTGTATGACTCTCATATCATCTCTCCTTTTTTCTAGACTCGATTATTGTCTTAGTCTATTTTCCAACTCACCTAAATCCACTCTTCTTCCCCTACAACGCATCGTCAACGCAGCTGTCCGAATTCTCCTCCGTCTTCGTCGTTTTGATCATACATCCTACCATCTTGCTTCTCTCGATTTGCCTACAATTTATTGTCGTGTTCAAATTCGTCTTCTTATCGTTGCTTTCCGCCTTGTAACTTTTCATACCCCTTCATTTCTCAACCTTCCTTTTCTTGATAATTCTCGTCCTGTTTACTGTTCCTTGCGTTCCTGTAATTCCCTTCTTTTACATGTCCCAAACTACTCTACCTCCTTTGGACTCCGCTCCTTCCTGGTGGCTGCTCCTCTATCGTGGAATCATCTGCCCATTCATATACGCCAATCAACTTCCCTGCAGTGCTTTAAACGACAAATCCGATCCCATTTTAACAATTTAACTGATTGACTTTCTCATTTTTTTGTGAACTTGTAAGCGTACAGCTTGTACGCATTTGCCACATTAAATAAATTTGTATTATTATCATTAATATAGTATTGATCTTATTGCGCTAGTCTTCCTTGTTGTTTTTTGAAGCATAAGTTGACATAGAACGGTTATCTTCATCAGGAGATACCTCATTTTATAGTGATCAGAGTTAATGGCGGAGTAACATTCCGATAGTATGTCTATGAAACTTGAACTTGTGTTGTTTATAAGAAACCTAAAAAATTGGTTTCTTATAAACATCCAATCTAAAGTAAAAACAATCTAAAGTAAATACAATCTAAAGTAAATACAATCTAAAGTAAATACAATTAAACGCATTCTTCGCGTCCACTGACAGTATTCCATATTGCTCGTCCGAGTGGAATCTAAAGTAAATACAATAAATAAAATACAAAACATACAATTACATCCAACACAAATTATGCCGAAAGGAATTCCTGCAGGTATTTCAAAATGTTGTTCCTGCAACGGTCAAGCTGCTGTTTGTAAGTCATGCAAATGTGCCCGTCTAAAACAACCTTGCGTCAACTGTTCAGCACGAAATTGTGGAAATACCGCTTCTCTGTATGTAGTTGACAATGTGGTTAAACAATCATGTTTAATCGATAATTCAACTTGTAATGGATCGGTTAACACAAACATAATCGAAACATCAAATAACATATCGCAGCACGCATCGATCATTGAATCTACATACTATGAAGTTGTAAAGTGGATACCTAACTTGTTCAACTTACCAAAATGCAACACAAGTTCAAGTTTCATAGACATACTATCGGAATGTTACTCCGCCATTAACTCTGATCACTCTAAAATGAGGTATCTCCTGATGAAGATAACCGTTCTATGTCAACTTATGCTTCAAAAAACAACAACAAGGAAGACTAGCGCAATAAGATCAATACTTACAAGACGAATATTACTCTGGAAAGAGAACCGAATATCCGAACTACTAGTTGAGGGAAGAATTCTTCAATCTGAGGCACGCGATCGTTTACCAATAATAAAAAAGAATCAAAACTGGATAAACTTATTTAGTAAACTGTTAACAACGGGAAAAACACACGCCGCAATTCAAGTACTAAAAGATCCCAATAAATCGCACCAGGTGTTCAGACTTAAAGACACTTTGCCAAGCGGTCAATCAGTAAAGGAGAAATTGTTGGAATTACATCCTGATTCAATTCCTGCGAATAAACACGTCTTACTCAGAGCTCCACTGGATAACATTGCTGATCATCATCCTGTTCGCTTCCTAAAAATAGATGCTGAAGATATTCGTTCTGCCGCTAGATCTACACGTGGTGCAGCAGGGCCTTCTGGAGTAAATGCATCTTCATGGAAGAGTATGATATGCTCTTTTGGTCAAAGTTCTAATGGGCTTGCTGAATCCTTAGCCAACTTCGCAATAACTATAGCGACCATCGAATTGAATCCCGGCGACATTGAGGCCTTTACAGTAAGCCGTCTAATTCCACTAGATAAAAATCCAGGAGTACGACCGATTGGAGTAGGTGAAGTCTCTCGAAGAATAGTAGGCAAAGTTGTGGCGAAAAGAATTTCGGAAGATATCCAGAAAGTGGCTGGTTGTGTTCAATTATGCTCTGGCCAACGATGTGGTATTGAGATGGCAATTCATTCCACAAGAGAACTCTTTGATAGTAGCGATGACTTGTGCATATTACAACTAGATGCATCCAACGCTTTTAATCGCATAAATCGTTTAGTCGCTTTGAACAATGTAGAGTTCATATGTCCTTCTTTATCCACTATACTACGAAATATCTACAAATGCCCTAATATACTGACTGTCGACAATGATTTTTTAGAATCATCAGAGGGATTCACTCAAGGTGACCCGCTTTCCATGATTGCGTTTGCCGCGGCGTCTCTTCCCTTGATTAATGTTCTTTCAAAGGCTGCCCCGAATACTGTACATCGCTGGTATGCGGATGACTCTAACATTATCGGAAGTGTGGAGGACCTTAAGACGATTTGGGATACTGTGCGTCGAGTCGGTCCTGATTTTGGATTTTATCTTAATGAAGAAAAGTGCCGAATGTTGGTACACGATAAGATACTTAGCGTCGCCCAGTCGATTTTCGTAGAATCTAACCTATGCATTAATACTGATGGAATTGAGATACTGGGTTCAGCTATTGGTACAAAATCATATACAAATATGTTCATAAAGAGGAAAATAGATGAATGGTCTACTTGCATAGAGAGGTTGATACTAGTAGCCGACGAAGATCCTCACTTGGCTTACGTCGCTCTGACTCAAGCACTACAACACAGCTGGAACTTCATACAACGAACTATACATGTCTATTCAGAAGCATTCGCAAACTTGTCGAAAATCATAGTATCCTGCCTTGTTCCCAAGATAACTGGCGTCGTCGATATAGATCGATTTAAAACAATATTAAATATCCCTTTGCGGTATGGTGGTTTGGGAATTTTTCTGCCTCAAGATGGATCTGATCTGGAATTCGAAAATTCGCGCCGAATGTGTCAACCGCTGATCAATGCATCATTTGGCCCCTTGCTGGCCCAACAGCAGCAACAAATCGCTTTGGATATTCACAATCAACGAAATAATTTTTGGAATATTAAATTACAAACATTGGAAGATAGCAATATTATAAAAGCTTTAAAATTTGCTGCTACGTGTGGTGCGTCAACATGGTTGTCTGCAAAACCGATGGAAGCATATGGTTATCGACTCTCAAAGCTCCAATTTCAAGACGCTCTAGCGACAAGATATGGTTGGACACCTCCGAAACAACCAGATCAATGTTTATGCGGTTCAAAGTTTGAGCTCCGTCACTCTCTTTCATGTAAGGTCGGTGGTATGCCAATAATACGACACAACTTCCTTCGGGATCTAATTGCAAAAGAGCTAAAAGGGATTTGCGACCCCGTTTCACTGGAACCTACACTGCAACCGCTTCCAGACGGAGTAACATTCGCAACAAATTCGACAGCCAGGGAACATAACGCTAGAGTAGATATTTCTTGCTATGGGTTGTTTAGTATTTCGGAGCGGTCCCTATTGGACATTTGCGTTTACAATCACCTTGCTTCGTCCTACTCAACATCAATGCCACAAAATCACTTTCACTACCACGAACAAAGGAAAATCGGAAAATACGGTGAACGTATATCACGATTTGAAAGAGCTTGTTTTTTTCCTATAATTTTTGCAGCTAACGGTGGAGCTGGTGAAATAGCTTCAAAGGTGCTACGACAAATATGCAGGTGTCAATCTATAAAATCTGCTCGGCCATACAACGAATGCATGCGTGATTTGAGGATCAAAACGGGACTAGCGCTAGCAAGAGCAGCATCATTACAAGTCCGCTGCACTCCGTTGAGTAATATGTCGGGACAATGTGCTTGACAGTGCAAGAATTTTAAATGACTTTTCTAGTTTGTAGAACATTTTACTTCTTTTTTTTCTTGAATAAATCTTCTCTTCAAAAAAATAATAATATAGTATTTATGGCACACGTTTCTACAACCAAACCTCATATAAGCACATTTTTTGTATTTAAACTGATTTCTGTTGTTATAAACCAACGATGAACAAGGTTCAACGTGTCCTGCAAAATTTCACGATCTTCGAGATCCTTAATCACCTTCCACATTTTTGTCATCGACAAATAAAATAATCTTACAGCTTTTTAGTGAGTTCAGTAGCTGAGTGGCAAAGATATTAAATAACAATGGGCCTAGAACATATCGCTGGAGGACTCCGGTAGTATAAGTACGAGAAGAAGACATACACCATCCAACTCGAACTCTAAATGATCTCATGTGGAGAAAATCGATGATCCAGTAAAGAATTATCGAGTCAACATTGAAATCCTAAGAACAGCTAGAAACATCCGATGTGGAACCCTATCAAACGCTCGACTGAAGTCTAGAAATACTGCGTCAACGCAATAACATTCATGCCGGACGAAAAAATACAGCAGGACGCAGAGTCCTTCTGTATAAAAATAACTGTGAGGGTAATGTCGTGCCGCAATATAGAAGAATTTTAGCTCACAGATGCAATCAAGTTATATTTTGAATTTGCAATATTAAAATTTTGACTAACTTTTAGTACAAAAATTATTTCACTCTATCGTGTTTAATCAATAATTATTTATTATTATAACATACAAGATTATAGCTATGCAGCTGTTTTGTCTGCTCACGGTAAAACCAATTTTATGTTAGCAAAAACTTTGAATTATTGATCTTGTATATTATATGGTAAAAACGGTTAGATTTTAATCTATGATATATTTAAATGGTAATAGCGGTTAGACATATGGAATATCAGGATCGGCTCTCGAGTTTGGGAATGATATCACTTCGATATCTGCGCGACAAGGCTCTCTCAGACGTGATTTCCGCTCGATCACTCCGTCTTTCCGTGATTCATATCTTACTCTTCGCCGGTCTAATCTCAACCTGCTACGTACCAAATGCAACTCCTGGCAGCATAAAATCATCAATTCATTCAACTCTAAGAATCTCTGACATAGTTTTAACTCAATCCTTGCTCGCTCCTCTTCGCCTTGCAACATCAATCCCCATGATTATTCGTCATTTCTGCAGACCAAAGTATCCACGTTGCTATCTCACACCCGTTATCCATCCTATCCCACTCTGCCCCGCTTAGCCTCATCCTCCCACAACCCTTTCATCTTCTCCATGTATCACCTACCGAAGTATAATCTGTCCTCATGTACTTGTCCAGCAAAACCTCACCTGCCGATCCCCTGCCTACCCACATACTGAAATTCATATGCTCATCGATATACCCTTTTCTCACTACCTTGTTTAACTCGTCCATCCGCAGTCGTATCTTTCCTTCACACTGGAAATCCGCAATCGTTCGTTCCCTCCTTGAGAAACAATCGCCCGATCACTCCCTTTATTCTAGCTATCGCCCTATTTCACTACTCCCTACTCTTTCTAAGCTTTTAAAACCCCTCATCTTAATAAAGATCAACGCTTATCTCTCCTCATCCAATCTGTACCCTCATTTCCAAGGCTCTATACAGTGTTCTCACTTTCCTCGACCTCTCCTCCGCCGCCGACATTGTCGACCACTCCGTCCTCCTTTCTCGCTTTCGTTGTGATTACGGCTTTTCTTTCTCCTCCGTAGCATGGTTTGCCTCATATCTATCCGACCGTTCTTTTCGCGTCTGTTCTAATTCATCATATTTCCCTCCAATCCCTATTTTTTTGCGGGGTCCCACAAGGCTCAGTCCTAGGTCCCCTGCTTTTCTCTCTTCTGCTTGGCGATCTCTCTTCGTTTATCAAACCTTACTTCTTTAACGTCATGCAATACGCCGATGGTATTCTCATCTATGCTCATGCACCCGCACATCACATACACGATATCGGCATTTCTGCCTCTAACTGTCTTTCTTCTATCTACAAACGTCTCTCCAATCTCCATCTCGTTCTAAACCCCGACAAGTCCAAAATAATGTGGATCCTTCCCTGTAAACCAAACATCTCTCCTCCCACTGTATCTTTGTCCTCATCGATCCTCTCCATAGTACATAATCTCACGTTCTTAGGCTTTCATTTCGATAATCATATTTCCTCTAAAACCGTTTGTCCGTGACAAGGTCCGCTTGTCTAACATTATTCTCAGTGACATCCGCAGTATCCGCCCCCTTATCGACTTCCGTTCTTGTATGTATCTTCTTACATCGCTTCCCTTCCCTAAAATCGATTACTGCCTAAGCTTTTTCGCCAATTCTCCAAAATCCATCATCTTACCCTCCCTACAACGCATCATCAACTCCGCTGTTCGAGTGCTACTACGTTTCCGTCGCTTCGACCACACATTCACATATCTTGCCCAACTCTCCTGGCCCACCATCCACATCCGCATCAAACTCCGCCTTCTCGTAACCTTTCTTCTCATCGCTGTCGGCTCCCCATCGTTCATCAACCTTCCTTTCTTAGACGATACTCGCCCCACCTCGCTATCGCTGCGTTCCCGTCATACCCTCTTACTCCACATTCCCAATTACTCCAACAACTACGGTATTCGATCCTTCCTTGTCGCCACACCCACTCGCTTGGAATCAACTCCCTCTCGACGTCCATCGCGCTCCCTCCTTTATCACATTCAAACAACTCCTCCGTTCACACCTACTGGGCACATGATTTATATTTTTGTTTTGTTGTGGTCATGTAGGCGTGCGCTGGCACGCATTTGCCATGCTAAAATAAATCTATTTTTGAAGTCGGACCTGTGTCTCGCCTGGCAGATTTTACACGACAATCGCCATCCACTCATATCGCTAATGCATACGCGTGATATAACCTCACTTCGTGGTCATCAGTTCATGTTAAAAACACAACGATTACGCTACAAACGAAAGTCCCCACTTCCAGCGAATCGTTAATACTTGGAACCACCTTGCTGACTCAACAGTTGCATCCTTGAATCTGGCTTTTTTAAACGAAATCTGGAAGAAGATCCCTTCTTGAAGACGAAGACCGAGTTAGAGGACATATGAACAATAGCAATTACCCTCTATATTTACTTTTTCTACATTTACTTTTTCTGACTGTGACGCAACTTGTAATGAGCCTTGAAGCTCACTTTATTGTCCATTGGTTTTTTAAAGATAATATTTTTTTCGAAAAACAATCAATTTTGATAAGCTTTGAATGTTAAAGAAAATAAAGCTTATTGACTGTTTGTCTGTGCGTTCCTTCTCGAACTTCTCGGTGCTCGGAGACACGCGGATAAAGCACTGGACACTTCAACGACAATCTGCTTTTGAGGTTTGATATTATGCCGACATAGCTCGTGAGGCTCTGTCTTGATTTTGCAGTAGCGATTGATTTTATTTAAGATCGAGCGTGATCTCCTAGTCCACCTGACGATGATAGGATAAATCGTACAAACGAACCTTTTTCGACTGCTGTCACTATTTCTTCCTATTTAGAAATCTTTCTGTTGTCGTTGTACTCGAACGAGGACGAGATGGCTCGGTTGGAAAACGATTGAGTAAAAATGGAAAAGACACTGACATCCAAGAATGTCCGTTCATATCGTGTGCCGTTGAGTCCTGTTCCTACCACGTCTAGTCTAGCTCCATATTCTCTTAAAGTGTTTGATGCGTCAAATTGAATGTTGTCAGGAACTGGGGATAGTTGTGATTCGATTTCTACGCTGTGACACACACTGGTTAGTTCATGTAACGCATTGTGCCTGATGGTTGGGAGGCCACCTTTTCTGCATAAGGAAGCATGTCCGACCTCTAATTCAGCTCCACATGGGATGTGCTTACCGACTAAATTTTGACATTAAACCGACCTCTAATTGAACCGACCCTTAGTTGGTCGGACATGTCCTACCTCTAATTCAGCTCCACATGAGCAGTGTTTACCGACCAAGTTGTTTGGGCATGTCCGACCTCTAATAGTTTGAGGGCATGTTGTTTGAGGGCATGTCCGACATCTAATTCAGCTCCACATGTGCATTGTTTACCGATCAAGTTGTTTGGCATTAAACCGACCTCTCATTGAACCGACCTCTAATTGGTCGGGCATGTCCGACCTCTAATTCAGCTCCACATAAGCAGTGTTTACCGACCAAGTTGTTTGGCATTAATAATACTGCCAAATGTCTATCGTTAATGACCAAAGCTCAATTAATGACCAGAAGTTTAACAAAATTAGTCCTTGCATAGTGTGTGGGCAAATGGATATTGTTCAAAATAATTTTGCGGCACAATCTAATATACAATAAAATAAATTATTTTTTCCAATCATGACTGGACCCTAAATTATTAATAAAAGCGTTAATAATAACTGTTTAAATAACTTTTACTATCCTTAACATCAAATGCCGAACTGATGCTTCCACATTTAGATAGTACACGTTAGTGTGCTAACTTACAAATTTACGACAAATTACCAAGCGTCCTGTCGAAGTCTGACATATTGCTTTTTAACAATATTATTACTATATCATTACAAAATTAATGAAGTTAAACAAGTTAGCGCACCATCTGTAAATGTTTAAACGTTCCTTTCTCTCTATATATGCAATTATTTTTTCCTTATTCTTTTATTCGATAGTGTATATGTATGTAAATTTTAAAGACAGCGATTGGCAATCCTTTTTGCTATCAGCAAATGTAAATCACAAAATTCACTTGATATTTTGGTTATGCCTGCTATATTCATTATATTATATTCTAATTATATTATAGTAAATTACATTTTATTGAATAATTACAGCTTTGACTGCTCTGTAAATATGCTGGAACAAAATGGTTTATGCTCAAAGCAGAGCTGAGTTATAATCAGAGTATTTACGAAATTTGATGGGAGCTCAATAGACAGTTCAGTTCATTAGAAAATACAATCTGGAAAATATTTATGAACTTGATCATTAACTGGTCGTTCCCCAGTTTATAAACAACTAAGTTAGTGGTTTCTCTCCAATTGAGTTGGAGGTTTTTTGCACGGGTTTTATGACAAGTTTTGTAGCTATTAAGCAAATTGTAAAAACGTATTTGTATGTTTTCCGTTGCAAAACATAAGAGCCTATATCCTAAGTATTTAAGAGACTTATTGAACCGATAATTAGAATCGAACAAATAGAGATTTAAAAGGCTTTATTCAAAATCATCTATAAATAGAAATTAAATCAATAGTTTATAGCTTCATAACATTTACCGCAGCAATATAGTCTTTGAGATATGAAGGTTGTTTAGTTTTTCTTGACGATCTTCTGAATTGCATGCTAGGTATTTCGTTCATTTTATAGCCTGGCGTAAATTCTTCTTCATCGGACTTATGAAAGGTATTTGGATTTACGTCTGTTGGAATAGGACAATCATCCGAATTATGATTTCCATCATTAGAGAATGTACGTTCATGTATCTCTTGAGAAGCCTGATGTATTTCTGGTTGAGCGTTCTGAAAATCGGATGATTTAATAGTACTGGGACATCTCGATAAGTATTGTGTTGATATAGTGTCCTGACAACCATTTCCTCGTTCAATAATTGCATAATTGGAATTAGCGTGAATCAATTTCGCGAGTTCAACAGGTACTTCGTACTTTGTTTGACGATCAAAACGCTTAACATATACGTCATTAGAGCCTATTAACCACTGGCAAGGAAATTCCGTTTTCCGTTCGTCTGCTGAATTTGAGAAATCTTGAATGAGGAGTTTTATTAGTAGTTGTGCATAGTAATGATCGAATTGAATGCAATGCGTCAGGCAGAATCGTTGGCCACTTCTCAACAGGCAATGATAAATCATGCAACCGCAGAGAAATTGCTTTCCAAATCATCCCATTGTACTTCTCGACTTGTCCATTGGAAGGATGATATTGTGTAGAGTGATATAGTGATACTCCTTTTTGTAAAAGGAAACGACGGAAATCGGTGGAGGTAAAACAAGTTCCTCTATCCGTGTGAATGTTATCGGGCAAGCCAAAAATTGTGAAGATTTGAGTTAAGCAATTGATGACTGTTTTGGACGACGTATCTACACATGGAAATGCAAAGGGGAATCGACTATAATCATCAATAATTACAAGTAGAAACTTTTGACGATTATTACTTTGCAAAAGTCCCTTGAAATCAATAGATAGTCGTTCAAAGGGACGAGTAGATTTGACTAAGGTAGAACTAGGAGGTTGATAAAAATTCGGCTTTAGAACTGCACGACTATTGCAGTTACGCGATATTTGACGTACGTCATCTATTGAGTAGGCAAGTTTTTGAGTTTTATATAATGCCATGGACGTGTTATACCGGATGACACATATGTTTATGTAAATCCTGTAATTTGGATAAATCGTCAGTAATACTGTTAATAGCAACTCGTGAAAGAGCATCAGCAGCTATGTTTTCTTGTCCTCGACGATAAGATATATCAAAACAGTATTGTGATAGTTCCATACGCCATCGCTCCATTTTATCATTTTTGATCTTACTGCAACATGATTGAGTGAATATACAAGAAACTGCTCGCTGATAAGTGACAATGGTAAATACTCGCCCTGTAAGATAATGCCTCCAATATCGAACGGCCTCAATTATAGCTAAGGCTTCTTTTTCAATCGCTGGGTAGCGTTTGGCATTCTTATGTAGTGCTCTTGAAAAAAAGCAACAGGATTTTTGTTTTGTGAAAGAGTAGCACCAATAGCATTATCGGAAGGATCAGTTTCTAAGACAAAATGTTCAGATAAATCGATTGCCGAAAGAGTAGCAGATGACAATTGCTCTTTCAGTTCTTGAAAGGAATCTCCAGCATCGGATAATAACGGAAATTCTGTATTCGCCAATGGGTAGACTACCTTTGAAAACACTTTTATCCATCTAGAATAGTGAGTAAACAGGCCAATGATACGTTTCAACTCTCTGGAGTTGGTAGGCTTAGGTAAACTCATGATCGGTTGTACGCGACTTCGATCAGGAGAGATCAATCCATCTTTGATTTGATATCCCAAAATGCAAATATCAGTGGAATTAAACACACATTTTTCATCGTTGAATTCAAGATTATAGCGCTGTGCTACTTCTTTGAATCGATTCAGATTTTTATCATGATCTTCTCTTGTTTTCCCAGCAATAACCACATCATCCAAATAGCAGAACGTTAATGAGAGTTGTTCATTCTTAATAATCTGGGACATCACTCGTTTAAAGGCTGCGACTGCGTTTGTGAGGCCAAAAGGCATACACTTGAATTGGAAAAGTTCTCCGGCTGCCTCCAAAGCTGTATACTCTCGGTCTTCAATACGTATAGGAATTTGATAATATGCTCGTTTTCAGTCGATACGACTGAAAACACGGTACGGTGAGAGTCGATCAATTATATCGTCAATTCTAGGCAGAGGAAACGCGTCTAATATTGTGAATTTGTTGATGGTCTGACTGTAGTCTATTACCATTCAAGTCTTTTGTTTAGATTGTACTTGAACAACTTGGGCTCTCCATTGCGAATTACTATGCTCGATGATGTTATCTTTCAAGAGAGATTCTATTTCAGCTGCAATAAAAGCTTGATCTTCTGAGTTTCTTCCACGGGGACGGGATTCATAAACATATGAGATTAATAGAACATGATGCCTTGCGACTAATTGCCTAATAGTCAAATGTGTAAT
Organism: Pomphorhynchus laevis; assembly: GCA_012934845.2. Classification (NCBI taxonomy): domain Eukaryota; kingdom Metazoa; phylum Acanthocephala; class Palaeacanthocephala; order Echinorhynchida; family Pomphorhynchidae; genus Pomphorhynchus; species Pomphorhynchus laevis. The sequence continues at coordinate 71,779 of WNNJ02001570.1, read as the reverse complement.
AATAGTCAAATAATAGTCAGCATAATAGTCAGCATAATAGTCAAATAATAGTCAGCATAATAGTCAAACTATATTTCATAAACATATGAGATTAATATGACATGATGCCTTGCGACACGTCAGTCGTCCTCCTTTACGGAAGGGCTTTGCTTCTCGCGATCGTTGCGTCATTGTTACTAATATCACCAACTATGGACAACTGCAAGTACAGTGCTCGATACACGACTGCAGCGTCTGGACAACAATCACCTGCGACAAGAATAAGGCTAAAGAAGACTTCGTATGTGGTTTTTGTGCCAACAAACTAATATGCAACCTTTCCAATAAGCACATATCAACATCCAACACGTCAACTCAAACTACCCCCGTCGTTTCTAATGTCCTTTCTCCACCCACCGACCCTGCCACCATATACACTTCCCATTCCATGTCATCTTCACTCCCCGACACCCCACGTCCCGTCCTTCCCGTCTCGTTTCTCAATAACTTGCATCCATCAATCAAAATCACCTCCACCAACCTCCACTATCCTTCCACTCATAACCTTTCCTCACATCGCTTGCCACCCGCTTTATTATCATTATCCTCTATGTCTCCCGTCGTCAAACCAAATCCCTCCAAATCATCAACTGACAGCTCTTCTATCGTGATCTCACCTACTCACGTCAGTCGTCCTCCTTTACGGAAGCGCTTTGCTTCTCGCGATCGTTGCGTCATTGTTACTAATATCACGCCTTCTAACTCCTTATCTCCACAAGCACGTCTGGACCACGATGTTTCCGCCTTCAGATCCATCCTCTCGTCTATTGTTCCTGCGGATAAACCATCCTTTTTCAAGGACATTTCTCCTGTCGCATTCATCCGTCTAAACAAATCTTCTCAATCTAATCCTTCCCAGCCCCCTCTCCTAAAAATTGTTTTCAAGCATCGCTCTCACGCGTCTTCTGTCCTCTCTCAACGATTCAAACTCATGTCATCTTCAACCACTCGAATTTTCCCCGATCGCGCCCCTTCTGAAATCGCTCAAATCTCTTCAGCCCGCATCGAAAAACGCCGTCGCGAGGAAAACGGCGAAACATCACTCTCCATCCGAAACATAGACGGAAATTTTCAAGTTGTCCACACCCGTCCAAAAATTCGATGGCGCTCCATCTCTCCTATGTGTCTTCTCCACTAGACTCTTTCGCCACAGCACACGGTTTCCGCCTCGGTCTCCTCAACACTAGATCTATTCTCAATAAATCCGATCTTATCCTCAACCTATTCACCAAGCAATCCATCGATCTCTTCTGCCTCACCGAATCCTGGCACTCAGATTCCGACGACCTTTCCATTCGCCGTCTGCTCTCTGCCGGTTGCTCCCTAGTCGAATCCGCCCGCCCCCTCAGCTCATGCCCTTCTAAATCTTCTAATCATGGCGGCATCGTCGCATTCGCGCGTCACCCAGCGTCTCTTCGCAAAATCAATCCCCCTTTCAGTCCTTGCTCTTTTGAATTGCTCACTTGTCGTTATTCTAACCCGATCACTCTAGATCTCGCCATTGTATACCGTCCTGGTTCATCAGCTCCTACAGCCTTATTTTTTACCGAACTCGCTGACCTCCTTTCTCATTGTTCTTTGTCCTCAATCCCTTCACTCGTTCTAGGCGACTTCAATATCCGCCTAGACCGCCCCTCTTCCACAGATTCCATCCGCTTCATCAACATTCTATCCAACTACAATTACAAACTAATCTCCACTGCCCCCACACATATACTTGGTGGGGCACTCGACATCATCGCTGTCCCCGATCATTTTGCTGCCTACACCTCACTGTCCATCTCTGATCCTGGTCTATCCGATCACTTTCTTATCACCCTTGATCTCACTCGCAACCACACCCCTCCTCACACACCTACAATCCTACGTCGCCCTTGGAGAAATCTTGACCTCTCCCTTCTCCGCTCTGCCTTACTCAAATCGTCTCTATCATTACCCACAATAACATATTCATCTCCTCACGATCTCGCCTTTCTTTTCGACTCTGAACTCACATCCACTCTCGATATTCTCTTGCCCTTCAAGTCTCACCCACACCGTCGCTTGCACCGTGCCCCATGGTTTGACATCCAATGCCTACTCTCAAAGCGTCGACTCCGCCATGCTTTTCGAGTCTATCACCGCTCTCTCAGACGCGATTTCCGCTCGATCACTCCGTCTTTCCGTGATTCCTATCTTGCTCTTCGCCGGTCTCATCTCAACCTACTACGTACCAAATGCAACTCCTTCTGGCAGCATAAAATCATCACTTCATTCAACTCTAAGACTCTCTGGCATACTTTTAACTCAATCCTGGCTCGTTCCTCTACGCCGTGCAACATCAATGCTAATGATTATTCGTCATTTCTCCAGACTAAAGTATCCACGCTGCTCTCTCACACCCCGGTCTCCATCCTATCCCACTCTGCCCAGTCTACTCTCATCCTTCCGGAACTCTTTCATCTTCTCCCTGTCTCACCTACAGAAGTATCATCTGTCCTCATGTCCTTGCCCAACAAAACCTCACCTGCCGATCCCCTGCCTACCCACATATTAAAATCTATATGCTCATCGATATCCCCATTTCTCACAACCTTGTTTAACTCGTCCATCCGCAGTCGTATCTTCCCTTCACACTGGAAATCCGCAATCGTTCGTCCCCTCCTTAAGAAACAATCGCTCGACCCCTCCCTTCCTTCTAGCTATCGCCCCATTTCACTACTCCCTACTCTTTCAAAGCTCTTAGAACGCCTCATCTTAATACAAATCAACGCTTATCTCTCCTCATCCAATCTGTACCCTCCTTTCCAATCCGCTTTCCGCTCTAATCACTCGACAGAAATCGCATGCATAAAAGTGTACAACGACTTACTCATTTCTCGAGACAAGGCTCTATATAGTGTTCTCATCTCCCTCGACCTCTCCTCCGCATTCGACATTGTCGACCACTCCGTCCTCCTTTCTCGCCTTCGTTATGATTACGGCTTTTCTTCCTCCTCCGTAGCATGGTTCGCCTCATATCTATCCGACCGTTCCTTTCGCGTCTGTTCTAATTCATCATCCTCCCCTCCCATCCCTATTTTTTGCGGGGTCCCACAAGGTTCAGTCCTAGGTCCCCTGCTTTTCTCTCTTTTGCTTGGCGATCTCTCTCCGTTTATCAAACCTTACTCCTTTAAGGTCATGCAATACGCCGATGACATTCTAATCTATGCTCATGCACCCGCACATCGCATACACGATATCGGCATTTCTGCCTCCAACTGTCTTTCTTCTATCTACAAACGTCTCTCCAATCTCCATCTCGTTCTAAACCCCGAAAAGTCCAAAATAATGTGGATCCTTCCCCGTAAACCAAACATATCTCCTCCCATTGTATCTTTTGCCTCATCGATCATCCCCATAGTCCACAATCTCACTTTCTTAGGCTTCCATTTCGATGATCACCTTTCCCTTAAACCCTTCGTCCGTGACAAGGTCCGCTCGTCTAACTTAATTCTCCGTGACATCCGCCGTATCCGCCCCCTTATCGACTTCCGTTCTTGTATGTCTCTTCTTTCATCGCTTCTTTTCCCTAAAATCGATTACTGCCTTAGCCTTTTCGCCAATTCTCCAAAATCCATCATCCTACCCCTACAACGAATAATCAACACCGCCGTTCGAGTGCTCTTTCGTCTCCGTCGCTTCGACCACACATCCACATATTTTGCCCAACTCTCCTGGCCCACCATCCACATCCGCATCAAACTCCGCCTTCTCGTTACTTTTCGTCTCATCGCTGTCGGCTCCCCATCGTTCATCAACCTTCCTTTCTTAGACGATACTCGCCCCACCTCGCTATCGCTTCGTTCCTGTCATACCCTCTTACTCCACGTTCCTAATTACTCCAACAACTACGGTCTCCGATCCTTCCTCGTCGCCGCCTCACTCGCCTGGAATCAACTCCCTCTCGACGTCCGCCGCGCTCCCTCCTTTATCACATTCAAACACCTCCTCCGTTCACACCTTCTCGACACCTGATTCACAGTCTTGTTTTGTTGTGGTCATGTAAGCGTGCGCTGGCACGCATTTGCCACGTTAAAATAAATCCTTTTTTTATGATATTAAAAACTGTAAATTACTAATTTTAGAACATATTATCGAAGAAAATATATCAATATTAAATCAAAAACTATTAGAAAAATGAGATTTTTGGATTAAAACGCTTAATTCCATGTACACATTAGGATTGAATGACGTGGTACAAGGAATTGGCAGAAATAGTATAATCCATAATAAACAACTATATTATAATAATCCGGTTAAACGTAAACCAAGAAGTCATGGTGACAAAAGGAATAGGAAAAATAGAGTTAAAAATATTAAAAAAGATATGTATATAAATGAACAATTAGAAATATTGAAACAACTTTTAAGCGATAATAAGCTAAAATATCTTTATGTAAATATAAGAAGTTTTTCTTAATATATCATTTGTTCAATAAATCAAAAATTATTTAACGACTATGATAGGCTAAGTTGTATAATATACAGTTATACAAAATACTAGACAGTTATATAATAGACAGTTATATAATAGTTATATAATAGACAGTTAATACAAAATACTATAATCATACAATAATTTTTTTAATAATAAATTTATTTAATAAATTTACAAAAAAGGGGTTCCCGCAAATGGGCCCACTAGACGATTGAGCGATCATTTGTTTATATATACAATTGTTGCAATTGGCAAAGTTCGCCACCTTCTTCGTCGCACCATCTGATTGTTTTACCGAGTTCACCACAAGTATCCACGGCTGTTCGGGCGCTTTGGTTCGCGAATTGTTTGATTTTTGATTGTGATCGCGCGCTTGTGAGGCATGCGGAGGCCGATCGGGCTATTATGAATGAGATGCGACACTTTAAGTGTGTCACGGCATGCGCGTATTCAATAATACCCCTTTGCGCTTTTGCCGTTGCTATCCGCTTTATCAAGGCTTGCGACTCCTTTCCCATACCACCTGACGAAGAAAATATCAGCGGAATGAATTTACCGTGCTCTACTTTCGTCACCTTTTCTAGATATTTGTCATTTTTTCGCGACACATTGTAGTCAAATGCTGGATCGACTGGCCGGCTGACGTACGACTGAGCAAAAATATTAAATACGTTGACGTCGAAGAACGTCCGCTCGAATCGCTCGTTTCCTAAGCCTAGGCAGGATATATCAAGTCGGGCACCATAATCACGACATGTTGTTGCCGTGTCGAGATGTAAGTTGTCTGGAACAGGTTGCAGCATTGGTTCAACATCAACGTCACGACCGATTGATGCCAATTCCCTGGCAATTTCGTCCTGAACGGAGTCATGCCGAATAGATGGCAATCCACCTTTTGGACATGAAAGTCCGTGCCCCAGCGACAGTTGTTCGCCACATGGGCATGCTCTGCCGATCAGGTCTAACGGGGTTTGTCCATAGCGTGCTGAGATGGCGTCTCTGAACTCCCTTGGAGACAAGTAGAATTTTTCAGTTTTTAAGGGCAGGGCGCATAGCCACGATGATGCGCCTTTTCTTAGAGCATGTTTGGTTGCGGTCTGGGCAACTATATCCATTTTGAGAAGGGCATCTGACAACCGTTTGTTTTGTATTTTATCACGACATGTCGCTTGCTGTTTAATTTGTTTTGATTGTATGTCGCGCAAAGCCTGTCCGGTAATTCCCAACTCGTAGGTGTTGCTAATTGATTGTGAGAGGTCGTAGTTTGAACGAGCGGTTAGGAAGGGGTCGTGAACTCCTAGACCGCTTATACCTAGAGGGGATGTCACGATGGTTTCCCATCCATTTTCGATTGGCAATCCTTTTATGATGCTCATGAGCTCTTTATTCAACTGCTCGGATATACCATTTAAAAGAGCATTGTCGCACTTTATTGTTCTTGTGGTATAAATTCACTTTGCTTGTATGGCGTGTGTTAATCCTGCATAGGCTACGTGTGGGTCGATTTTTGGGACCTCGCCTAGACGACTTAGTAATGTTGACCATGCATCCACACGTTGGCTGAGTTCCGCTGCTTCATATTCGCGTGTACCGACTGCAGTTCCAAGCACCCTCATTCCGTCATAAAATATCTTTATGTCTGGTGACGGTAGCTAGTCAGCATGTAGGCGATGGTGCGATAGTATTTGCGACTCGCTCGGGTTGACGAAATAACCGTACTTTGGACCGTCTGTTGAAAGAACTTTCCATACTTCTTTGATTTTGCTTGGGCAACCAACAAAATTCGCGTCGTCGGCAAACCAAACTTGATGCACACCTTGGACGGTCCGTCGAATTTTGTCTATTAGCGGTACAGAGGCTAGGGAAAAGCATGGCATTGCGAATGGGTCGCCCTGCGTAAAACCCTCCTCGGAAAGCAAGTTATCGCTACCGAGTGCTAAGACTGAAGGCTTCTGGTACAGATTATGTATAACGCACGACAAAGATGGGCATGTAAATTTAAGGTTATGGAGAGCGGCTTGCCTATTGACAGAATTGAATGCATTTGAGGTATCGATGGAAACAAGACACGCGTCGGTGTTTGCTCGGTACAGCGATCGCAGTTTGTGCACAGCATGTTCGGCACCGCTCCGTTGTCCGGCCGCGGTTTGAAGATTTCCAGCGACGGCTTGTATATCTTCTTTGACGAGTACCAAAATTGTTTTCGAAATTATTCTCCTGACGGTGTCACACACGCCTATTGGTCGGATACCACCGTTGCTCTTTTCATACAATAAATGTTAATAATAACAATAGAAAATGTACATTAACCATAAACGTCATTAATAAATGTATAGATAACATAAATACAGCCGGAATTTTAAATAATTCTAAAAGTAAAGAAATAATAGAGTCAGATTTAAGTAAATATATTCCTAAAATAAGGTATAAACTCCTACCACCATTAGGACGAAAAATTTGTAATTATAATAAAGAATTAAAATCAATATGTAACGATAATATTAGAAACATAATGGAAACAGAATGCAATTGTAAAAGTCTTAGTTTTGATAAAATAAATGAACATATATGTACCCATAATCTAGAATTAATTGAAAATTGTGAATTAAGAAAGCTGCTATCAAAAGGGTATAAATATAGATTAAATAACAACAACGACAAAAATAAAATATACAGTTCGTTATATAATAACTTAAATGATTACTTTAGTAAGCTGATTAATAGTGAAAGCTCGAATATATCTAAGATAAAAATTTGGAAAGATTATATATTTGATAAAATTAAAAATAAAATGAAAATAACAAACAATTATAAAAGGAAAGATAAAATTAATAAAGATATGTATAAAGAACTTACTAAATTAAAGGATAACTATATAATAACAACTATTGATAAAGCTAGTAATAACTTTGTCTTCATATGCAAAAAGCTTTATTATGATATACTAATGAAAGAGGTTAATTCTAATGATTTAAATGTAAATCCAACATATGAACGTAGTGAGTTGAGTTTAGAAACAATTATTACAAGTCACTGTTCTATAATGGATAAAAAGGGTATAAAGGTTGAATCAGATAATAAAACTATACCTATATTATATTGGAATCCAAAATTACATAAAAATCCAATAAAACCTAGGTTCATATGTAGTGCGTTTAAATGTACATTAAAACCACTTTCTGTCTATATGAATAAAATACTTAAAGTAATTAAAGCACACTTTAAAAAATATTGCAAGGTAATCGAAATTAATACTGGTATAAAACACTATTTCAGTATTAATTCTACAAAAGAATTTTTAGAACAGACAAAAGGAATAAATTTTCAAAATATAAATACATACGATTTTAGTACGCTTTATACAAATCTAGATTTAGTAGATATTAAAGAAGCGTTAGTAAAATTAATTAATCTTATATTCGGAAAAAGATATACATATATATGTTATAATAATTATAACGCCTATCTAACAAAAATTAAACCATCAAGTAAATATAAATATATGGATAAAATTGAATTAATAGAATCCTTAAATATTTTGATAAATCAAAATTATTTAAAAGTAGGGACATCTATATTTAGACAAGTAAAAGGTGTTCCAATGGGTGGTAATAGTAGCCTAATTATAGCTGACTTGTTTTTAAGCTTTATAGAATATGAATTTGTTCATAACTGTGTAAAAACTAAATCTAAACAATATAAATATATAAAATATATGTTTTGATACATTGATGATATATGTGTATGATACATATTTTAAACTAGGTTACTATAAAAATAACATCAAGCAGAAAATAGTAAAATATATAAATCAACACAATAATATAAAGAATAAATTTAAACTCTTAAGCTCATAATATATTTAAACTCATAATATACTTTGTATTAGAATAAGATACTAGATAGTTTTATCAGAGGAAATACATCATTAGCATGTATTTGGCCCCGCTGCTATGTTGGGTAGAGGAGTTAGGGGCCGAAACCTGATAGCATAGCAGTTCCTCCTGATGACCTCTAATTCTTATTCTGATACAACGTCTGTTATTTATTAGTCAATTCATAAAAATGACGTTTATTTTAAATTTCAATTTTTTTTTTAACTTGATTTAAATTATAGAAAATCTAAAAACAATTATTAATTTTATTATTTAATTATTACTTTTTGATTTAGCATTATTATGTTTTGTTTAGTTTATAATTATATTAAATACGTAGACTCAGTTAGCTGATTTGATTTGATCCTCAAGTGATTTCGTTTAGACCAATTGGATATAACGTCGACGTCGCTTTGTAAATGCTGTTTATCAACATCGTAAATAATAAGTTGCCAAACCTTAAGATCATCTGTATATAATAAACTGAATGAACTGATATTTGGTATCAAATCGTTGATATAAAGACTGAATAAGATAGGACGCAATACACTTCCCTGTGGAACACCTAACAACACTGGAAATTGACTCGACAGCGACTCACTTACTCGTACGACACTTTGTCGGTTGGAAAGGAATACACGAATCCAGTTTATGATCCTCTTATCAAGATGAATGTGCTCCAACTTCTCAATAAGACGCGTGTGATTAACTGAGTCGAACGCTTTTGAGAAATCAAAGAAAATGACATCAACTGGTATACCTTGATCATAATAGTGATACCAATTTTCACGTGCATGTACAAGATTAGTAGTCGTGGAATAACCTTTTCGGAAGCCATGCTGTGCTGGGTTCAAAATTTGAAATCTATCTAGAAATTCTATTATTCGTCGCTTAATCAATCTCTCTAGCACACGACAACACACGCAAGTGAGACTAATAGGCCTATAATTGTCAATGGACGAACTATCCCCTTTCTTATAAATAGGACAAATGATGGAATTCTGCCAATCAGAAGGAACAACGCCAAAAGCAACAGACGCAGAGAAAATATTGTAAAGCGGATGACATATTATGTCAGCGATGTTGCGCAGATATACGGGCGGTAAGCCATCTGGACCCGCACCTGCTTTGCATTTAAGTTTCCGAAGCTCTTGGAGAACATCATCACATGGGAAGAGGTCTCTGGTGTCATCTCCGGGCGATTCGAATGTACACGGATCACCCATTGTCACATCCTTATGGTCAAAATTCAAGGAATGGAAATGATTTCCAAACATATTTGATATCTGCAAAGAATCAGTTATGAATTTCCCATCGTCACGTTGCATGCAATTTATAGGTTTACAGCGCGTATGTATAGCAGTCACATACATAAAGAATCATCCCAACCATTTGATTTGCTTTTGAGCAAGCCAACTCAGTATTCCAACTAGTCGAAAAATTATTCGCAACTACTATTCCAAGATCGCTAAGACGAGCTACTACTTTAATGCTCTGATCCTCAAGATCACAACATTAAATATATATTATTAAATATATATTTATTAGATAATATATATAGATAATATATTAGATAATTTTATTAAATAATATATATTATTAGAATATTAAATATATATTCTGCGGTACAAAAGTGGTCAACCACTTGTAGTAAACCAGTTTAAAGCAAATCTTGCTAGGATTAGACAATCTGTACAGTATGTAGTGTGGTCAAACGCACATATCCTTGATGTTTAAAAAATTGGAATTTTAAAATCTTATAACAATTATTTATTATTAATTAATTTTTTATTATTTAACTATTTAACTTTTATTTTGCATTATTTTTAATTTGCAATATAAAATACGTAGACTCAGTTAGCTTATTTAATTAGTAGATCAACTACATAATGTTGGATTAATAGTAAAGTTAAACGAACAATCAAGAAGATGGATAATGCCTATAATAGCTTTAAAAATGTTAAAATCACATTTGGTAAATATAAGCAACTTCGTTATAACGTGACAGGTTTTAAAATAAATAGTAGATTGAATTTTGAGAGAAACTTATGCCGCTAACATCTTAGAGATCCTCGCACCTTATTTAGCTACGTTTCGTCAAAACAATAAAACATTAATAACTATTGTGAATATTGCATACACGAGCCGTTATTCTTAACTGGTCGGTTTGATATTATCCTCGTGTGGTTGTTTGAATCCTATCAGCATCACTGTACACTACAATCAGCGTGGGTGGACCTCATCAGCAGTGAGCCCACGCCTACATTTCGTGTTTCGGTCCTTTTACTGCTTCTGCTGATTCTTTGTCGCCGAAATGCTGGTTTATATTTGGCTTATATACCAAATTACACAATTAATGTGTTCTATATTTGGTGTGGGCGGTAACTAATATTCGCAATTCGAATCCACCACACACCGATTTTTTATTTCGTTCTTATACTAAATGTTCACTGGACAGTAAACCGATTGTAGTGTACAGTGATGCTGATAGGATTCAAACAACCACACGAGGATAATATCAAACCGACCAGTTAAGAATAATGGCTCGTGTATGCAATATTCACAATAGTAAAAAGACAGCTTACGGTTTACTGTCCAGTGAACATTTCGTATAAGAACGGAATAAAAAATCGGTGTGTGGTGGATTCGAATTGCGAATATTAGTTACCGCCCACACCAAATATAGAACACATTAATTGTGTAATTTGGTACATAAGCCTAATATAAACCAGCATTTCAGCGACAAGGAATCAGCAGAAGCAGTAAAAGGACCGAAACACGAAATGTAGGCGTGGGCTCACTGCTGATGAGGTCCACCCACGCTGATTGTAGTGTACAGTGATGCTGATAGGATTCAAACAACCACACGAGGATAATATCAAACCGACCAGTTAAGAATAATAACTGTTCAATAAGAAATAATAGTGGCGTACTTCTATCAGACAGCTTTCAAATTGTGAATGAATTTGCTGAGTATTTCCACTTATCTACAATTTCATAAAATGATGTTAGGGAACCACCTACATATGATCATTCGAATGAGTGCGTTTTTAGCGCTTATTTGGATGCCGAGACGTTTATAAGGAACTTTGCCAATAAAAGAGAAAAGCAAGTGCTGGTCTAGACGATTTACTGTCGGTACTTTTTCATGATCTTGCATATGTTCTTTGTGTATCTTTATACAACGTATTTTCTGCTTCATTCGGTTTCGAAAAACTTCCCATTGATTAAATCAACTCGGTTATTTGTCCGGTATTTAAAAAGGGTGATAAATCGTTAGTGCCAACTACAGGCACATAATCTTGCGTATGCTGCTGAGTGTTAGAACAGCTGTTGTATGAAAGGATAATCTTACATTTTGAAACAAAAATAATTCTTAATATAATTCTTAATCTTAAAAATTCTTGATTATAACTAACTAGTTACAATTATAACTAACTACTTGCAATTTTTCCTGTGAGTTATGCTCACTACGCGCGCGGATTGAGTAGTGGACAAAAACTTTTCTGATATAAATGCATACAAAATATAAATTGTATCACATACCTACAATGAGTTCATTCAGATCCACAATGAGTTTTAACGACAACGAAAACGCATTTTCAATTTTCATTGACATCTTATTATGGCAAAGAGAAAGCTAACTAAAAATGTCGGCCAGCAACTCAAGTCCGTCAATGAATCTTACATCGAAAAGCAAATTGGATGCGACAACAAGAACTGCAATGTTTGGACTCATGTTGCCATTCCTTTCACTGACGAGGACAACGTTTCAAATCGGAATTTTCTCTGCGGCTTCTGTTGTGCTGCCCTCGTAGGTAAGCTAATGAAGAATGACCACTCAAACGGTGGAGACGTTCTGGAGGCTAACGAAACAGAGTTGTGCTCAATAAATGAACTTAATGATGTCTCTCAGTCGACTCAGACCGCTGTTATACATAGATCATCAACAAACGACAAAATATCTTCCAAGCTATCCTCGTCATCCGTTTGCTTACTAAGTCCTTCGTCATCTATAAATCACATTCTTGCAACTTCTCACACAATCGTCGTTTAACTACGGACAAAACTTCCAATAATCTTCATCTTCCTAACAATGCAAACAGTAAAGGCCTTCATCTCGTACCTCATTTTTCCTATTCATCCCCACATCTAAATACATCTCATACCTATTCTTCTCTTCACGTACTCCTTACTCTACCTCCATCGTATCACTTCTAAATAATTTACATCCTTCCGTCAAAATCATCTCCAGTAACATCTCCGATCAACCGATTGAACACTCAACTCCTGTCACACATGCTCCAAACTATCTTAAATCTCTACTTAGCATCTCTGTCATTCGTTTTCCTTTTAATAGTTTTCCTTCGCGCGATCGATGCATTATCATGTCTAACTTAAAGCTTCCCGAATCTGTTTCTCCTCAATATCGCCTCGATGATGATGTATCTGCTTTCAGGTCTATCTTCTCAACCATTATTTCTGATGATAATCCATCCCTTTTCATATCGCTCCTGTATCTTTTATCCGTTTAAACAAATCTACTAAACCCAATCATCTCAGTACTCCACTCCTAAAATCGTTTCCTGACATAGTTCACATGCATCCTTAGTAATCTCCCAACGTTTTAAACTTCTCACCACATCGTCTACTTGCCGTATACTTTCCTGACCGCTCCACTTCTGATATTGCCAAGCTCAATTTACCTCGCATTTAGAAACATCGACGTAAAACAAACCGCGAGTCATCCTTATCAATACGTCAAATCAACGAAAATTTTCACGTTGTACACAAAAGGCCAAAATTCCGATGGCGTCCCGTCTCTCCTCTGTGTTCTTTGCTAGTCGATCTCGCTATTGAGCATACTTTTCATCTTAGTTTTTTAACGCTCGCTTGATTCGTCATAAAGCTGATCTGCTCCTTGATATCTTCGATCAATTATCTATCGATATTTACTGCATTACCGAATCATAGCACTCTGAATCTGACGATCATTCTATTCGTCGTCTATGTCGCTCTGGTTGTTCTCTAGTTGAATCAGCTCTTCCAGTTGTCTCTCATATATCTACTGCTTCTAACTATGGCGGTATTGCTGCCATTGCTCGTCACCTAATGTCTCTACGTAAAATTAACGTTTACATCTATTGTACTTCGTTCGAATTACTCATATGCAGATTATCAACTCCTTTCCATCCAGAACTTGTGATTGTATATTGTCCAGGTTCAGTTGCTCCTCACATATGTTCTTTAGCGACCTTGCAGATCTTATGTCTCACTGTTCATTGTCTTATACTCCTTCTTAGGTTCTCGGTGACTTTAACATTCGTCTGGGTCGCCCGGCTGACTCTGACTCTATCACTTTAATTAATCTTTTTTCTGATTTTTACTATAAATTACTTTCAACAAGCCGAACTCTTATTCTCGGCAGTGCTCTCGACATCATTGCTGTCCCTATCTGCTTCAATGACTATACTTCCTTGTCAATTACTGATCCTGGTTTGTCCGATCATTTCCTTGTCACTCTTACTCTTACTCGTCTCCATCCGTCTTCTCCGCTTCCACCATTATCTACACCAAGTCGACCCTGGAAGCTTCTCGATATCCCTATTCTCTGCACAGCCTTACTAAATTCTTCACTCTTTTCACTTCCTCTTAACTATCTCTCCCGATGATTTCTTCACTTCGTTTGATTCTGAACTTACGAACATCCTTCTGCCTATTCGACCACGACGTTTTGAGCGCTTGCGCTATGCTCCCTGGTTCGATTCTGACTGTAGTCTTTCTAAGCGTCGACTCCGTCACTCTTTTTGTATGTTTAATCACTTTCTTAAACGTTCTACAAACTCACTCACTCCAAATCTCCATGCTTTCTATCTTTCTCTCCGACGTTCCCAACTCGTATGCGAACTAAACGTACTCTCTTTTGGCGAAATCAAGTCGAGTCCTCTTTTCTCTCTCAAGCTCGATTATTTCACGATCAGTTAACCCTTGCAACATTAAACCTGATGAATTTACTTATTATCTACAAACTAAGCTATCTAATTTACTTTCCCTACTATCAATAGTCCCCTTGTAATTCTATTCTTGCTATTCCACCTTCTTCCCGTTTCGTCTGACGAAGTTTCTTCGGTTCTTCTGTCATACCTAATAAAACCTTTCCTTCTGACCCAATTCCTACCCACTTGCTTAAAAAAATCTGCTTATCTATATTACCCTTCCTGACCACTTTTTTCAAATAGGCTATCCGCAACCACAAATTTCCTTCCAACTGGAAATGCGCTACTGATCGCCCTCTCTTCAAAAATCAGTCTTTCAATCCTTCACTACCATCTTCGTATCATCATATCTCACTTCTCCCAACCATCTTCAAACCCTGAGCGTCTTGTTCTCAAGCAAGTTAATGCAAATCTATTTTCCACCAACTTGTTCCATTATTCCAAGCTGATTTTCGCTCTAATCACTACTGAAATTGCATGTCTTAAAGTTTATACTGACTTACTCATCTCGCGCGATCAAAAATTATGTAGTGTCATAAGTTCCTCTTGATCTATCATCTGCTTTTGACATTGTCGATCACTCGATTCTTCTCCATCGTATTTGTCATGATTACGGCTTCTATTTATCCACAGTAGCTTGGTTTACTTCACGTTAAAAGTCTTGGTTGTTAAAATTCTTACAATCTAAAGTAAATACAATGTCCAAATATAGTCGATAATTTACAAGAAAATTTACAACTGTTTAAGCTAATATACAATCTGAAATACATACAGCTAACGACTTGAGAAGGCTCCGACGGCTGCTTGACGGCTGCACTTAAAAAATTAAGCTATTCTAACTACAAGATAAAATACACAATTCCCGAAGAACCTAAAAAAACCTAAAGAAGAACCTAAATTAGAAGAACCTAAACCTAAAAACCTATACCAGAAGAACCTACACAATCTATATTGAAATTTACACAAGAGACTTTACTCTGATAAAGTCTGAATATACAATCTGAATATACATACATATAATGGTCAAACAGAGGAAGACTACAAAGCGAGGTGATGCTGCCAAGTTCGTGGATTATCAGGTTCTGTGTTCAAGTGAAGATTATCATGTGTGGACAAGTGTTTCAGTTCCCGGGGAAAAGAAAACAGCTCTGTCTAATGCATCTTTCTACTGCGGGTACTGCTGCGCATTTTTGATAAATGATTTGAAGACGGAATCTACCCCCTTGGTTATCGGTCAGTCGAGTTGTAATTCTCTTGGACCCATATCAGCTCCACCAATTCCAAAAAGCATAAGTACCGGTCAAAGTAAGGAAGTTCTTATTTCCAAATCTACTAAGAATGTTGAAAATTCCAGTCATAGTGGTGGAAGCTATTCTAATTCTATATATCCCTCCTCAAGTCTTAACTCTATATATCCCTCCTCAAGTCTTGCAAATAATCCAATGAATATAGATTTAACTGTATAGGGTGATACTGTAGCCATTGATGTTCCAGTGCATTTACCTGATGTTACTAATGATGAAAATACATATTGTCCAGGTTTTGAATCATGGTCATATGTCTGATAATGGGACTGTCAAAAAAAAAGGAACAAGCGTTAATGATAAGTCAACATACACTATCCGCAGTGTCACGTGACAGTCTCGAATTGCAAATTGGTAATAATAGGAAACACACCACTGATCGATGTAGATCTGTTATTCTGGCCAATGTAAGATAATCTTTATTTGAGAACGCACAAGTACGTCTTAACGAGGACGTCCAGAGTGTGAGATTTATATTGACGCAGGTACTTGGTTCTTGCAATGTGGATATTGTCAAACGTGTTTAACTCCTTGCATTATTTCGACTGGATAAGCGTGATACACTTAGTAATAGGCCGCGTTTACTCAAGGTCTTATTTAGAGAGCAGTCACATGCTAAGTTAATTCTTCGGAATTCATATCGTTTAAAAACATCCCATGTTAGTCTCTTGAAAGATCTTGACGCTCTTCAAAGGGAGAAATTGTCTCAGGCTAAGAAAGAACTTGCATCTCGTGTTGCACTTGGTGAGAGCAATCTATGTGTGCAAAATTTTCAAGTAGTGAGGCGACAGATTCGAATCAGTTGGTCCCCTATAGATGTATCGCCTCTCGTGAATGTAAAGGGTTTTGGCAAGGTCTTATAGCATATAAGTGCCTAGCTTATTTGGGATCTGAAGTGTGTCAGATTGCTAGAGATGATATTACTACTCGCCCAGAACAGTGAGACGATAAGAGGTGCTAGTGTTTCATATCCTAGATTAGACATAGCTAATTTGACAATACCTGAGAAAGTTTTAGCTGAACTGCATCGTCTTAAAGAAACAAACTCCAAAGGTGCTGATTTGTTACCTTCGATATATTTTCGTCGAATAACAGACTCAATAGATACACCACTTTGTAACATATTTCGACAATCTATTATTGATACGACTATTCCAAAAGAGTGGAAACAATCGATCATTCACCCATCTTCAAGAAGGGTGATAGATGTTCAGTAGACAATTACATGCCAGTAAGTATTACTTGCTTATGTTGTAGAATGTTAGAGCGAATTATACATGGTTATATGGTCAAGTTTTATAGTGAGAATAATGTAATAGCTTCTGAGCAACATGGTTTCCGTAAGGGATATTCGACAGTTACCAATCTACTTCCAGCCCATCTTGATTGATCAGCTAATAAAGCCGTATCCATTGCTACTGACATTATATTCTTTGATTTCTATAAGGCATTTAACAGAGTAGACCATAGACTCCTAAATAAACAAGAGAAAAGGGGCATTCCATTTTTGCTTGTTAGATGGATTGAATCGTTTTTAAGCAATCGTAGTTATTGTGTGCATGTAGATAATTTTTACTCTTCTTCGCGGCCATGTAATATAGGGGTGCCTCAAGGTTCAGTATTGGGTCCATTGTTATTTAGTGTCTACATCAACGATCTCCCGAAATTTATTGATTTTCGGATGCTTTTATATGCAGACGATTTGAAAATCTGGCGGGCAATTCGTTCACCCAATAATATAGTTAAACTGCAACGGGATATCGATGAAGTCGAAAATTGGGCACTGCACAATAGGTTGATTGTAAATATATCAAAATGCAAACATTTACGTGTTTGTGGCGGAAATGCTCAATCGTTAGCTAATTATAGCTTTCAAAGCAGTGATATAGAACGAGTGAACAAATATAAGGACTTGGGAGTCTGGTCACACATACTGAACATGCTTGTTCAAATGCGTTGGGAATAATCGGTCAACTTCGACGCACTTTCATTGCACTCAATCAATTTGCCCTACGTCCGCTAATCTTTGCTCATGTGTTGAGCCGTCTTCTATATACTGCGCCGTGTGTGTATCCCTAAAATTCAAAAGAACATATTAGTTCAGAGAGGGTACTTCATAGAGCGACCAAATATTGCCTGATCAAATATTCTCAACCCGCCCATTTTTAGAGGAGGCATCAGGATCGTTTTCCATGCATTTTCAATCGGCCATCGAGTAATTTCATTGAGAAAAACACTCCTTAAGGTCTCAGATACGCCTCGCAACACATCTTGATCGCACTGGATAGTCCGAGTGATATAGGTCCATTTTGCTTGTATTGCATGTGTCAAGCCCGAGTATGCGACTTGTGGGTCGATTTTCGCCACGTCAACTAAACGTTCAATTAGATTTTGCCAAGTATCTACACATTGTTCGACAATAACTGCTTCGTAGTCGACGGAATCCACCGCGGATCCAAGAATACGTATGCCATCACATCTAATCTTGATGTCGGTCGTTGGGAACTGATCAATGCTCAGAGAATGGTGAGACAAGAGTTTTGACTTGGCTGCATTGACAACGTAACCGTACTTTGGTCCTTCTGTTATTGGTGATTTGCAAACGTTTGTTAAGTCATTGAGGCAACCAACAAAATTCGCGTCGTCAGCGTACCATACTTGGTGTACGTTGGGTGCAATTTAGCGTATTTTATCTATCAGGGGCAACGACGCGAGGGAAAAGCAAGGCATCGCAAAGTGGTCGCCTTGGGTAAATCCCTCTTCTGAGAGTAAGCAGTCGGAACCAAGAGTGAGCGTCGTAGGCTCTTGATATAGGTTATGCATAACGCATGACAGTGACGGACATACAAAGTCGAGGTTGTGGAGGGCAGCTTGTCTGTTTACGGAATTGAAGGCGTTGGTTGCATCAATTGTAAGAAGGCAGCTGTCTGGATTTGCGTTATGTTTTTCGGAGTGAGTGTACTGTGTATTCGGCCCCACACTTTTGCCCTGCAGCTGTTTGAACTGTTCCCGCAACGTCTTGCATGTCGTCGTGAACAAACATAAGGATCGCTTTACTAATTATTCTTCTTGCAGTGTCGCACACCCGATTGGGCGTATTCCCCCACTTTTCTTTTCGAGGGCTATCAGACGGCAACACGTAAATGCTTCCAACGTTTTGGCTGATACAGATTCGGTAGTGATGCGAATCGCGAAGCGAGTGAGAGCTTTAGCTAACGTTTGAGACTGTGAACCAAAACGTGTAAGCATGTTCCGCCAAGATGTCGAATCAAGTCCAGAAGGCCCTTCACCACCATTAGTTCGTTCACATGCGGAGATGATGCAAGTTTCGTCCAAAACATAAAATCTGCTTGCGTGATGCATTATTGAACCAGGAAATTGTGACGATAACAATATTTCTGGTGGTGGAACTTTTGCGGAGGGATGGAGATCTTGTAGTCATGATTTTACTGGTCTACCGTGCACTTTTTCGTCTGGACTCAGGACTGTGGATGATGACTTATCTTCTAGTACTGATGTGGAAGCGGTCACTTTCGCTGCAGTCAGAAGTTTACAATAACGACCAATCCAATCAGTTTTCTCGAGAGTATCGCGATGAGTTAGACCCAACTGAAAGTATTTCGCTTCATGAAACAATGCGTCGTACTTATTTTTCTCCCATAAAGCTAGACGTCTCTCAATAGTTTTACGAATGAGAGACACCGTTGTGGTAGGGACTCGTTGCAGTACGCATTGGGAGAACACCGTGGCCTTTTTTAAGAAGGACGGATCGTGAATTTCTTCAATAGATGCCTTTACGTATAAATCGGTGAGTGCTGCTACAAACGTATGACTGGCGTTGCATTTGGGAAGGGTAAATAGATTTAGTCGCCATTGGATGACCACAGGGTATATTTCGTCAATGTTCGTCGGTATCACTGTTTGGTTTTCGTGGTGTAAGGGACTGGTTCTGATTTCATCTACGATAGTCGCTGGCATGTCACCGTTAAGGCCTATATTGTTGGCTATCAGATGCGGAGGAATTGGCAGCTCGTTTGTTACGATGGGTGATTGATTCGAGTCTAGCGCTGATTTGCGTGAGCAATTAGGGGCTGAACAATTAAAGCATGAATTTTTAGTTTTAGCGCACTTGCATTGTATGCATTAGCTGCACATGTGTTGCAGTTGCAGCATTTGACGCTGGATGAGGGAACACTTTTCGGCATTCTCCTAGTTGTTTATGTGCTTTAAATATTGTATTTACTTTAGATCTTTATTCGTTGATTTTCTGCTGTTGTTTCGTCAATGTCTGTGTAGGAATATTGAATTGTAAGTAGTGTATTTACTTTAGATTGTGTTTAGGTCTAGTATTATTGGTCTAGTATTATTTAGGTCTAGTATTATTTAGGTCTAGTATTATTATCTGCTAGTATTATTGCAGGTTGAGATTACCAATACCATCCATCAATCTGGTCGTATGTTTTCGATTTTACTGAGAAGTTGCATTGTGTGTTTAAGCTTGTATTGAACTTAATATAACCAAGACAAATTTTAATTGAAATTAAATAATAATATTTTTTGAAAGAAGATTTATTCAAGAAAAAAAAAGAAATAAAATGTTCTACAAACTAGAAAAATCATTTAAAATTTTTACACTGTCAAGGACATTGTCCCGACATATTACTCAATGGAGTGCGGCGGACTTGTAATGATGCTGCTCTTGCTAGCGCTAGTCCCGTTTTGATCCTAAAATCACGCATGCATTCATTGTATGGCCGAGCAGATTTTATAGACTGACGCCTGCATATTTGTCGTAGCACCTTTGAAGCTATTTCACCAGCTCCACCGTTAGCTGCAAAAATTATAGGAAAAAAACAAGCTCTTTCAAACCGTGATGATATACGTTCACCGTATTTTCCAATTTTCCTTTGTTCGTGGTAGTGAAAGTGATTTTACGGCATTGATGTTGAGTAGGACGGAGCAAGGTGATTGTAAACGCAAATGTCCAACAGGGACCGCTCCGAAATACTAAACAACCCATAGCAAGAAATATCTACTCTAGCGTTATGTTCCCTGGCTGTCGAATTTGTTGCGAATGTTACTCCGTCTGGAAGCGGTTGCAGTGTAGGTTCCAAGGAAACGGGATCGCAAATCCCTTTTAGCTCTTTTGCAATTAGATCCCGAAGGAAGTTGTGTCGTATAATTCGCATGCCACCGACCTTACATGAAAGAGAGTGACGGAGCTCAAACTTTGAACCGCATAAACATTGATCTGGTTGTTTCGGAGGCGTCCAACCATATCTTGTCGCTAGAGCGTCTTGAAATTGGAGCTTTGAATAATAATAACTTATAATAATAATTTTTTTAAATACAAATAGCAATAATTTTTTTAAACTCAATAAATTTTAGTTACAACAAATACGAAAGTGTTTTTCAAGTCTCATTTCAGACACCAGGCGTTTGCTTTTGTTAGCGCTACACTTATACGTTGTCGCAGCGAACATAATTTTTTTTGAAAACAAAACTTTTTTTATTACACCAACAACAATCCAATTTGGGTTCCCTCAAATGGGCCTCAATATAAATTTTATTTATTTTTTTATTTATTGTTCAATGTCCCTGATTTGAAATCCCGAGTTCGCTCTTGGTACCGTTCTCAAAGACATAGATATGGCTTTAGCTAGAGTGATGGCCATTCGACATCGGACGTTTCTGATACATTCGGAATAATCCGTTCCCGTTCTCATCGATTTTCGTCCGGCGATTGACTGCAATATATAATTTGCCACTAGTCCAGTCCCTCCCGAAGACGAAAAAATAACAGGTGCGAAAAATCCACCCTCCAGGTATCGTATTCTTTCTGCGTATTTCGCTCTTTTGCAATTTTCATGGTACATGTATACATTTTCGATGCTATCTTTTACGTTTGAGGGAGCCAGGTGGTTAAAAACACAAATGTCCAAGTAGGACCGCTCCGAAACTTCTCTATGTATGCCGTGACACGTTATATCCATTCGTGCACACCGATCCCTGGTTGTTGTTGATACCTCGAATGTCATTGTATCAGGAACTGGTTGAAGCATTACCTCTATTGAAGGATGACTTCCCACTTCCTTTAATTCAGCAGCAAGCGCGTCTCTCATGATATCGTGACGAATCATGTGTAGACCTCCTATTTTGCATCCTAGTGCGTGAATGACGTTTGTCTTGGGAATACAACTGCACTTTCGAGGAAGGTCAATAGGGTCTCAACCATATCTTACAACAATTGCCTCCTGAAAAGCGCGCTTACTTAAGTGAAATCCTTTTTGCTCAATAGGAAGTGTACTTAGCCAGGAGGACGCCCCCTTTAAGCATGCATGTTTGATTGAGTTTTGTAAAGTGGGGTTTATACTTTCAGTAAGAATTTGTAATTTTTGCATATTATTTTTTTTCTTTTCTGTATTATTATTATTATTATTATTATGTAGACAACGTTACGAGCATAGCTCACAGTTGCTGACAAATCGATAGTCAAAATAAAAGAAAAAGAGAAAATCAAAAACAAATCAGTTAACAATTTAAAATAATCTGTCGTTTAAAGAGCTCACGAGTTCCCGCATTTACAATATCATCGCTTAAACGATTCCATGAATTTATTATTCGTTGTCCAAATTGAATCGTCCTAGAATGTACTATTCGTTGGCGACTAAGATAAAACGAGTGACCTCGCAAAGCTCGAGTTGATCGAATGTTGAAGAGCCCACGCAACACATGGTGTTCATTGTGAAATACCTCCCATACAAGACACAGATCCCGCGAGTCACGAATATCACATAATGACTGCATATTTAAAGACCGAAGACGGTCCTCGTAAGGAAGTTCTCTCAAAGAATGTACTAATTTTGTTGCCCTACGTAGCACCTTCTCAAGTCGATTAATCTCATCTCTGGTTCGAGGGTATGAACATTGAGAAGCATATAACAAATGACTTAGTACAAAAGCGTTTGCAAGAACTCTAAAAGAACGTGGACTCACATAGCTGAATGATCGGCGAAGGAAACCAACCATACGCATGGCCTTCGAACAAATGTACTCAGTGTTTTGGCGAGTGGAGAAATCATCCGTTATCAATACGCCAAGATCTTTATAGCTCGAAACCAATTTAATCACTCGATCCCCGAGATGATATATCGGCACTGGAACAATATTACGTGATCGAATGTGCATGCAAGTGCACTTCGAGGCATTAACAGACAGACCATTAGAACGTGCCCACTTAAGAACCGTGTCAATATCTGATTGAAGAATGTTACGATCATAATTCGACTTGATGGCTCTCCAAATTTTTAAATCGTCAGCAAATAATGATGAATGCGAACTTATTACACTGGGTAGATCGTTGATGAAAATACAAAACAGCAAAGGACCCAATACAGACCCTTGCGGGACACCGGCATTAACTGGATAATGCTCGGAAAGGGTACCGTTAATGGCGACCTGGTATGTGCGACCAGAAAGAAAGTTGCATATCCAACGAATGATAATTGGATTGATTTTTAATGCACTTATCTTCATAATCAACTTGTCATGGGGTACATGATCAAATGCTTTGGAGAAGTCAAAAAATATGACATCGACAGCATACCCCTCATCCACTATGGAACCCCAACTTTCCTGTGCCAATAAAAGGTTGGTTACTGTGGAACAGTTTTTACGGAATCCGTGCTGATTAGTAGAAAGTAACCTGTATGATTCTAGGTAGCTACTGATTATCCGATAAAGTAATCTCTCTAATACACGACACGATACAGAGGTTAAACTAACCGGTCGGTAGTTATCTACACATGATCGATCACCTTTCTTATGAAGCGGCTTAATGATAGAGCGTTTCCATGCATTCGGGACTATACCGTAATATAATGATGCTATAAATATCCTATATAAAGGCGCAGCAATGACATCATGAAGATTCTTCAGGTATATTGAGGGAAGTAAATCTGGGCAAATCGAGCCCGACGGTTTCAGTCGTTTAAACTCTTTCATAACATCTTGAACTGTGAACAAGTGAAGAATATCAAAAATTGACGGATTAATACGAGTAATTTCTATACAAGGAGAAGTAGTAGCTGATACGAGAAATTTACGACCAAATGCATTAGCAATATCGAAATGATCTACTAGAATGCGTCCATTGTTTCCAATGATAGAGCTAGAAGATCGAACATTACTTTTAAAATTTGCATATTTAAATAATATGTTAGGATTGTTGGCTGACTTTCCTATCAGTACTTGTTCAAATTGCCGCTTTTTAAGTCTCTTGAGATATGTGAAATGATTCCGACACTTTTTAAATGACCTATAATCAGTTTCTCCATTCCTATACCTTACGAATTTTTGCTTCTTGGATCTCAATGCATCTTGAAGCTCCTTATCAAACCAAGGATTTGTGCGTGCACGGGCAGTTGCTACCTTACGAGGTGAGAAACGTAGAAGGAGCGATATCATTAGAGTTTCAAATTGTTGCCAAGATGATTCAACTCCAAAAATCAATGGATCATACCAATTTGTACCGAGAAGGGATTGACGTACTAAACTGTAATTGGTTTTGAAACATTGTACTGACATACATGAAGACTCAGGTTGTGACAATATATTAGATAAGTTTGTATTAAAGCGAATAACAGAATGATCAGAGCTGCCTAAGGGATCCAAATATGTTATACCGGTGATCAAATATTTATCGGAAGTAAGACAAATATCAAGCAAAGATTGATGGTCTCCAGAGGAACGAGTAAACATTGAGACATGTTGCGTTAGATTAAGAAAATTGATAGTATCAAGGAATGCTGATGAATAATTATTGTTATTTAAGCATATGTAGTTAGTCCAGTCTATAGAAGGCATATTTAGATCACCCACTACTACCACATTACTACGGGATCCAAACTTTAATAATGTATCAACTATGGAACAAACATCCATTCTTGGACTACGATATATAAGACCAATAGTAACTAACACATGACCGGACAGTAATATATTGCCCCATAGTGTTTCTGTACCACCTTCAGACTTGGCACTTAAGGTCATAAACGCTACACTATTATGTAAATATAAAATTACCCCACCTCCTCTCTTTCCGGTCCTATCGACACGATAAGAAGAATAATTAGCTATTTCAATCTCGTGATCAGATATATCGGAGTTAAGCCAGCTTTCTGTTATTGCTATTAACAAGGGCTGGGAATATTGAATACGTTGCTTCAATTCGTGAATTTTATTAAGAAGACTGCGTGCGTTAGTATACAAGATCACAGAACTATAGCCTATTGAAGCACATGTGTTATTTCCCTTACTGTTAGCACTATTGGATTTCGCCAGAGCAGACCACAACGGTGATTGATAATAAACAATGTCATCTAAGTAATCACATGCATTTGTAATGGGTATGTTGGATAAGCTAGAAGCGACGAGAGGAGCTAAATCTAATCCACAAACAGCGGAGTCCAATTCAAGCGAGTCCCTCGTCGCACAATTTGAAAATTCCGAATTCTTAAGTTTGTTTCTCCTGCATCTAAGCGCGATCTCAATAATTGTCTAACCTCTCGAAGACGTTCACGTTCATACTTGTCAAGATCATTTAGTAATCTAACGGGAGAACCTTTAAGATAATAGGAGTTGCTCAGAATAGTTTTGGCAGCCGCTGCGTCGGTAAAAATTGCTTTTAATAATCTAGGATGATTATTCTGCTTTTTACCAATTCGAAACAAAGCTAATAGTTTAATTTTGGACGTTACCTCTTTCGGTGACGCTACCAAAATGGTTGATAGTATCGCACGAACTTTGGATAAGTCGTCATCTAATCTATGTTGTATGTTGACCGAGATAGATTCAGGTATATTAGTGAAAACGATAGCGCGAGAATGATCATGATATTTGCGTGATCATTCTCCATTGCAATGGGTTTTTGGATCTCCATTGCAATGGATCTCCATTGCAATGGGTCTCCATTGCAATGGGTCTCCATTGCAATGGGTCTCCATTATGGATCTCCATTGCAATGGGTTTTTGAGATATCGATCCATTTGCATTGATAATTGGCGATACCATACGCTGTGATCGATCAAATTCAGTTTTCGGCTCAGTGCTTGGGTCGCTTACACCCATCCATCCTAATCTTAGCGGAAGACATATAATGCTACGTAACTCCATGTCTATGTTTGGTATTCCTATGATTTCCGGTACTAGCTTTTTGAAAATCATTTCTGATAAAGAATTTAGCCACTCACTGTTAATCTCGCAGGTGCGTTGTAAATATGTCCATTGATTTTGTAACGATTTTGTGAGCATCGTATATGCAACTTGGCTGTCGCACTTTGCTACTTCAGTCAGCAGTGATATCTGATCAATCCATTCTGCTACCCTCGTTTCGATTTTCTGTTTTATGAATTTTCTATTTTTCGTGTTCAAATTCGTCTTCTTATCGTTGCTTTCCTCCTTGTAACTTTTCATACCCCATCATTTATCAACATTCCTTTTCTTGATGATTCTCGTCATGTTTACTGTTTCTTGCGTTTCCGTAATTTCCTTCTTTTACATGTCCCAATCTACTCTACCTCTTTTGGCTTCCGCTTCTTCGTTGTGGCTGTTCCTCTCTCGTGGAATCATCGGCCCATTCTAAACCGCCAATCAACATCAATGCCGTGCTTCAAACGACAAATCCTATTCCATTTCAACAATTAACTAATTATCTGTGACTTTTGCTGTGCTATTTTAAGCGTGCAGTTTGCACACATTTGCCACGTTGAATAAATTATTTTTATTTATTTTTTTTATTTTTTATAACATTTTTTTATAAAAAATTTTATAATTTTTTTATTTTATAATAATAGTAATATCCTTTTTCAGAGCGGCATCAAATACGATCCTCTCGTTCCACACGAGCGTTTCACATACAATCCGGGAGATGTGAAGCCAGCTAAGAATTTTATGGGCTATAACAAAGATCAAGATTTTATTATTTAGTTAAGACAATTTTAATATTATTATACTGTAAAGTAATTATATCTGATTAAAAAATATTTTTATTAAATTAAGGGCGTTCATCAAGGTGACCCTCTTACCCCACTTTTGTTCAGTCTATTTGTATATGATCTGCCAGCATGGATAAGTGAAACTAACTCTTCTTGTCTTTTATGTGCAGATGATCTGGTTGTATAATCGTCAAAAATAGGTGATGTGAGTTCAGCATTGGCTAGGCTATAACTGTATTGTATGGCGAATGGTTTGCAGGTTTATCTAGCGAAAACAAGTGTTAAAATTCCTAGGGGGTGATAGGTTATCACGAAATGATGTTTTTACTCATGACGGTATAAATTTGCGAATGTTTAAGCAATTCTGCTATCTTGGCTTTAATCTATCTTCTAAGTTAAGTTTTACTAATTATTTTGATACATTGCTCATAAGGTTGCTTCTTGTATGAGTTTGATCAATTTTTTACGTTCAACAAACTATCCTACAAAAAAAGATTTATTTTAACGTGTCAAATGCGTGCCAGCGCACGCTTACATGACCACAACAAAACAAAAATGTAAATCACGTGTCGAGAATACGTGAACAAAAGAGGTGTTTGAATGTGATAAAGGAGGGGGCGCGGCGGATGTCAAGAAGGAGTTGATTCCAGGCAAGTGATGCGGCGATAAGGAACGATCGGTGACCATAGTTTTGGCGTAATTGGGAACGTGGAGTAAGAGAGTATGACGGGAACGCAGCGATAGCAAGGTTAATAAAGGAAGTCTAAGAAAGGCAGGTTGATGAACGATGGGGAGCCGACAGCGATGAGACGAAAAGTTACGAGAAGAAGGCGGAGTTTGATGCGGATGTGGATGGTGGGCCAGGAGAGTTGGACAAGATATGTGGATTAGTGATCGAAGCGACGGAGATGAAAGAGCACACGAACGGCGGAGTTGATTATTCGTTGTAGGGGTTGGATGATGGATTTTGGAGAATTGGCGAAAAGGCTAAGGCAGTAATCGATTTTATGGAAAAGAAGTCATAAAAGAAGAGACACACAAGAACGAAAGTCGATAAGGGCTCGGATACGGCGGATGTCACGAAGAATTAAGTTAGACGAGCGAAAATTGTCACGGACGAAAGGTTTAAGGGAAAGGTGATCATCAAAATGGAAGCCTAAGGAAGTGAGATTGTGTACTATAGGGATGATCGATGAGGCAAAAGATACAGGGGGAGATATGTTAGGTTTACGGGAGAGGATTCACATTATTTTAGACTTGTCAGAGTTTTGAACGAGATGAAGATTGGAGAGACGTTTGTAGATAGAAGAAATACAGTTAGAGTCAGAAATGCCGATATCGTGAATGCGATGTGCGGGTGCATGAGCATAGATGATGATGTCATCGGCGTATTACATGACTTTAAAGGAGTAAGGCTTGATAAACGGAGAGATCGCCAAGCAGAAGAGAGAAAAGCAGTGGACCTAGGACAGAACCTTGTGGGACCCCGCAAAAGATAGGGATGGGAGGGTAGGATGATAAACTAGAACAGACGCGAAAGGAACGGTTAGATAGATATGATGTAAACCAGGCTACGGAGGAGGAAGAAAAGCCGTAATCATAACGAAGGCGAGAAAGGAGGACAGAGTGGTCGACAATGTCGAGGTCGGAGGAGAGGCCGAGGGAGATGAGAACACTATATAGAGCCTTGTCTCGAGAAATGAGTAAGTCGGTGTAAACTTTCATGCAGGCGATTTCTATGCAGTGATTAGAGCGGAAAGCGGATTAGAAAGGAGGGTACAGTTTGGATGAGGAGAGATAAGCGTTGATCTGTATTAAGATGATGCGTTCTAAGAGCTTAGAAAGAGTAGGGAGTAGTTAAATGGGGCAATAGCTAGAAATATTTTCAAATTATGTTTCTTTCAAGGGTTACATATGGATTATCGGCTATTTGGCAGGATTTGTCTATTTCGAATTTTGAGAAATTTATAGAATAAAATGTAATTTCCTTAAATTCTTCTTTTGTTTGCCCCACAAGGTTTCGTCTTCGAAATTAGCTTATCTTGCTAGAGACAACCCTTGCCTTTAATCCTGCAAAAACATTTTGTCTTGATAGAAACGGCGAGATTTCGTTTCGTGTATCGAATTTGGATTCGAATCAACTCTTACTCGATAGTGATATCAAATTTACGCCTGCCGTTGAATTCCCGAATATTTTGAAGTTTAGTAGTCAACAAAAATAAACATGTTTTATAAGATTTTCTTTTGACGGATTTCATGGAAAATTTTGTTCAAATAGAATTATGTGCCCAACACGAGAATCCTCCTGCATTTGTAAATATTGTTTATATATGCCATCAATTCTTACACGCCTGATTTTGCATTTATTTATTTGTCCATTTATTTATTCATTTCATTTATTTATCGTCCATTCCGTCCGGTGTTCCACAAGGCTCCGTATTAGGCCATATACTTTTCCTTCTTCTTGGTGATTTGTCTTCAATTTCTCATAAATTTAACTTCCATGTTATGCAATATGCTGATGACATTCTCATCTATGCTCATGCACCTGTTTATCGTATTCACGATCTTAGTGTTTCCGCTTCGGACTGTCTTGTCTCAATTTCCAATCATCTTTCTTCCCTTCGCCTTTCTCTGAATCCTGATAAATCCAAAATTATGTGGATCCTACCTCGACGCCTCGGCTTCGAACCTCCCTCCGTATCATTAAATTTTACAATTCTTCCTATCGTTGATAATCTCGTTTTCCTAGGCTTCCATTTTGACAACCGACTTTCACTTAAACCTTTTGTTAGAGATAAAGTACGCTCATCTACCTTGATACTCCGCAACCTCCGTCGACTTCGTAGATTGATCGATTTCCCTTCTTGTATGACGATCATATAATCTCTCCTTTTTTCTGGACTCGATTATTGTCTTAGTATATTTTCCAACTCACCTAAATCCACTCTTCTTCCCCTACAACGCATCGTCAACGCAGCTGTCCGAATTCTCCTCCGTCTTCGTCGTTTTGATCATACATCCTACCATCTTGCTTCTCACGATATGCCTACAATTTATTGTCGTGTTCAAATTCGTATTCTTATCGTTGCTTTCCGCCTTGTAACTTTTCATACCTCTTCATTTCTCAACCTTCCTTTTCTTGATAATTCTCGTCCTGTTTACTGTTCCTTGCGTTCCTGTAATTCCCTTCTTTTACATGTCCCAAACTACTCTACCTCCTTTGGACTCCGCTCCTTCCTGGTGACTGCTCCTCTATCGTGGAATCATCTGCCCATTAATATACGCCAATCAACTTCCCTGCCGTGCTTCAAACGACAAATCCGATCCCATTTAAACAATTTATCCGCTTGACTTTTTCATTTTTGTTTGTGGACTTGTAAGCGTACAGCTTGTACGCATTTGCCACATTAAATAAATTTGTATTATTATCCTTATTGCAGTTTTTCGACCTGTTAATTAGTATTATTAATTTGGTAGGTGTTTGCTGTATTAACGTTGTTTTTTGTTTATTAAAGTATAACAATTTTATTAAACATAAAAGTTGCCGAATGAATCAAATCAAACAAACTTAAACGTATATCAGCCGGAACAAAGTAGTATATCGTAACGACGCAATAATGCACCAAGATGGCGAGATCCTCGCAGAGACGTAATAAGTGTGAACTAAAGAGCTTCCAGGATATTCCATTTCGGAGTGATGATATTCCCTTGCACACGTGAGTCATCTTCCATGCACTGATACAACTATAACTTATGAAAGCCTTACTTCACTTTTTAGGCCAGGCCATATTAAATCTTCAATCATTGTGTTTTGCTCGGAGGTGAGGAGGCAGAGTCGGAACCTAAAAAACGCAAAATATCTGCAGTATCTAACTTATTCGTTGTCCAAAGATGGTTTAGAAAATAAATGCGTTTATTTTTGTTTACTTTTAATTTCTTTAAGTTGCTATTTTTTCACATCACCCTATACAAAAAGGTTTCCACTACTCCAAGGTTAGCATAATACCTTCTACTCCCCAATTCTTTTTTGTGATTTGTTCAGCAAGTTTAACAACAAATTGAATTCGCTGTTCCATGTGGCGATTTCTGGCATAAAATACCATACCTGAACTACAAAGGGCTTTGGCAATGTTTCTCGCCTCCCAAAAGTTTGCTAACCAACCTAGAGCCTTTGAGGCTAAGTTCATTCCTTTCTTATACAATTTGCATGCATATTAAAGATCCTTTCTATGAGATAATGCAGGAGAGAAGTAGCTCCCAAGAATTCTCAGATGTATTTTTTCTCTAATTTCAAATAGCTTATATCGTTCAAATGCCGATTTCTTTCTGACTTTATACAACAAATGTTTGAATTTCCCCCTATTAAGATGGAGACCCAAATGTTCCGCTCTCTCAGATATCTTATAAATCGTTTCTTTTATAATTTTGTTCATTCTGGCTGCATTTGTGTATCTTTTAAAGGCAATTGAAATATCATCAGCATAGGTGACAATGTGTATTTTACCGGCCTTTTGCAGACCTTCTGTTAATTTTATTGTATCTAGCAAAAAAACTATGGGTGAGAGTGGCGATCCCTGTGGTACCCCTAATCCAAAAATAGAAATGGGCCACCTCCATCAATCGGTTTTGCAGATTTTCCTAAAATGCATGAAGTAATTCTCTGTACTAAAACTGAGAGAACTTCAAATGTATCAAGAGCCTCGAAGATAGTTCAGCGGAAAATGGTTTAAAAAAAAGGATTTATTTTAACGTGGCAAATGCGTGCCAGCGCACGCTTACATGACCACAACAAAACAAAACTGTGAATCAGGTGTCGAGAAGGTGTGAACGGAGGAGGTGTTTGAATGTGATAAAGGAGGGAGCGCGGCGGACGTCGAGAGGGAGTTGATTCCAGGCGAGTGAGGCGGCGACGAGGAAGGATCGGAGACCGTAGTTGTTGGAGTAATTAGGAACGTGGAGTAAGAGGGTATGACAGGAACGAAGCGATAGCGAAGGTGGGGCGAGTATCGTCTAAGAAAGGAAGGTTGATGAACGATGGGGAGCCGACAGCGATGAGACAAAAAGTAACGAGAAGGCGGAGTTTGATGCGGATGTGGATGGTGGGCCAGGAGAGTTGGGCAAAATATGTGGATGTGTGGTCGAAGCGACGGAGACGAAAGAGCACTCGAACGGCGGTGTTGATTATTCGTTGTAGGGGTAGGATGATGGATTTTGGAGAATTGGCGAAAAGGCTAAGGCAGTAATCGATTTTAGGGAAAAGAAGCGATGAAAGAAGAGACATACAAGAACGGAAGTCGATAAGGGGGCGGATACGGCGGATGTCACGAAGAATTAAGTTAGACGAGCGGACCTTGTCACGGACGAAGGGTTTAAGGGAAAGGTGATCATCGAAATGGAAGCCTAAGAAAGTGAGATTGTGGACTATAGGGATGATCGATGAGGCAAAAGATACAATGGGAGGAGATATGCTTGGTTTACGGGGAAGGATCTACATTATTTTGGACTTTTCGGCGTTTAGAACGAGATGGAGATTGGAGAGACGTTTGTAGATAGAAGAAAGACAGTTGGAGGCAGAAATGCCGATATCGTGTATGCGATGTGCGGGTGCATGAGCATAGATTACAATGTCATCGGCGTATTGCATGACGTTAAAGGAGTAAGGTTTGATAAATGGAGAGAGATCGCCAAGCAAAAGAGAGAAAAGCAGGGGACCTAGGACTGAACCTTGTGGAACCCCGCAAAAAATAGGGATGGGAGGGGAGGATGATGAATTAGAACAGACGCGAAAGGAACGGTCGGATAGATATGAGGCGAACCAAGCTACGGAGGAGGAAGAAAATCCGTAATCATAACGAAGGCGAGAAAGGAGGACGGAGTGGTCGACAATGTCGAATGCGGAGGAGAGGTCGAGGGAGATGAGAACACTATATAGAGCCTTGTCTCGAGAAATGAGTAAGTCGTTGTACACTTTTATGCATGCGATTTCTGTCGAGTGATTAGAGCGGAATTGAGGGTTAACCCCTCTAAATGTGCGCATATGTCCATTGGTTATTCACTAAACTCATCGTATCAGATAGGTTCGATTCAGATAGGCCGAGTGGGTGAATTCAAAGATCTTGGTGTGATGATGACCAGTAGCTTAAAAACTAATGTCCACACTAGATATATTTGTAATCGAGGCTATCGTGTTTTATGGATGTTTTTCAAGTCTTTTGATCGGATAAGTCCATCAATGTTTAAGCGACTATTTTGCTCTTACATTCTTCCCATCCTTGAATACGGTTTACATGTAACTTATCCACAGACTTTAAGGGAATCCCGTGACATTAAGAACTTGTTACATAAAGGGTCACGAATGATTCCTAATTTCTCGAATTTGAGATATGCTGAACGTTTGACATCTCTACGTGTCGGCACATTGAAATATCGCAGATCGGCCATTGATTTATCAACTGCAGTCAAAATTGTTTTCGATGGCTTTGGTGGTCTCTTTAGCTTATTATCCGTGAATTATAGACGCGAAACTCGTGGGCATGTGTGAAAACTAATAAAGCCAACTACAAGAATTCCTGTTAACCAACGATTTGCAACCAGGGTAATTAACGGATGGAATGCACTAAAGTGACTTGATATCTCTAGTAGTATATCTAGTGATGCTATCAAGAAAGCCATCGAAGCCGAGATAATGAGATTTTGACTACTACTTGATTGAATTTTTTTGTTGATGTTTTTTATTATTTTATTGTTTTGTAAGCGACACAAAAAGCGAATAACAAAAGACGAAAAGTTACAAGAAGAAGGCGGATTTTGATGCGGATGTGGATGGTGGGCCAGGAGAGTTGGGCAATATATGTGGATGTGTGGTCGAAGCGACGGAGATGAAAAAGCACACGAACGGCGGAGTTGATTATTCGTTGTAGGGGTAGGATTAAAGTTACTTTCGTAACTTTTCCAAAAGCGAATAACAGAAGTAAATTTTATGAAAACGTTTTACTCTTCAATTTTAAAGGAATGATATTGTAAGTGTTTTATTTTATAAATGTTTTTGAATTGTAATGATTTTGTTTCTGTTTTTATTGCTTTTATTGAATTGTATAAATTGTTCGGAACTTTACGTGTGCAATATAACTGAAGAAGACTGTCATACAGTCGACACGTTTTAAATAGATTTTAGATTTCAAAATCTCCTTTTTTCTGGTTATAATTATTTATTTCATTTTATCTAAATAATCGAGTCCCAATAAAGATGGACCACAGGAGACGATTTTGTCTGCAATATATAAGTCGTTTTCTTGAATCACTGTCGCTGGGACCCGTTCAGAGTTCATTTGTATATATCCAATTATGAAAATACACCAGCTGAATCAGCTGGTGTATTTTCATAATTGGATATATATAGAGAGATTGCAGACATAACCGTCTTCTGGGGTCCATCTTTATTGGGACTCGATTATTTAGATAAAATGATTATTTAGATATAATTGTAGATGTTGCCATATATATGTATGTTGTATATATATTGGACTCAGAACGCAGCCTTGTGATACACCACAGGTGATTGCTGACCACTTAGATATACAACCTTTGATGCGCACGGCAAAGTAATGATCAGTTAGGAATGACTAAATTCAAGTTTTAACGCGACCACCAATCCCATATTTCGATAGTTGATTGATAAGAATACGGTGTACGACCCTATCAAACCCTTTGATGAATCGAAGAAGAGCGTGTCTACTCCCGTTCCTCTTGCATCGCATTCGACCAACTATTCCGGGAGAATACAAGGTTAGTTACCATAAAACAGTGAGGTCTGAAAGTGATGTAATAAAACAAATAGTCGTAATCCAACTTCGCTTCTTGAATTGCAAAATTAGCGGAAAATAGCTCTGCAACTTCGATAGGGTCAACAATTAAATCACCCGCGTTGTTCACAATGTTGTAAAATTTATCTAACGCAGTATTACAGCGCAGTAGGTGATTGAATAACTGCTTAGGGTTCGAGAATGCAGCCCGACATATGTTAGAAATGAAATTCTTCCTCTTCAGTCTCTTAATATAAGTTACCTTGTTTCTCAATAATCGGTATTTATCAAAGGATAGTCTACCATCTTTGTACGCAGAAAATGAGATATCCCGTGATCTGATTGCATGCTTAATTTCAGAGTCAAACCAAATTAGAATACGGATGCATGTTTTCTTATGTTGAATTGGTGAGAAGAATGTCAATAACTCAATCATAGTACGTTTGAGATGGTTCCATGCAGGGTTAGTACCAATGATAAAAGGATTAGGCCATGCTACCGTACTGAGTATACGTTCTATACTGAGAAAGTTAGCCTTCATTGGATTGACTTTGGAACTGTTTTGATTAAACGAGGGCATCTGAGCGAAACAACAATATCAATCATGCGATGGTCACTAGAACTGATTGGTGGATCATAATTAATCCGGTCAATGATAGAGGCATCAACCGATAGGCATATATCAAGTAGAGGCGCACTATGTTCACTAGCGCGAGTGAATTCGTGAATGTGCTTATTAAGGTTCATGTCATTAATAACGTCGAGAAGATTTGCAGATTCAGGGTCACAACCAGGTAGAGGCACGACGTTTATCCAGTCAACGTGGGGCATATTGAAATTACCAAGAACTATCGCTGATGACCTAGTTCTTAAATGTTTTCGCAATGAGTTACAGATAGACACTGTGGATGAAGGAGGTTATCGATAGAATAAGCCCACAATTGATGACGATTATCTGTCGCTGTTAGTTTGACCCAAATGTACTCATTTAGGGACACTCGTCAGCGCATGCATCGATTAGTGTTACCGACAAAGAATCTCGCGCGAAGATGATGACTCCACCATCTCTTGAAGATAACCGATCCATACGAACAAGAGAGTATCCATCTAGACTAATTTCATCGTCATATATTTGTGGATTAAGCCAGGTTTCCATGAGTGCTACAATATCCACATGTTTTTGGTTGACAACAGTAGAAAGTTCGGATAACTTAATTGATATACTAAGTATATTTGTATATAAGAGCCGCAAGTTAGGTATATGGTAGTCTTGTTGATCATAACTAGGTGTGTTGCGAGATTGAAAATCTTCCGAATGACCGCGATCATGAAAATGAAGTGAACTCGTCATTATTGTTAGTCCGGTAGCGAGTTTAATGTGACGCAACACAAGGTGACAGGGTCTACTTGCTGCGTAAGAACAAGAGGCGTCCAGTGAACCCGAATTTGAGTTTCTTTTGACTTCTAAGGGACGTAAACTTATTTCTAGCTTTACGATATGACGTATATTCTCCTTAAAAAGCACGATATCTTCGATACAACACCTTACACTCAAAAGATTACTCAGTTCACTATCAAATCAAGGTTTATTGTGTTTACTGAAGTGCGAAGTATGTAAAGCTGTAAATCTGTCGAGAAGATAAAGTAGTGTCACAAGAAATGCCCACGCACTTTTTAATACTGCAATAAACCAAGCGATATGATTAAGATGACAACGTATGATATCGTAATCAGCATTAAATATGCTTAGTTCCTTGTAATAAATTTTCACATTTGGCATCCGAATGGGAACTGTATCAACATAGAGCAATGATCATTATTCCCAATCGCCGAAAGATAATTGATTCTAATATGTAGATAACTGTTTGACAAACATAAATCAAGCATACACCTAAAGTAGCTCTAAAACTCGTGTTCCCCTTTACTGAAAGTAATTTAGTTTGTTTATTGAATCAAGTAATTCAGATGATTCAAAATCACAACCACTCAAACGAGATTAATTTGAAATCACATAGAATAATTTAATTTTCTTGAACAACAATCGTTATAATTCGTCTCGAAGACGTTCATTATATGTCATATGAGATCTATAAACAAGTTCAATTACAAGCGAATAAACAGGACTTTCTAGGTTACAACACAAGGATGGATAACCGACCTCTTCATTATAGTAATGCAATATACTGACTAAAAGACTATTATGTGTGAACAAGATGACACCACCTCTAGTATTTCTACGATTACAACGGTATGATGTATAACCGGGCATCGCCAATTCTGATTCACTAACGTTTAAGTGTAACCAAGATTCACTAAAAGCCAGGATACTAGCATAAATTTCTTCACTAAAAAACTGATTTATTTTAACGTGGCAAATGCGTGCCAGCGCACGCTTACATGACTACAACAAAACAAAACTGTGAATCAGGTGTCGAGAAGGTGTGAACGGAGGAGGTGTTTGAATGTGATAAAGGAGGGAGCGCGGCGGACGTCGAGAGGGAGTTGATTCCAGGCGAGTGAGGCGGCGACGAGGAAGGATCGGAGACCGTAGTTGTTGGAGTAATTAGGAACGTGGAGTAAGAGGGTATGACAGGAACGAAGCGATAGCGAGGTGGGGCGAGTATCGTCTAAGAAAGGAAGGTTGATGAACGATGGGGAGCCGACAGCGGAGACGAAAAGTAACGAGAAGGCGGAGTTTGATGTGGATGGTGGGCCAGCAGAGTTGGGCAAAATATGTGGATGTGTGGTCGAAGCGACGGAGACGAAAGAGCACTCGAACGGCGGTGTTGATTATTCGTTGTAGGGGTAGAATGATGGATTTTGGAGAATTGGCGAAAAGGCTAAGGCAGTAATCGATTTTAGGGAAAAGAAGCGATAAAAGAAGAGACATACAAGAACGGAAGTCGATAAGGGGGCGGATACGGCGGATGTCACGAAGAATTAAGTTAGACGAGCGGACCTTGTCACGGACGAAGGGTTTAAGGGAAAGGTGATCATCGAAATGGAAGCCTAAGAAAGTGAGATTGTGGACTATAGGGATGATCGATGAGGCAAAAGATACAATGGGAGGAGATATGCTTGGTTTACGGGGAAGGATCCACATTATTTTGGACTTTTCGGCGTTTAGAACGAGATGGAGATTGGAGAGACGTTTGTAGATAGAAGACAGCTAGTTGGAGGCAGAAATGCCGATATCGTGTATGCGATGTGCGGGTGCATGAGCATAGATTACAATGTCATCGGCGTATTGCATGACGTTAAAGGAGTAAGGTTTGATAAATGGAGAGAGATCGCCAAGCAAAAGAGAGAAAAGCAGGGGACCTAGGACTGAACCTTGTGGAACCCCGCAAAAAATAGGGATGGGAGGGGAGGATGATGAATTAGAACAGACGCGAAAGGAACGGTCGGATAGATATGAGACGAACCAAGCTACGGAGGAGGCAGAAAAGCCGTAATCATAACGAAGGCGAGAAAGGAGGACGGAGTGGTCGACAATGTCGAATGCGGAGGAGAGGTCGAGGGAGATGAGAACACTATATAGAGCCTTGTCTCGAGAAATGAGTAAGTCGTTGTACACTTTTATGCATGCGATTTCTGTCGAGTGATTAGAGCGGAAAGCGGATTGGAAAGGAGGGTACAGATTGGATGAGGAGAGATAAGCGTTGATTTGTATTAAGATGAGGCGTTCTAAGAGCTTTGAAAGAGTAGGGAGTAGTGAAATGGGGCGATAGCTAGAAGGAAGGGAGGGGTCGAGCGATTGTTTCTTAAGGAGGGGACGAACGATTGCGGATTTCCAGTGTGAAGGGAAGATACGACTGCGGATGGACGAGTTAAACAAGGTTGTGAGAAATGGGGATATCGATGAGCATATAGATTTTAATATGTGGGTAGGCAGGGGATCGGCAGGTGAGGTTTTGTTGGGCAAGGACATGAGGACAGATGATACTTCTGTAGGTGATACAGGGAGAAGATGAAAGAGTTCCGGAAGGATGAGAGTAGACTTGGCAGAGTGGGATGGGATGGAGACCGGGGTGTGAGAGAGCAGCGTGGATACTTTAGTCTGGAGAAATGACGAATAATCATTAGCATTGATGTTGCAAGGCGTAGAGGAACGAGCCAGGATTTCACTAAGTAATGAAATATCAACCAATTTGGGAACTATACTTTGGACGTTCGAATATAGTACATTAATGTGATTTCCACAAGAAGTAGATGCAATCACAGATAAGTTTGCTCTTAAATTCGTCTGCTTATAGATGCGACACAGTCGCATCAGTTGGTGATTTGTGAAGTTCGGTCGTGTGAAGTCAAGGATGTCTAAAATACACGAGGACGGTGTCACACTACTTGAAAATTTTGACTAATAAGATTGCATTATCCATTTTTCGTCCTTTATTGAAGCTCACATCTAGCTAATCTCAGTATCTTACTATCTCACGGGTTTAGATCACGAAGTAGTCTAATTCCTGTATTGATTAGGTTATGGGATTTCCTCAATATGATATCTACATGTTCTTTATCGCTGCACACTATCTTTAACAACCGAGGTGTAACCCTTGTATTATTTGGTTTACCAATGCGAAAAATCGAAATTACCTTTTGGGATGCCATAAATTGTGAGTCACAATCAAATAGTATGTGTCCTAGTATATACCTTAATTTTTCCAGGTCATTATTTAACCGATGTTGAATATTTATTGCTAATGATTTTGCAATTTTTGTCATAAGAATAACAATTTCCAATGTAATTGACGTTCTCTTACGAAGATCATTTGAAAAACCGTTTTTATTGAATGACGAATTCTTAAATAATTTACAGATACAAGATTTCAAGATTCTATTTTTACTAAAAGAGGTTATTATAATTGGTAGTTTTGTGATTGATATCTTCAGCATTATGTGCTTTAGGTATCTTATCGAGGGAACAAAACCATCATTGTCATTCAGAACACTATACCCCAAATTCTCTACTATTGATATCAGTATGTCAGCTGGGGACAGATTACTTGCTAAACTGTGTAACATTTGGCAATCATCATTGTTGTATTAGAGGAAAGCTATTAGAGAAAAGCTATAAGAGAAAAGCTCTATCCTATCCCACAATAACATATTCTTTTCCTCACGATCTCGCATTTCTTTTCGACTCTGAACTCACATCCACTCTCGATCTTATCTTGCATTCATGCCTCACACACACCATCGCTTGCACCGTGCACCATGGTTTGACATCCAATGATTACTCTCAAAGCGTCGACTCCGTCATGATTTTCGAGTCTATCACCGCTCTCTTAGACGTGATTTCCACTCGATCACTCCGTCTTTCCATGATTCCTATCTTGCTCATCGCCGGTATCATCAAAACCTACTACGTACTAAATGCAACTCCTTCTGGCAGCATAAAACCATCACTTCATTCAACTCTAAGAGTCTCTGGCATACTTTTAACTCAATCCTGCTCGTTCCTCTTCACAGTGCAACATCAATGCCCATGATTATCCGTCATTTCTCAAGACTAAAGTATCCACGTTGATCTCTCACAACCCGGTCGTTATCCTATCCCACTCTGACTCGCCTAGCCTCATCCTCCCGGAACTCTTTTATCTTCTCCATGTCTCACCTACCGAAGCATAATCTGTCATCATGTCCTTGCCCAACAAAACCTCGCCTGCCGATCCCCTGCCTACTCACATGTTAAAATCCATATGCTCATCGATATCCCGTTTCTCACAACCTTGTTTAACTCGTCCATCCGCAGTCGTATATACCCTTCACACTAATAATCCGCAATCGTTCGTCCCCTCTTTAAGAAACAATCTCTCGACCCCTTCTTTCCTTCTAGCTATCGCCACATTTCACTACTCTCTACTCTTTCCAAGCTCTTAAAACGCCTCATCTTAATACAGATCAGCGTTTATCTAACCTCATTCAATCTGTACCCTCATTTCCAATCCGCTTTTTGCTCTAATCACTCTACAGAAATCGACCGCATGAAAGTTTATAACGACCTACTTATTTCCCTCGACCTCTCCTCCGCATTCGACATTGTCGACCACTCCGTCCTCCTTTCTCGCCTTCGTTATGATTACGGCTTTTCTGCCTCCTCCGTAGCTTGGTTCGTCTCATATCTATCCGACCGTTCCTTTCGCGTCTGTTCTAATTCACCATCCTCCCCTCCCATCCCTATTTTTTGCGGTGTCTCATAAGGTTCAGTCCTAGGTTCCCTGCTTTTCTCTCTTATGGTTGGCGATCTCTCTCCGTTTATCAAACCATTCTCCTTTAACGTCATGCAACACGCCGATGACATCATCATCAATGCTCATGCACCCGCCCATCGCATACACGATATCGGCATTTTTGCCTCCAACTGTATTTCTATCAACAAACGTCTCTCTAATCTCTATCTCGTTCTAAACCTTGACAAGTCCAAAATAATGTGGTCCTCCACCGTCAACCTAAAATATCTGTTCCTACTTTATATTTTGCCTCATCAATCATATCCATAGTTTTCAATCTCACTTTCTTAGTCTTCCATTTCGATGATCACCTTTCCCTTAAACCCTTCGTCAATGACAAGGTCCACTCGTTTAACTTAATTCTCCGTAACATTCGCCGTATCCGCCCCCTTATCGACTTTCGTTCTTGTATGTATCTTCTTTCATCGCTTCATTTCCCTAAAATCGATTACTGCCTCAACCTTTTCGCCAATTCTCCAAAATATATCATCCTACCTCTACAACGAATAATCAACCCCGTCGTTTATGTGCTCTTTCGTCTCCGTCGCTTCGACTACACGTCCACATATTTTGCCCAACTCTCTTGGCCCACCATCCACATCCGCATCAAACTCCGTCTTCTCGTAACTTTTCATCTCTTCGCTGTCGGATCCCGATCGTTCATGACATCTCTTTATTAGACGACACTCGTCCTATCTCTCTATCGCTGCGTTCCCGTAATTCCCTCTTACTCTACGTTACCAATTACTCTAACAACTACAGTATCCGATCATTCCACGTTGCTGCCCCACTCACTTGGAATCAGCTCCCACTCGACGTCCGTCGCGCTCCCTCCTTTATTACACTTAAATATCTCCTCCGTTCACACCTTCTCGGCACATGATTTACATGTTTTGTTTTGTTGTGGTCATGTAAGCTTGCGCTGACACGCATTTGCCACGTTAAAATAAATCTTTTTTAAGCTTTAATTTTTCGGCTTTAATAAAGCCGTCATTCGGTCTTATCGTTACTGTTATTACACAACACCATTAAAAATTATTTATTTTTGCGTGTCAAATCCGTGCCGGCGCACGCTTGCGTGGCCACGAAAAAATCTAAAAAAATTGTCGAGAAGTGAGAACGGAAGCGGTATTTAAATGTGATAAAGGAGGGAGTGCGGCGGACTTCGAAATGGAGCTGATTCCAAGCGTGTGGGCCGGCAACGAAGGATCGAAGACCGTAGCTGTTGGAGTATTTTAGAATATAGAGTAAGAGGGAATAACGGTAACGCAGCGATAAGGAGGTGTGGCGTTGTCGTCTAAGAAAGGGAGGTTGTTGAAGGACGAAGGGCCGACAGCGATGAGACGGAAAGTGACGAGAAGAAGGCGAAGTTGGATGCGGACGTGGATGGCGGCCGGTAGAGTTGATCAAGATATATGGATGTGTGATTATATTGACAAACATTTATGAACAATTATATTGTATTGGAGAAAAGCTTACGGTTTAAGCTTTATTCCAAGCTGTTTTAATTTGTATGTTGTTCGCAATCATAGTTTCTCAGGTATCTTGGTAAACTGCGTTGTCGTGTTTAGCGACGGTCTGCAACGTGATTACCGGTACTTTGTTGGTCTCCAATATCGTCCTAAATTTGCGGAATA
This sequence comes from Pomphorhynchus laevis, assembly GCA_012934845.2. Lineage (NCBI taxonomy): Eukaryota > Metazoa > Acanthocephala > Palaeacanthocephala > Echinorhynchida > Pomphorhynchidae > Pomphorhynchus > Pomphorhynchus laevis. The sequence continues at coordinate 29,437 of WNNJ02001570.1, read as the reverse complement.
CATTCGTCTTGTATATGTGGATTATCACTTAATTCTTGAGATCCGCTCTCATTTTGATGACCACCCTCCGGACTTCGTGATAGTTTTTACTATTTGAAACTGTCAAAACTTTTCCATCTGATCGTAAGATTTGACTGTAGTAAGGATTCGACATATTTTCGTCATATTTTCCAGTTCGGTCACGCTTCACCCATACGGAAACATCAGATCTTAGCCAGGATGGAATTTCATTTAGATTTTTCAAACGTCGTTTGAAGCCAAATAACCGATCTGCGGGATAGAATTCGTGCTAGTTAATAGCAAGCTTCTAAGAGCAACCAAAGCCTGAACCATGACGTCTTGCTAGCACGAAAGTGAAAGATTTTTTGAGTATAACGATACCATTATCGATGACCAAATGATATTGTTGTAACGCTCGAGTAGTCCATTTCCTTGAAGGTGGTAAGCGCTGGAATAACTTTGCGCAGTACCGTTCGACAACAAAAATAGCCGTAGTTCTTTTGACATGAAATACATCCCTCGATCACTGTGTATGTAAGCTGGAGGACCGAATATACCGAATATAGATTTAAAACATTTTATTACGATTGCAGAGGACATATACACAGAAAACGAATGGATATTTGTAAAATCAGTTGACTATACACGGAGCATAAATATTTTCGTTATTTGATGGTAGTGGTCCTTCAAATTCGACATTAAGCCTTTCAAATGGCTTAGTCGTTTAAATCACCTGTCCGATGGTCGATGGCTGGCAGAAGCGAGGTATAAGTAGCTTACAAACTTTACATCTTTTCACTAATCTCAAACATCAGATATTACGAATGGCAAATTCATCATTTGTACAGAATGATTTAATCGAATAACTACTGCATGGCACAACCCATCATGTAGTTGGTATAATGTTGATACGGAAGTAGAACACAGAAATGGTCGTCACGAGACAAGGCATCGGCACAAGTATTTTGATGACCGGGTTTATAGTATATTTTGAAACGATATGGAAGCGATTTTTACTTCCAACGTGCAAATTTATCTATCTTAATGCGGCTACCTTTGTCGTGACCGAACATCATACATACGTATCTTTGATAAGTTATAAGTTTGAACCTTTGATTAGTTTAGTGATGTTTCCAGTATCGAATGCTTTCCACTATAGCCGTTGCTCCACTATCAGTCATAAAAAGTACGAGAGATAATAAAATACAATTGTTATATTAAATTGTTGTATTAGAGAAAAGCTTTAGTTGAATCAACTCGTCCAATTGCCTCTCATACATCTACTGCTTTTAACCATGGCGGTATAGTTGCCATTGCTCGTCACCCAATGTCTTTACGTAAAATTAACGTTAACATCCGTTACACCTCGTTCGAATTACTCATATGCAGATTATCAACTCCTTTCCCTCTGGAACTTGTGATTGTATACCGTCCAGGTTCAGTTGCCCCCTTACGTATCTTCTTTAACGACCTTGCAGATCTTATGTCTCACTGTTCATTGTCTTATACTCCTTCTTTTGTTCTCGGTGACTTTAACATTCGTCTTGATCGCCCGGCTGACTCTGACTCTATCACTGTAACTAATCTTTTTTCTGATTTTACCTATAAATTACTTTCAACAAGCCCAACTCATATTCTCGGCGGTGCTCTCGACATCATTGCTGTCCCTATCTGCTTCAATGACTATACTTCCTTGTCAATTACTGATCCCGGTTTGTCCGATCATTTCCTTGTCACTCTTACTCTTACTCGTCCCCATCCTCCTTCTCCGCCTCCACCAATATCCACACCAAGTCGACCCTGGAAACTTCTCGATATCCCTATTCTCTGCACAGCCTTACTCAATTCTTCACTCTTTTCACTTCCTCTTAACTATCTCTCTCCCGATGATCTCTGCATTCTGTTTGATTCTGAACTTATGTCTATCATCAATAAACTTCTGCCTAGTCGACTCCGACGCTCTCTGCGCTTGCGCCATGCTCCCTGGTTCGATTCTGAGTGTAGTCTTTCTAAGCGTCGACTTCGTCACTCTTTTCGTGTGTATAATCGCTTTCTTAAACGTTCTCCCAACTCACTCACTCCAAATCTCCGTGATTCCTACTTTTCTCTACGCCGTTCACATCTTATTCTTATACGTACTAAACGTACTATCTTTTGGCGAAATCAACTCGAGTCATCTTCCAACTCTAAATCTCATTGGAAAATCTTAAACTCAATTCTTTCACGATATCATACCCTTGTAATATAAATCCTGATGAATTTTCTTCTTATCTACAAACTAAGTTATCTAATTTACTTTCCCTACTACCCATAGCCCCCTTGTACCCACTCTTATCTTTAAATACTTCCCTCCCAGAACTATTCCACCTTCTTTCCGTTTCGTCTGATGAAGTTTCTTCGGTTATGCTGTCATTACCTAATAAAACCTCTCCATCTGACCCAATTCCCACTCACTTGCTTAAAAATATCTGCTCCTCTATCTCACCCTTCCTAACCACATTGTTCAACTCGTCCATCCGTAGCCGTACATTTCCTTCCATCTGGAAATGCGCCACTGTTCGTCCTATCATCAAAAAGCAATCTCTCGACTCCTCACTACCATCTTCGTACCGTCCAATCTCACTTCTCCCAACCCTCTCTAAACTCCTTGAGCGTCTCGTTCTCAAGCAAGTTAATACATATCTCTTTTCCTCTAACTTGTTTCCTCCCTTCCAAGCCGCTTTTCGCTCTAATCACTCTACTGAAATTGCCTGTCTTAAAATTTATAACGACATACTCATCTCGCGCGATCAAAAATTATGTATTGTCATAGTTTCTCTTGATCTCTCATATGCTTTTGACATCGTCGATCACTCGATTCTTCTCCATCGTCTTCGTCATGATTATGGCTTCTCTTTACCCACTGTATCATGGTTTTCTTCATATCTATCAAACCGTACATTTCGCGTCTATTCTAACTCTTCTCTCTCCCATCCTTCATCCATCCCGACCGGTGTTCCACAAGGCTCCGTATTAGGCCCTTTGCTTTTCTCTCTTCTTCTCGGTGACTTGTCTTCGATTTCTCATAAATTTAACTTTCATGTAATGCAATATGCTGATGACATTCTCATCTATGCTCACGCACCTTATTATCGTATTCATGATCTTAGTGTTTCTGTTTCCAGCTGTCTTGTCTCAATTTCCAATCATCTTTCTTCCCTTCGCCTTTCTCTGAATCCTGATAAATCTAAAATTATGTGGATCCTATCTCGAAGCTTCGGCGTAGAACCTCCTTCCGTATCACTAAATTCTACAATTCTTCCTATCGTTGATAATCTCGTTTTCCTAGGCTTTCATTTCGACAACCGATTTTCATTTAAACCTTTCGTTAGTGATAAAGTACGCTTATCTACCTTGATACTCCGCAATCTCCGTCAAGTTCGTAGATTGATCGATTTCCCTTCTTGTATGACTCTCATATCTTCTCTTCTTTTCTCAAGACTTGATTACTGTCTTAGTCTATTTTCCAACTCACCTAAATCCACTCTTCTTCCTTTAAAACGCATCATCAACGCTGCCGTTGTTCTCCTCCGTCTTCGTCGTTTTGATCATACATCCCACTATCTTGTTTCTCTTGATTGGCCTACCATTTATTGTCGTGTTCAAATTCGTCTTCTTATCATTGCTTTTCGCCTTATAACTTCTCATACCCCTTCATTTCTCAACCTTCCTTTTCTCGACAATTCTCGTACTGTGTATTGTGCTCTGCGTTCCCGTAATTCCCTTCTTTTACATGTCCCAATCTACTCTACCTCTTTTGGCTTCCGCTCCTTCGTTGTGGCTGCTCCTCTCTTGTGGTATCAATTGCCTATTCATATCCGCCAATCAACATCTATGCCGTACTTCAAACGCCAAATCCAATTCCATTTCAACAATTAACTAATTACCTGTGACCTTTGATCTTCTTTTTTTGCTTGTTAGTGGTCATGTAAGCGTGCATTTTGCACGCATTTGCCACGTTAAATAAATTATTGTATTATTATTTATTATTTACGGTTTAAGCTTTATTATAACAATCTACAAATTTGACTGTTGTTGGAAAATCCATATAACACATTCCTTACATTTGTGTTTAAATACCTTTAATGTTTGGGCAGTGTAGACATCAATAAAATTACGAGTACGACCTGTATCAATCAGGGCGTTCACTTCCAAATTTCGTACAAGTACTGTTCTGGTTGATTTTATCAATTGTTTCGATTGACAATTGATAAGATGGATTATATTTGAAGACAAGCATTCGAGAGATGTTGAAACAGTTGAACTCTTCGAGAATTTACATACGGAAGAAAAATGTCCCTACTTTCTACATCGATAAGATGTGGCATTTTTAGCTGAACAGTCCGTACGTGAGTTACTCTTTCGACCACAAAAATAACAGTTTTCTTGCTTGCTGTTTGTGTACTCGGTTGTCGGTGCCTTAGAGTCAGTAGCAATTTTGTTAACTGCTGGCAATGTTACCTGGTTAAACGATCCATCGGGCGAAGGTTCAATTGTTTGGAATCGATTTGACTGTACCTGAGTAGATTCGAGTGCATATGCGAGCGTTAGTACATCATCGAGTGAGTTACTTCGATCCTCCTATAAGCGCTGGCGAATATAAGATGAGATAATGCCTTGAATAAATGAAATCCAGGATATGTTCTTTGCGAATTTTCTATAACACACAGGTCTTAGAATTCGCACTTGTAAGCTAACCAACTTTTGGACATATTGCGATGTATGTCCTTCAGCTTGTCGGCAAACGTTCAACTTGTATCGAACAAACACTGAATTGGCAGATTTTAGAATTAGATGTAAAATGTAAATCCTGAGAAAGATTTACATTTTGAAATCGGTAGATACAGTCGTTAGATAGAAGGTTGACAAGCAAGGCTAACTTTTGACCATCAGACGGGCTGACCAAACGCGCGACAAAAGACTCGAATTTTGATTTCCAATGTGCCCATTCTTGAGGGGCCGAGCTGCTGTCTGAATCGAGCGACAGGACTTGAGGCTGCAAAAATTTATCAGTCAACAATTGTTATAATAAATTGTTGTATTAGAGTAAAGCTTTCGGTTTAAGCTTTATTATAACAATCTATATAGAACAACAAATAAGTTCAATACAACATAATAAGTTCAATATGAATATAGTACATGACAATCATCAGAGGTTTTTGCGCATTTAGATATTTGATTTATAGAATCGTTTTAAGGTTTTATTAAATTTGTGCTTTGAAAAATTGTAGTTCGAGATGTCATAGTATAGATTTTTGCGTTATCAGTTTTATAAAGACTGAGCACACTGATTTGATTATATTATTTTGAAGCCGATTTATCAGATATCATGTGTGCGGACATATTACAATTGCAAACGGTAAGTTCAGCGAGTTTGTTTCGTTGACTTTGTCATTACATATAGTATCAAAGATATGCCGAAATTCAGTGAAGTTATCATAATTAGATAGTTGGTCCATGTCCCTTTGCATATCATTTTCAGGTGCCGATCAAAATAGATATTTCGAATCAGCTGCATCGTTATTGATATTATGGTCTGTAACACTCGCCTAAGCAATGTGGCGCAACAATACCCACATATGGACTCCTTATCAGAAATTTTAGCTTTCTGATGAAAGTATCTAAGAGTTGTCCGTACATTACAAAACAAGAGTCCCCGATCATTTTGCTGCCTACACCTCACTGTCCATCTTTGATCCTGGTCTATCCGATCACTTTCTTATCACCCTTGATCTCACTCACAACCACACCCATACTCACACACCTACAATCCTACGTCGCCATTGGAAAAATCTTGACCTCTCCCTTCTCCGCTCTGCCTTACTCAAATCATCTCTATCATTACCCACAATAACATATTCATCTCCTCACGATCTCGCCTTTCTTTTCGACTCTGAACTCACATCCACTCTCGATATTCTCTTGCCCTTCAAGTCTCACCCACACCGTCGCTTGCACCGTGTCCCATGGTTTGACATCCAATGCCTACTATCAAAGCGTCGACTCCGCCATGCTTTTCGAGTCTATCACCGCTCTCTCAGAAGTGATTTCCGCTCGATCACTCCGTCTTTCCGTGATTCCTATCTTGCTCTTCGCCGGTCTCATCTCAACCTACTACGTACCAAATGCAACTCCTTCTGGCAGCATAAAATAATCACTTCATTCAACTCTAAGACTCTCTGGCATACTTTTAACTCAATCCTGGCTCGTTCCTCTACGCCTTGCAACATCAATGCTAATGATTATTCGTCATTTCTCCAGACTAAAGTATCCACGCTGCTCTCTCACACCCCGGTCTCCATCCTATTCCACTCTGCCCAGTCTACTCTCATCCTTCCCGAACTCTTTCATCTTCTCCCTGTATCACCTACAGAAGTATCATCTGTCCTCATGTCCTTGCCCAACAAAACATCACCTGCCGAGCCCCTGCCTACTCACATATTAAAATCTATATGCTCATCGATATCCCCATTTCTCACAACCTTGTTTAACTCGTCCATCCGCAGTCGTATCTTCCCTTCACACTGGAAATCCGCAATCGTTCGTCCCCTCCTTAAGAAACAATCGCTCGACCCCTCCCTTCCTTCTAGCTATCGCCCCATTTCACTACTCCCTACTCTTTCTAAGCTCTTAGAACGCCTCATCTTAATACAAATCAACGCTTATCTCTCCTCATCCAATCTGTACCCTCCTTTCCAATCCGCTTTCCGCTCTAATCACTCGACAGAAATCGCATGCATAAAAGTGTACAACGACTTACTCATTTCTCGAGACAAGGCTCTATATAGTGTTCTCATCTCCCTGGACCTCTCCTCCGCATTCGACATTGTCGACCACTCCGTCCTCCTTTCTCGCCTTCGTTATGATTACGGCTTTTCTTCCTCCTCCGTAGCTTGGTTCGCCTCATATCTATCCGACCGTTCCTTTCGCGTCTGTTCTAATTCATCATCCTCTCCTCCCATCCCTATTTTTTGCGGGGTTCCACAAGGTTCAGTCCTAGGTCCCCTGCTTTTCTCTCTTTTGCTTGGCGATCTCTCTCCATTTATTAAACCTTACTCCTTTAACGTCATGCAATACGCCGATGACATTCTAATCTATGCTCATGCACCCGCACATCGCATACACGATATCGGCATTTCTGCCTCCAACTGTCTTTCTTCTATCTACAAACGTCTCTCCAATCTCCATCTCGTTCTAAACGCCGAAAAGTCCAAAATAATGTGGATCCTTCCCCGTAAATTAAGCATATCTCCTCCCATTGTATCTTTTGCCTCATCGATCATCCCTATAGTCCACAATCTCACTTTCTTAGGCTTCCATTTCGATGATCACCTTTCCCTTAAACCCTTCGTCCGTGACAAGGTCCGCTCGTCTAACTTAATTCTTCGTGACATCCGCCGTATCCGCCCCCTTATCGACTTCCGTTCTTGTATGTCTCTTCTTTCATCGCTTCTTTTCCCTAAAATCGATTACTGCCTTAGCCTTTTTGCTAATTCTCTAAAATCCATCATCCTACCCCTACAACGAATAACCAACACCGCCGTTCGAGTGCTCTTTCGCCTCCGTCGCTTCGACCACACATCCACATATTTTGCCCAACTCTCCTGGCCCACCATCCACATCCGCATCAAACTCCGCCTTCTTCTCATTACTTTTCGTCTCATCGCTGTCGGCTCCCCATCGTTCATCAACCTTCCTTTCTTAGACGATACTCGCCCCACCTCGCTATCGCTTCGTTCCTGTCATACCCTCTTACTCCACGTTCTTAATTACTCCAACAACTACGGTCTCCGATCCTTCCTCGTCGCCGCCTCACTCGCCTGGAATCAACTCCCTCTCGACGTCCGCCGCGCCCCCTCCTTTATTACATTCAAACATCTCCTCCGTTCACACCTTCTCGACACCTGATTCACAGTCTTGTTTTGTTGTGGTCATGTAAGCGTGCGCTGGCACGCATTTGCCACGTTAAAATAAATCCTTTTTTTTAACTGTGATCGTTGAATTGTGATCAAAGATTTGATTCGCGTATATACATGTTGGAGGTATCAAAGGATTCCGTAAATATGCAATTTCAAGCAAAAATTGCTGAATTTAATCAAGATCAAGGTTCATGATTCATGAACATGAAATATCACTTCAGATGTTATAGTTCTTAAGAAAACTAGATCAATCCGGTCTCCCCAGGACATTACTCGGTTAATTCCAAAGCACATAACCTCGCACTTTACTCCGTACATAACCAAACCCAACTCATTTTCTTCTCAGGGTCTTTCAACCTTAGTTAACTGCCATTTAGTATCATCTCTCTTTTTAAATTATTCTTGTCCAGCCCTATCTTGTTTAGCGATAACACTTAGGATTAACGGTAAACGCATCAGTATAGTTAATATCTATATCCGGCCAAAAAGTATTTACAAGAACCGTGACCTCCTAGACCATATATTGGATAACGGCTATGATATGTTACATTGTGATTTCAACGACATCACTTGTTGTTGGATTAATGTAGCACTTCGCAGATCTAGGAAAGTTTATAATATACATAAACCACGGTCCCCTACCTTTCATTGCCCAAAAACAAACTCACTCCTCGACATACTAGTGCTACACGAGAGGTGGCTGCTAAAGCCTACCTGTATTAAGCAGTCGGGTTACCTGCTAGAATTGTTAACAGGGTATATATACTGCTATACACCAAGCGGTTTTTTTTGTGAAGACGACCCTGATGCCACTTTAACTCTATTCCAGGTGTGTCTCAAGGTTTCACACTTTCTTCTATCTTATATCTTGCTGCCTTACACTTTCAAACAATTAAACGCGATGGTGCCCCCACCACGAAGAAAATACTGAAGAGTCTAGCAATTTAAATTTCAGCTTCCATAATGAGCAATCAACCACTCCCTACCTTTACACATCTAGTAAATACCTGGGGTGCATCATTGCGATTAAATGGTCGACTCGACTAGACTTGATTAAATTCAACAGTTTACTGAAGTAAGCTAGATGTGCCCAGAAACGGGCCCAGCATCTTCCATAATGTGAGAAAGCTCAGGTGTGCCTCGGGTACCTAAGTAATCTCGGGACTAGTCTTCTTTTCTATAGGACGTGTCCAAGAGCAAAGACTAAGATTTCTTAAGCTCCTCGTTTTGAGATTACCTACCATAGTACGCCTCGACTTGACCCTGATGTGTGTGAGAGACCCTGAATGATTCCGACGGAATGCGGTGCACTGTTGTAAGCCGGGGGATCTGATTCTTTTTGTCCTTCACTATAAGAAAACGACAAAGATCTATTTTGACGATAATTTTATTTTTTCTGTCCTTTTTTTCAGATCTATAAGCCTTTTTGTTATTTGTATTTAACCTCTGAAGTTATTGTATTTAATAAAATCGTTTATTTTATTTATTTGAATTGTGATCGTTGAATCATGTATATTTGTAAATACAATTATATCTCGTTGACCAGTAGATACTTGATCTGTGCCGTATATAACACATATAATTTATTTTATATATTATTGCTTGTTTTAGCTTTTAAAATTTTGTTTTTAGTGACCTAGGTGTAATAATTTCGAACAACCTTCATATCAAGCATATACACCCCCAGATGATCTTACTTATTAGGGCTTCTGAGACTGACTTTGGCTTGCTATGTAAAAGAAGTTTTCAAATCCTGTATCCTGCTCTAATAAAGTCCATTTTATTACATGTATGCACTGCCATTTACCCAGCCTAAGAAGATACACACATTTACGAGGACATACTCCGTAAAGCGACTCGATTAGTCTTTGGTATTGTAAAGCTTCCATACGACGACAGGCTCAGGCGTCTCAATTTATTATCAATTGAGGAGAAGCTTAGGAATAAAGACTTAGTCCTAGCGTTGAAAATTTTTCACACTCCCCACCATGTTTTGAAACTACTACTTTCAGTGTGCGGGCTCACTCAGCTTAACAGGTTTTTATACATACAATGGCATTTATCTCCAGTTAACTATGCGGATTCTAAAGCTGTTTGTATGTGAAAGCTTGAATTTATAGATAATTTAAGCGAAATTAAATGCTATTGAGTAATAGAAAACACTGCGGATAAGGAACATCTTCAATTTATATATAATATTTTAAAATCAGTTCTCGTCATAAAATAACTAAATGATTAAATAATATAATAAAATAATTAAAAATTGAACAAATCGAGATAAGTCAAAATATAATTTTATTGTTATAAATTTCCGATAACTACTGCGATAATCATCAGGGACATAATGCACACGTTACAATCAAAAATATATATCGGACAATGATGATCTGGCAAAAAGTAACTGTCAAGTTAGTCCGTAAAAATAAACTTGCCGTTTAAAAAGATTTATTTTAACGTGTTAAATGCGTGCCAGCGCATGACCAAAACAAAACAAAATTATAGATCATGTGTCGAGAATATGTGAACGGAGGAGGTGTTTGAATGTGATAAAGGAGGGGGCGCGGCGGACGTCGAGAGGGAGTTGATTCCAGGCGAGTGAGGCGGCGACGAGGAAGGATCGGAGACCGTAGTTGTTGGAGTAATTAAGAACGTGGAGTAAGAGGGTATGACAGGAACGAAGCGATAGCGAGGTGGGGCGAGTATCGTCTAAGAAAGGAAGGTTGATGAACGATGGAGAGCCGACAGCGATGAAACGAAAGTTAACGAGAAGAAGGCGGAGTTTGACGCGGATGCGGATGGTGGGCCAGGAGAGTTGGGCAAAATATGTGGATGTGTGGTCGAAGCGACGGAGACGAAAGAGCACTCGAACGGCGGTGTTGATTATTCGTTGAAGGGGTAGGATGATGGATTTTGGAGAATTGGCGAAAAGGCTAAGAGAGTAATCGATTTTAGGGAAAAGAAGCGATGAAAGAAGAGACACACAAGAACGAAAAAAAAAGATTTATTTTAACGTGGCAAATGCGTGCCAGCGCACGCTTACATGACCACAACAAAAACAAAACTGTGAATCAGGCGTCGAGAAGGTGTGAACGGAGGAGGTGTTTGAATGTGATAAAAGAGGGAGCGCGGCGGACGTCGAGAGGGAGTTGATTCCAGGCGAGTGAGGCAACGACGAGGAAGGATCGGAGACCGTAGTTGTTGGAGTAATTAGGAACGTGGAGTAAGAGGGTATGACAGGAACGAAGCGATAGCGAGGTGGGGCGAGTATCGTCTAAGAAAGGAAGGTTGATGAACGATGGGGAGCCGACAGCGATGAGACGAAAAGTAATGAGAAGAAGGCGGAGTTTGATGCGGATGTGGATGGTGGGCCAGGAGAGTTGGGCAAAATATGTGGATGTGTGGTCGAAGCGACGGAGGCGAAAGAGCACTCGAACGGCGGTGTTGGTTATTCGTTGTAGGGGTAGGATGATGGATTTTAGAGAATTGGCAAAAAGGCTAAGGCAGTAATCGATTTTAGGGAAAAGAAGCGATGAAAGAAGAGACATACAAGAACGGAAGTCGATAAGGGGGCGGATACGGCGGATGTCACGAAGAATTAAGTTAGACGAGCGGACCTTGTCACGGACGAAGGGTTTAAGGGAAAGGTGATCATCGAAATGGAAGCCTAAGAAAGTGAGATTGTGGACTACAGGGATGATCGATGAGGCAAAAGATACAATGGGAGGAGATATGCTTGGTTTACGGGGAAGGATCCACATTATTTTGGACTTTTCGGCGTTTAGAACGAGATGGAGATTGGAGAGACGCTTGTAGATAGAAGAGAGACAGTTGGAGGCAGAAATGGCGATATCGTGTATGCGATGTGCGGGTGCATGAGCATAGATTAGAATGTCATCGGCGTATTGCATGACGTTAAAGGAGTAAGGTTTAATAAATGGAGAGAGATCGCCAAGCAAAAGAGAGAAAAGCAGGGGACCTAGGACTGAACCTTGTGGAACCCCGCAAAAAATAGGGATGGGAGGGGAGGATGATGAATTAGAACAGACGCGAAAGGAACGGTCGGATAGATATGAGGCGAACCATGCTACGGAGGAGGAAGAAAAGCCGTAATCATAACGAAGGCGAGAAAGGAGGACGGAGTGGTCGACAATGTCGAATGCGGAGGAGAGGTCCAGGGAGATGAGAACACTATATAGAGCCTTGTCTCGAGAAATGAGTAAGTCGTGGTACACTTTTATGCATGCGATTTCTGTCGAGTGATTAGAGCGGAAAGCGGATTGGAAAGGAGGGTACAGATTGGATGAGGAGAGATAAGCGTTGATTTGTATTAAGATGAGGCGTTCTAAGAGCTTAGAAAGAGTAGGGAGTAGTGAAATGGGGCGATAGCTAGAAGGAAGGGAGGGGTCGAGCGATTGTTTCTTAAGGAGGGGACGAACGATTGCGGATTTCCAGTGTGAAGGGAAGATACGACTGCGGATGGACGAGTTAAACAAGGTTGTGAGAAATGGGGATATCGATGAGCATATAGATTTTAATATGTGAGTAGGCAGGGGCTCGGCAGGTGATTTTTTGTTGGGCAAGGACATGAGGACAGATGATACTTCTGTAGGTGATACAGGGAGAAGATGAAAGAGTTCGGGAAGGATGAGAGTAGACTGGGCAGAGTGGAATAGGATGGAGACCGGGGTGTGAGAGAGCAGCGTGGATACTTTAGTCTGGAGAAATGACGAATAATCATTAGCATTGATGTTGCAAGGCGTAGAGGAACGAGCCAGGATTGAGTTAAAAGTATGCCAGAGAGTCTTAGAGTTGAATGAAGTGATTATTTTATGCTGCCAGAAGGAGTTGCATTTGGTACGTAGTAGGTTGAGATGAGACCGGCGAAGAGCAAGATAGGAATCACGGAAAGACGGAGTGATCGAGCGGAAATCGCGTCTGAGAGAGCGGTGATAGACTCGAAAAGCATGGCGGAGTCGACGCTTTGAGAGTAGGCATTGGATGTCAAACCATGGGGCACGGTGCAAGCGACGGTGTGGGTGAGACTTGAAGGGCAAGAGAATATCGAGAGTGGATGTGAGTTCAGAGTCGAAAAGAAAGGCGAGATCGTGAGGAGATGAATATGTTATTGTGGGTAATGATAGAGACGATTTGAGTAAGGCAGAGCGGAGAAGGGAAAGGTCAAGATTTCTCCAAGGGCGACGTAGGATTGTAGGTGTGTGAGGAGGGGTGTGGTTGCGAGCGAGATCAAGGGTGATAAGAAAGTGATCGGATAGACCAGGATCAGAGATGGACAGTGAGGTGTGGGCAGCAAAATGATCGGGGACAGCGATGATGTCGAGTGCCCCGCCAAGTATATGTGTGGGGGCAGTGGAGATTAGTTTGTAATTGTAGTTGGATAGAATGTTGATGAAGCGGATGGAATCTGTGGAAGAGGGGCGGTCTAGGCGGATATTGAAGTCGCCTAGAACGAGTGAAGGGATTGAGGACAAAGAACAATGAGAAAGGAGGTCAGCGAGTTCGGTAAAAAATAAGGCTGTAGGAGCTGATGAACCAGGACGGTATACAATGGCGAGATCTAGAGTGATCGGATTAGAATAACGACAAGTGAGCAATTCAAAAGAGCAAGGACTGAAAGGGGGATTGATTTTGCGAAGAGACGCTGGGTGACGCGCGAATGCGACGATGCCGCCATGATTAGAGGATTTAGAAGGGCATGAGCTGAGGGGGCGGGCGGATTCGACTAGGGAGCAACCGGCAGAGAGCAGACGGCGAATGGAAAGGTCGTCGGAATCTGAGTGCCAGGATTCGGTGAGGCAGAAGAGCTCGATGGATTGCTTGGTGAATAGGTTGAGGATAAGATCGGATTTATTGAGAATAGATCTAGTGTTGAGGAGACCGAGGCGGAAACCGTGTGCTGTGGCGAAAGAGACTAGTGGAGAAGACACATAGGAGAGATGGAGCGCCATCGAATTTTTGGACGGGTGTGGACAATTTGAAAATTTCCGTCTATGTTTCGGATGGCGAGTGAAGTTTCGCCGTTTTCCTCGCGACGACGTTTTTCGATGCGGGCTGAAGAGATTTGAGCGATTTCAGAAGGGGCGCGATCGGGGAAAATTCGAGTGGTTGAAGATGACATGAGTTTGAATCGTTGAGAGAGGACAGAAGACGCGTGAGAGCGATGCTTGAAAACAATTTTTAGGAGAGGGGGCTGGGAAGGATTAGATTGAGAAGATTTGTTTAGACGGATGAATGCGACTGGAGAAATGTCCTTGAAAAAGGATGGTTTATCCGCAGGAACAATAGACGAGAGGATGGATCTGAAGGCGGAAACATCGTCGTCCAGACGTGCTTGTGGAGATAAGGAGTTAGAAGGCGTGATATTAGTAACAATGACGCAACGATCGCGAGAAGCAAAGCGCTTCCGTAAAGGAGGACGACTGACGTGAGTAGGTGAGATCACGATAGAAGAGCTGGCAGTTGATGATTTGGAGGGATTTGGTTTGACGACGGGAGACATAGAGGATAATGATAATAAAGCGGGTGGCAAGCGATGTGAGGAAAGGTTATGAGTGGAAGGATAGTGGAGGCTGGTGGAGGTGATTTTGATTGATGGATGCAAGTTATTGAGAAACGAGACAGGAAGGACGGGACGTGGGGTGTCGGGGAGTGAACATACATTAGTTGTAACAATTTGCGGCTCCGTCACTGTATCGGTAGATTTATCATAAACTTGACAAAATCCATCTTGCTGCGATACAATTTGCGGCTCCTTCAGATTATCTGATAATGGATTATCTGATGATGACGTAGAAACGCAATGAGGGGTAGAAATGTAAGGTGATTTATCTGATACGACAAAAGAAATACTGGGTTGCAAATGGTCAATGACAGTAACATCAGAAGATTGAGCTGATTGATTGGGCAAAATTGAAGGATGTATAGTAATACCTGTAGAAGAGATGGGAGATTTGGCATTCTTAGAGGCAATCGAATGCGGGAGAATTGGGCATCGAGGTTGAGACTTATTACAATACGAAGAGGCATGTGTGGACATCGCTGCATTGCCAGATAGTTTCAATATATTTGTCTTGAGACTCTCTATTTCACTCTTCATCGTATTTATCATCTTAGCCGAACAGTAGCCACAGTAGAATTCGTTGTCTGCAAGGCAAGATGCCTGGGATTCTGAAGTCCAAATACTTACCCACGTGTGACAATCATTGTTTGAGCAAAGGACTTGTTGTTCAGATCCATTGGAAACATCTCTAACATCGGTGTTGGACGCAACATGGTTGGGAACTTGAGACTTTTGTTTTTTCCGACCCATTTGTATATAGTCGTTTGATTCGTGATTTTATTCTCCTCGTTGTATGTATATTAGATTGTATGTTATTTATTGTAGATGACGGGAGATTGTATGTTTTTTATTGTAGATGACGGCAGATGACGGGAGTCTGTTCCAACTGTTTATTACTCGATCTCTGATATCCTGATAGTGTCGATGGACTTTTCTACGATGTTTATATAGTGTTGTAATTTGGGTAATTTGTGTAAATAGTTATTTGTTAACAGTGTAAGTAGTTAATGGGTAACAAGATAGTTTAAACTGTCTTGTTACCCATCAGAAGTCGATAAGGGCTCGGATACGGCGGATGTCATGAAGAATTAAGTTAGACGAGCGGACCTTGTCACGGACGAAGGGTTTAAGGGAAATGTGATCATCGAAATGGAAGCCTAAGAAAGTGAGATTGTGGACTATGGGATGATCGATGAGGCAAAATATACAGTCGGAGCAGATATGTTAGGTTGACGGTGGAGGACCACATTATTTTGGACTTGTCGAGGTTTAGAACGAGATAGAGATTGGAGAGACGTTTGTTGAAAGAAATACAGTTGGAGGAAAAAATGCCGATATCGTGTATGCGATGGGCGGGTGCATGAGCATTGATGAGGATGTCATCGGCGTGTTGTATGACGCTAAAAGAGAAAGGTTTGATAAACGGAGAGAGATCGCCAAGCAGAAGAGAGAAAAGCAGGGAACCTAGGACTGAACCTTGTGGGACCCCTGAAAAAATAGGGATGGTAGGAGAGGATTGATGAATTAAAACATACGCGAAAGTAACGGTCGGATAGATATGAGGCAACCCATGCTACGGAGGAGGAAGAAAAGCCGTATTCATAACGAAGGCGAGAAAGGAGGATGGAGTGGTCGAAGATAGAGGAGAGGTCTAGGGAAATGAGTAGGTCGTTATAAGCTTTCATGCGGTCGATTTCTGTAGAGTGATTAGAGCGAAAAGCGGATTGGAAAGGAGGGTACAGATTGAATGATGTTAGATAAGCGTTGATTTGTATTAAGATGAGGCGTTCTAAGAGCTTGGAAAGAGTAGGGAGTAGTGAAATGCGGCGATAGCTAGAAGGAAGGGTGGGGTCGAGATATTGTTTCTTAAAGAGGGGACGAACGATTGCGGATTTCCAGTGTGAAGGGAAGATACTACTGCGGATGGACGAGTTAAATAAGGTTGTTAGAAAAGGGGATTATTAATAATTAATAAATAATTAATTCGTATAATTAACTGTTAATACTAATTAATAATCGAATAATATTGAATTTGTATCAAAAGATTGTTTTTTTATTTTGCGAAGAATGCCAGATAATTAAAACTCTTGAATTTTATTTAAATATTTCAGCTGTTCGTACACCCCTTTTCAATTGTAAGTAATAATTACTTGCATAGTGTAAGACTTAAAATTGTAAGACAATTTTTTAACCTGTGCGTTTTTAAACATACACTGTGATAAATGTGGAATATGTTCTGGTATTGGGCAAAACTCTCAATTTTATCATTAATTAATGATATTAATTGTCTATTAATATTAATTGATATTCTATTGATAATGTTAATTATATTGATAATGTTAAATATTGATTAGTTAATTTATAATAATCTATTAATAATAGATTTTATCAACTACTATGTTGATTATGTCTTTGTACTTTTCTAATTTAATTTTTTAAATTGAATTAATTATTTAAATTATTTAATTATTAAATTCATTACCGGCCAATAAACAATTGTTTTGATTTGATCGCAATTGTTTTGCAATAACTAATTATTCATCTAAGTTGAATGCGTTTTAGTTTTAAACTAAAACACACACGCCATGATAAATATGTAATATGTTCTGGTATTGGACAAAACTTTCAATTTTATCACTTAAAATTGAAGAATTAGTGTTTTTTAGGTTCGTAATAATATTTTCAATTGTAGAAGTTATAGTAGAATACATTCAATTCAAGAATTAAAGGACATATGCTCTAATGGTGGACAATATTAAAGTTGAATTAGAATGGAAGAGAGAAAAATTACGACATATTCGCGAGGAAAAGATGAGAAGAGCCACGGCTGCGTCGTCAACTGCATCAATGTCTGTAGATTCATCTATAATGAGCCACACAATTAATTCAATCACCGATGTTGATGAAGTACTTCGTTCATTAGGAATAGATAAAAAGAAGACGGAACATGACGCTGTAAAAATAAATACTACAATAATAGAAGAAAAGGAGCCTGTTAATGAGCCGAAGATTAATAAGCGTAAACTGAAGGCTATTTACAATGCTTTGAAAGTAGATATCCTTCCGAATCCAGAAGTTGTCGTTTATTCTAAGGAAACACAGACTATTTTGAGTGATCATGAGACTAGTGAAGCATTACAATGGGACGACGAAGAATTATTTAGAGCTGATCCATTGGTTGCGTTTGACGATCCAACCGTTCCCCCGGTTACTCATGAACCAACTGATATTCTAATGGCAGCGCGTCGAGGTAGCCGACCAAATCCCGAAGAATGCCAGCAGCTTCTTCATTCTGATCAGTTTTCTAAATTTATTAATAGTGCCGGTCGTGTACTTGAAAGAATATTAGCAAGTGGTGCATCGGATGACGACTTCATTAATTATCAAACTTGTCTTAGCGAACAGACAACAGATCAAAGTGACAATGATTTAGACATGGAGGATGAAAATAACAAATTACTTCGTCCAGTACATGTAATGCAACAACCAGGTAAGGAGGAATACAAAGGGATTATCGTAAATTCGTTAGATTGGTGTACCTCAAGACCAGAGCTTCTACTTGCCGCCTACGGTGAGGTAAATTCTACAAAAAGTGAGAGTTGTGTGCTCATATGGAATCAAAAGCACGGTGGAGTTAAGACACCAGAGTTTACTTTGAATTGTAATCAAAGCCCGGTGACGTGTTCGATATTTTCTCCGTATCATAAATCTCTCATATTTGGTGGAACTTATGGAGGTCAAATTGTAATATGGGATTTACGAACAGGTAAAAGTTCACCCGTACAAAAATCGTTACCTTCTGGAGCTGCTCATTTACATCCGGTTTATGCTTTAAAAACGGTTGGCAGTGAAAATGCCTATAGCCTGATATCAGTTTCTACGGACGGTAAGATGTGCACATGGCGACCAGATATGGTAGTGCAACCAAGTCAAGAAACTCTTAATCTACATTATAAACATTCGATGGGAGTTGCTGCTACTTGTCTAGATTTTCCTGTAGGTGATGTAAACAAGTTTGTTGTTGGTAGTGAAGAATATGTAGTATACACTGGGTTAAGGCATGGTAGTCAAAAGACCGGAATCGTAGGAGCGCTTGAAGGCCACCACGGGCAAATAACATCGGTCAGTTGTCATCCACACAATGACTGGTCTGATTTAGTATTAAGTTCATCACTTGACTGGACAGTATCTTTATGGAGTACTCGTGATATGTCACATATACATTCATTCAATGACAGCACAGATTATGTCCTCGATGCTCATTGGTCACCACACAACCCGGCAGTTTTTGTTAGCACTAATAGTGTAGGTAAGATTTCTCTATGGAATATGTCCCACAGTACAGAGTCTCCTAGTCTTTCGTTAAATATTCACTGCAGAGCGAATCGTCTAGCATGGCAAGGCACTAATAGCAATAAACCTCATTTAGCAGTAGGTACTGATAGTGGAACAGTGCATTTATTCGCGGTGGGTGAAGCTATATCACAACCGAAAGCTGACAACGCAGCTAGATTTAATTTAGCTCTTAGAGAACTCAACAAAAGACATAAGACTATCGATAGAAGTTGATTACTTTTATCTTTTGTCTTGCATTTTGTTATTGTGTTGTTTTGGTGATTTTATACTTTTTATTGGAATTCGAAATCCTTGCTGTAAATGTTCTAAAAATCGTTCAATTCAGTCTAAAACTTAGTCGTTGTAAAACATTTTTAATTATGAATTATATTATTTCTGCGATAAAGAACTTTCAAATTGATTTTTGACTCGAATAATTGTCTTATTTTAAAAAATTAAATTTCTTTATTCAAAAAATGATGATAATTGACAAATCAGATCAGCTAACTAATGAATAACTAACTCATAGATTAAAAATAATTAATGCTAAATAAAAATTAAATAATTATGCAAGATTTAATAAATTGAATAATAAATTTTTATAAAAAAATAGTTTCAATATATTTTTGTATCTAAATGCCATTCCCTGAAAAAAGAAATTGAATATTTCTTCGATATTTCGTTCGCTAACCGCGGACATTATCAAGAAGTATCTGAAACAATAAAACAAGTTAAGTTACAATGTATGAAAAACAAAATCATTTTGGACATTCAAATTTGGTTCGAGAATCTTTATAGAGACAGCCTCCATAACTAATCGGCGTTTTAAGTTAGGCTCGGAAATCAAAACTGACACATTGTCAAAGTCGATGTCATGTCCAGTTTGACTAGCATGGTCTGCTAATGCCGACTGCGCTGATGTTGTGAGTGCCTTCTTATGTTCTTTTAATCTAGTTTTTAGAGTACGTCCAGTTTGTCCAATGTATATGCTTATACAATCCCTACACCCAACCTTATAGACTACACCCATCTTATCAAAATTAGTTCTTGGTTTGGTGACTAGTGCATCACGATATATATCGGCATTAGCAGA
The DNA here is from genome assembly GCA_012934845.2 of Pomphorhynchus laevis. Lineage (NCBI taxonomy): Eukaryota > Metazoa > Acanthocephala > Palaeacanthocephala > Echinorhynchida > Pomphorhynchidae > Pomphorhynchus > Pomphorhynchus laevis. Next base: position 9,474 of record WNNJ02001570.1, on the reverse strand, counting down.
CCATGGTCGGCATTAGCAGACCATGCTCATCAAACTGGTCATGACATCGACTTTGACAATGTGTCAGTTTTGATTTCCGAGCCTAACTTAAAACGCTGATTAGTTATGGAGGCTGTCGCTATAAAGATCCTCGAACCAAATTTGAATGTCCAAAATGATTTTGTTTTTCATACATTGTAACTTAACTTGTTTTATTGTTTCAGATACTTCTTGATAATGCCCGCGGTTAGCGAACGAAATATCGAAGAAATATTCAATTTCTTTTTTCTGGGAATGGCATTTAGATACAAAAATAATTATTCCCCTTCAGAATGTCTCATTCCGTTTCAAGTTTCAATATAGTTTTAAATAACTATAAATAATAAATAATTATATAAGATTTTATATAATTTATATTGGTAGTGGTAATTTATACTGCTGGTGGTAGCAGCCAGTCTTGCTAAAAGAATGACATTTCTCCACGAAGAAGACCAACGTTCTCCTTAAGTCAATTGTATTATTTAAATGATTACTTCCTATTTATATTTATTTAAAGTTAAAATTTAAAGTCAAAATCAATTTTTATGAATAATACACAATGTATACGAATAAAGAATAAAGGTAATCATTTATAATAATCTATATTATCGATATTTGTCAATATCGATAATGTCGATATTTATAATTTTTAAACTGAAAATTAAAATAACAAGATTAAATTATTATACCTGCTGAACATTCAGGGCACGTACTAGACTATTAAGGACGTGCAAGTCTAATGTGTGTACAAAAAACGTTTTTACGTCTTGTTATAAAGTATTTTCATGCATTCGAGTATCATGTAAAGTAAAATATCGAGTTTCATTAATGTGAGTGCTTGTTCTTACCAGTGAATGGAATGGTAATAGTCGCAGATGAACAATATAAATAAATAAAGATTTTCTTAATAACTAACAACCGATAAATAACAAAAAAATAGAAACAGTCGTGAAACAACAGGTCAGAAAAATCAAAGACAATCCATTTCTTAGTCTTCCGATATTACGGCCTCAAGTCCAGTGGGATCTGAGCTCTCCAACCAATCCAACACGCCGCCCTCCGACTTAACCACCCCGGGTCTTTCACAACCCCCCGAAGAGTCCAGTCGAGGCGAACTATGCTGCGTAAACGAGAGACGCGGAGCTTGAGAAACCTTAGACTTTGCTCTGGGGGACGTCCCCTTGAAAAGAAGACTAATCCCGAGATAGCCCAAGTACCCCAGAGGCGCACTTGGGTTTTACCTTTCAATGACAGATGCTAAGCCCGTTTCATGACTCACCTAGCTCTATTCGGGATACGCTTAAGTCAATCCAGGTCAGCTTTTGCCGACCAGTTCACCGTAAGGGTGAACCCCAGGTATTTTAATCGACTTGTGAAGGTAGGGAGCGGTTGATTAGTCAAAATGGAGGAGAGTGTAGAGAGTGCTAATCTATTAAGTTTATGCTTTGTTGCGGAGCTGCCATGGAAGACAACCACCTGCGATTTAGCGGAGTTTAGAATAAGATTGGACTTGGGTAACTGGTCATTTAATCTTAAAAAGAAACGGCTGATGTCCGAGACTACGTCTTTGCACCTGTGTTCAGAGAACAGGACTGTGGTATCATCAGCGTGAACAACTATACGTTGTTCGCGTTTAAATATTTTAAAGATTTCAATGGAAGCAGCAAGGAACAAGATAGGAGAAAGGGGGAATCTTGGGGCACACCCGTAATAGGGTAGAACTGACGCGCATTATTGAAGGTAGGTATAGTATCCTCTTCTATCTGCCAACGAATCAAGTCATAAGAGGTGGTCAGATGTTGTCGCGACTGCTCCGTACAGTGAGGTTTCAGCAACCACCTATCATGGAGCAGTAACTAAGTTGACGAGTGAGTTCGTCGATATGCAATGAAAGGAAGGGAATGGTGGTTTGTGAACAAGATAACCGTTCCTGGCTCCGCGGAGTGCTGCATTTATCCAACGACCAATTCTGTCGTTGAAATCACCAAGTACCATGTCGTAGCCGCTATCTATAATCCTATCCAGGAGGTCACGGTTCTTGTGAATCCCCCTGGCCGAATGTAGACATTGGCTAGACTTAGGCGTTTACCGTTCTTACAGAGTGAAATAACTAAACAAGACAGGGCTGGACAAAAATAGTTTAGTAGGAGGGAAGACTTTAAGGAGCATTTAACTAAGGTTAAAAGACCCTGAGATGAAGAGGTGTGAGGCGGGATTATGTACGGAGTATAGTGAGAACAAATGTGCTTAGGGATGAATCGAGTAATGTCCTTGGGAAGACGGATGGACCGCGTCTCCTGGAGGACTATAACATCTGCATCTCTACCAGATAGAAGTCTAAGGGCAGAAGCACCTCCCGAATTCCACTGAAGGATATTCAGTGAAAAAGGCTCACGAGTACTCTGCATTGTGTTGAGTTAGCTGGGCGGGATTACTTCATCCCTAGACAGAGCTAGGGGCGGAAGGGTTTTCCTTCCCTCCACTAACTCCGTCCAGGGTGGGTACTTGCACATGGGCAATATCTTCATTTCCCGTGGTAGAGGCTTTCCTGGACTTGTCCTTGAGTAGCCTGCCTACCTTCAATGGATGCACGGTGTGGGCCGAAGCCCCTCGTTTCTTTGACTCTGTAATAGTTGCTGGAAAGATCATTGGAGATGAATATGGCAGTGCAAACTGACTGTTGATGAGTTGCTGTATTTGTCCTAAGATAGCTTGCTTTTGAGCATCGAAGAGACGTATGATGTCCCTGTCAGACATCCTTCCGCTGGTTTCAGCATAGCTAGCAGGAGTTTTAACTATACGTGAAGGACAGAATTTGAGACGATAGGCCTTAAAAGCCTCACATCTCCTGAACCAGGAGGGATGTGGACCAGAGCAGTTAACACATCGCGGGGTGGAGGAACATTGCCCCTCGATATCGATACATTCTTTAGAGGAACAGTAGCCACAGATCTTCTCTGACTTGCACATTAAATTAAATGATTACATTAAGACCCATTAATAATGTAATTATTAATTACATCAAGACCCAGTTCCTCCATCCATGACAAAGATTGCAGCGGGGGAAGGTCATATCATCATTTTCAATAATTATTAACTTTAAATTAAAACCCAGAAACGGGTTGCAGGACGTTTTGGTTAACGTCTCGGCAATGTCGGTGGGAGCCGAGACAAAACCTATTGGAATAGGTAGTCCATTCTTTCCTTTAATGAAGCGAAAAGACATTGATGACCTTCTTGGAAGGTCATCAATGTCTTTTGCTCCAAGTGAGGAAGGAGATTTATTTTCAAAGAAGCCATGATAGGCTTTGAAATCAGGCTACCAAACTTCGAAAGATTGTTATTAAAAAATTCTTTGTATGCATTAGCCAAATCAGAGGTGGTAAAAGAAATTTTAACCTCGGTCTCGTAGTACCTTACCGTGTTGAATAATATTCAATTTTTATACGTTCTGTGAAGCTTCACAGGAAAATGTTGTACAAATTATGTCTTCCAACAGGTTAGGCCAATTTAATAATTATTAGATTTCTAAGCTTGGGTATGGGGGAAGAACCACATTACCATCGTGATCATGGGACAACAATTCTCTTACCTTGGGTGTTGTTACAGTCAAAATTCCATTGGAAATACCTGAATTCTGTTCCGTATTTGCTTGAATTTGAAAGTTGTTTGAAGCACCGATACTCACTTTTTCGCACGTCTTATATAAAAGTTTTGTCGAGATGAAAAATATGAAAATCTCAGCGTGTATATATCCAAATTGAAAAATAATTTAACGTGTAGGTTTGAAAGTTTACTGCTCATAACAGATCAATCGTTTAAAATTTTGGTCCACATACCAGTCAATTCGAATAATTATAATTTTCTTAAAAGTATTAAATTTTGGTTCACATTAAAAGCAGTCAATGCTGAATTAATTAAATTTTTAGTCCATCTAACAAGCCGTTGATGTTTGATTAATATTTTTTGTACAGATATTAAATTTGTATTATTAGAGCTGCATCAAAAAATGAGAATTTTTTTTGATATTTCGTTAACTTTCTGTTAGCATCTCAGAAAATTACTCTGACATAAAAAATAAATTTATTTTTACGTGGTAAATCCGTGGCAAATCACTAATATCACTCATTCCACCTCCTTATCTTCACAAGCAGGTCTCGACCACGATGTTTCCGCCTTTAGATTTATCCTCTCGTCTCTTGATCGTGCGGATAAAAATTGATTTATTTTTCGCGGCAAATGCGTGTTGACACACGCTTACATGACCACGAAGAAAGAACAAACAAAAATATAAATTATGTGCCGAGAAGGTGTGAACGGAGGAGGTCAAAAATAAATCATGTGATAATGGAGGGAGCGCGGCGGACGTCGAGAGGGAGCTGATTCCAGGCAAGTAAAGCGGTGACGATGAAGGATCGGAGATCGTAGTTGTTAGAGTAATTGGGAACGTGGAGCAAGAGCGAATGACGGAAACGCAGCGAAAGAGATGTGGGACGAGTGTCGTCTAAGAAAGGGTGGTTGATGAACGATGGGAAGTGACGTAGTTATAATTTGATCAAAATTTTTTTAGAGAATTACAATTAATTTTCTGAAGATGCTAATTAATAATTATTTATCAATAATGGATCATTATTAACTATTTCTCATTTTATTATTTAAAAAGAAGTTCATTTATTTAAAAAGTGAAATATCTTTATTCATTATAAATTATTCATTATTGAAAAATTATTGTTTAATAATTTAAATAAATATTAAATATTATTTTATTATAATAAAATAATATTTTTTATAATTTTATTATAATAAAATAATATTTTTTATAATTTTATTAATATAAAAATTAAATATTTTTTATGAACTATAAATTAGTAAGATATTGTTATTTTATAAATTTTAAAATGATAAAATTTTAAAATTTTATCATCTTCTACCTGTGCAAGACATGGTAGAAGACAGTTGATAAAGTTATGTTTCAAATAACTGTTTATATCAAAATTTTAATTATTCCAGATGTTGTTCTGATAATAATTATACGCAGACTAGATTATTGTAAAACAATGCTAGTTGCACTTCCTAGGTAATCATTATATTATGATCACCAAGAGGTTTCAGGAATTTAAACCAAAGAGAAGTTTAGATTAGCAATAACCTGATCTTAACTTATAGAATTCCTTTCTTTGTCCAAGAAGAGAAATTCATAACTATTGCGTGAATACACAAGTAGTATATCGTGCTATAATAATGTAAAATTATTAGTAAACTTAATCTTTTAAAAGAAAGAAAGAAATCATATTTCAGATGTTTAACCCTTCTTAATTTAAAAGATTGTTATCTATAACTAAGAAGGATAATGATACATACCAACATAACACCTATAGGGAGTGAACAACTTCTTCAAATAAAACCCCTACCAGCATTATGTTGATAGTTCATTGAATATGAGTTTTTCACTAAAGGCGTATACCGTTTCAAAGTGCAGGTTGATCATTTGACCCCAGTCTCACTTGAGTATCGTTTCCTTAGCTATTTCCTCATACCCGTCCTTTTAGTTACTAGACCCGAGAAATAAAAATACACCCCAGCTTTCACAAGGTCAAAAATACAAAGAAACATCTTTTTACATTTTTTACAAAATCAAAATAGTCCTTTATCTGCGATTCTTTCGCTTCGATGAAGTCTGTGGCCGACTATTCTGTGTTCTTATCGTCAGTTGTTCCTTAGTGGGTGTATGATAATTGGATTGGCTTATTCAGATCAAGGCCTACTCTTCTGGCTAGATCAGCTTCCACCCCAGTTACACGTGGTAACTGAGGTGCCACTGTCTGCCATCCGTGCGTGACAGCCATGTAGATTGTCACTATCCGGCGGAAGAAAATCTGGAACCATTCCTTAGCCACATAGATACCCAGATCTTATTCCGATATTGCCTTCAAGATGCTTAAGTACGCAGCAAGTTCGTGCGTATCCCGAGGTTTTGCCTTTGGGTTGTTGAGCGTTGTCTCAATCCGGCTAATGAGCTCTTTCACGTCATTCTGATTGAACTCGTTGTTAATAGCAGGTGCCATAGTAATATCCGGACTGGTTGCTGACGTATTCGTATTCTGCAAGTCCCGTACATTATGCTCCAATCTGGCAATTGCATGCATCATTTGTTCAAGCATTTATACATAGAAGTATAAATTAAATAATAATAAATTTGTAATTTTGTAATCTGAAATTTTCTAATTCTGAAAATGATTATTTTTGTATCATTATATAATTTTGAGACGGCAAACTAATAATTGATCGACAGAAAGTTCGAGATAGATGGCGTGATCATTTTGAGGAAATCTCAAATGAAGACTTTCCGCATCTACCGATCCCAAAAGTTGCAGAAACGTCCGGTCCATTACCTCAAATAAGTGAGGACGAGGTGAAAGATGCATTAAAGCGTATGATGACTAGCAAAGCCACAGGTCCAGACGACATTGCGACTGAGCTCTGGAAAGCCAAAAGCTGGGACCCAATCCCCTGGCTAACCAGTTTCTTCAACAAGATTATTGATGAGTATAGGATACCGAGCGACTGGCAGAGCAGCACCACGATACCAATATGGAAAAAGAAGGGGAACGCAGCGGACTGCTGAAGTCACCGTCCAATTCGACTGCTCTCGCAAACGATGAAAATATTTGAACGAATTCTAGATAAGCGCATCCGTGACATTGTTGATATCACCGTAAACCAAACAAGATTCGTAAAAAACTGTGGCATCACTGACGCTATCCACGCAGCACGACTGCTCCTAGAAAAGCACTTGGAGAAAAATCAGCCGCTCCACGTTGTATTCTTGGATTTGGAAAAGGCTTTTAATCGTGTACCACATGAATTAATATGGTATGCGCTGCGTCAGCATCAAGTCCTGGAACATCTAATCCGATGGGTGATGCTGCTCTACGAGAATACCGAAAGTCGGGTTCTAAGCGCAGCTGGAATGTCACAGCCATTTCAAATATCAGTGGGGGTCCATCAAGGAAGTGCTCTCTCACCGGCATTATTCAACACAGTTATGAACGCTATAACGCGTGATATCCAAAAGTCGATTCCATATACCATTCTTTACGCTGACGATGTCTGGCTGGCGGCGGACAACAAAAAGGACCTGGAAGAATCAACTACTGTATGGAATAACCGACTCGCACAATATAGAATACGACTTAATTTAGACAAGACCGAACACCTCACAACAGACCAACATGAAAGTGGCACCATCAATATTAATGGCTTTTACCTGAGACGTACGGACCAGTTTAAGTACCTCGGAACCATACTCTCGGCAAGCGGCGACGTGACTTATGAAGTCAATGCACGAATAAGCTCAGCGTGGACAAAATGGCGAGCGACGACAGGTGTTTTATGTGACCATCGCATCAAAGATCACCTGAAATCAAAGATCTACCGCTCAATCATTCGCCCTGTGGCTATGTACGGCACAGAGTGCTTGCCTATTACCAAGGCAGCGGAACGACGCTTTGCGGTCATGGAGACGAAAATGCTGCGGTGGATAAGCGGAATTACCCGGTATGACCATGTGAGAAATATGGGCATCCTCCGAAGATACGGAGTCGCCCCTATCGTAAATAAAGTGCAATAGGCCAGACTCCGGTGGTATGGCCACGTGTTGCGGAGTGAAAATTATTCCCTTGCAAAGACCGCCTTAAAGTATGAGATCATAGGCAAACGCCCGAGAGGTCGACCCAAGCACCGATGGTTAGATGGCCTTCACACAGATCTCAAGGCAGCTGGACTTCACCCAGACCAAGCCGAAAATATAGCGAAATGGAGGGCTAAATCTCACATAGCCGATCCTGCCTCAAAGCGGGACAAAGGTTGAAGAATAAGAAGAAGATTTTATAATTTTGAAACTGTTATTTCAATTTCAGATGTCCCTGACGATGACTAATATTATTAGTCGAAAATTTGGATCACAAAAACAAAACTTTATACTTGCAATTTTTAAATTATATTTAAGAGCAGTGTTGGGCAAACTAAATAATAGGGTCAAATATGCTAAGGTCATAATAAAAATAAAAGCTGGCATTACGTTCCTGAATTTGTTTTACACTCAAACCAGTGTGATCTCTAATTAATAAACTGTAAAGAAACAATAAATGAACTGTAAATTATATGCTGCTAACCTAAATTTTAGGTTAGTAGCATATAATTTTAGCTTATAATTCAAATACTTAAACTATCATATGATTACATAAAAATATTATGTTTAAAGGTTATAAATATATAAAAATTATTATATGTTTTTGTACATAACAAAACATAAATATTACAAATAGCCTAACGACAGAATAAGATAACTTATTAATTAATCACGCTTAAATATTAAAATTATTACAAAGTTCCGATAATTGGCAACATCATCAATTATATGGCAATGCATTATAACATATAATTAGATATTACATATAAAATTAAATATATTACACTTATATCTAGTACATTATTAACAATCATATTTTAGGTTTATATATTAGTTTTATTTTATTAAAATATCTGGTATTGTGCACATTATTCTTTAACAGCAGCTACAGGAAGCATTTTGAAATAAGCCATTTTAAAATAAGATCATTTAACGGAGTCATTTATCGGGTCAAAATTTACTGGATGTGTCTATATCCATCATGGAAAATGCTAATCTATAACTAATGTACCATTAAACAATTAGGATATACCATATTAAAATTCTATTGGCGGGCCAGATAAAAATGCTCGGCGGATCAGATCTGGCTCGCGGGCCGGCGTTTGCCCATGTGTGCTATAGAGCATCAACTGATTGAATGTGTACACTCATTCATCTAGCTAGGTTGTGTAATATCGAACAACGTTAACATAGAAGAGGATATACTCTCAAAACTAGTCAGAGCTAATCGAGGGTTTGGCGGACTTTTAAAATTGTGGAAATGACGCGACGTTAAGCTCAAAACAAAGAGACGAGTAAATGCATCAATAGTGCGTTCGGTATTACTATACTGCTGTGAAACCTGACTTGACAAAAATGTGATGATTCGCATCTATAGTCGGCTGACCACATTTTCCTCAGAAGAATTGCACACATCTGCTCGCTGTTGCATATGTCGAATTCAGAGGTCATGAAGAAGTGTGGACAGATTGAAACCATCAACAATACGATTGCACGTCGTCGATGGATGTATGTTGGTCATGTATTGAGGATGAACGACAACGGACTGTCTAAACTAACGTTTCTTGTCCACAAAAATCATCATTGAAACGTCCTATCATAGTATTGGAAAGACTCTAAAAAGAAGTCTTTAGCAAATTGCACGACCGTATATATTTCAGAAAACTAACGTTAGATGGCGAACATATTGTGACAATTGATTAGCTATATTGGAGCGACTGTCAAGGAAACAAGTAGCTTAAAAGCAAAGAATTTGTTGAGACTTT